>CAMZMU010000101.1:22144663-22550103 GCA_947311845.1 Poa pratensis | reverse complement strand
GGAAGAGACAGAAAGTTCTAAGGTTGTGGATGTGCTGTTGCCACTAGGGATAACCTAACGATGCTATGTCCACGGACATATGTGTTTGTTTACATTACGCACTTTACTTAATGCAATTATCCGTTGCTTGCAACTTAATACCAACGGGGGACTCGGATGACAACCCGGCGGTGGATTATTAGTCATAGATGCTGTTGGATAACGATCTATGTATTATGTCGTAATGCCCAATTAAATATCATAGTAGTCAACATGTCATGTATATGCATTGTCATGCGCTCACTATTCGTCAATTGCCCAGCTGTAATTTGTTCACCCAACATGTTAGTTATCTTTTATGGAGAGACACCACTAGTGAACTGTGGACCCCGGTCCATTCTTTTACACTGATTAAACAACCACAAACTGCAAACTGTTCCTTTTTCATTCTCTGCAATTTAATACTCATTTTCCACACCATACGTTTAATCCTTTGTTTTCAGCAAGCCAGTGAGATTGACAACCTCACTGTTTCGTTGGGGCAAAGTAGTTTGATTGTGTTGTGTGCAGATTCCACGTCAACAGTCCAGACTCCCTGCGACAGCTATTTTTCTGGCGCCGTTGACAACCTTCTGAAGAGTTGCTGCTCCTACTGGTTCGATAACCTTGGTTTCTTTCTGAGGGAAAACTTGCTGCTGACTACATCATACCTTCCTCTTGGGGTCTCCCAACGAACGTGTGTTTCACGTCATCAAGCTATTTTTCTGGCGCCGTTGCCGGGGAGACAGCAGTCTTCTGCAAGGGGAGTTTCACGCTTCCAATCTCTTTACTTTGTTTTTGTCTTGCTTAGTTTATTTTATTTTATCTTGTTTGCTTTCAATTATCAAAAACACAAAAAAATTAGTTACTTGCATTCAGTTTATTTTCAGTTTTGTTTTCTGTTAGTTATCATGTCTGGTTCGGCTCATCATGTTTTGGTTCCTGAAGTTGAGGTTCGATCTTTTAAGCAACAAAGTGGAGAAAGTTTGAAAGATGCTTGGTATAGAATCAGCGATGCTCATCGTAGGTGTGCTAAAAAATATTCCACTATGATCCTGCTTAGAAATTTTTATGTTGGCATAACTAGCTGGTATAGATATGTCTTGGACACTTTGACGGGAGGTAACTTTCTTGGTACCCTGCGTTGGAAGCTAGTTATATTATTGAGAGCCTAGTAGGAACACCACCTGTTAGTAACATTAAAAATGAGATCACCTTGGAAGATGTTATAAAGAAATTGGAGTCTATAGAGAAAAATTTGCCAAATCTCCTTGATAGTACTAGCAAAGTTGATGAATCACTGGGAACCATTAATGAAAGAATTGCTGTTTTAGAAACTAGTACTATTCAAGATAATCAAAATCTTAGGATTGGTGAATTAGAGGAGGCTATGGATGCAATAAGTTCTACTTTTACCTCTATTAAAACTAAAAGGCAAAAGGCTTTTGTGGGGAGAAAGCAAAAATTTATGTATGTTCCAAAAATTTCTAAACCAAAACCCACGGGTGCGTTTAAAACGGATAACGTGTTCAATGAGCTTGAGGGTAAGTCACATAATGGTCTATTTAAATTTTCTTCCCAAGAATTACGTAAACTGAAAAGTCCTAATGTGACAAACCCTGTTCTTGATGAAGCTTTTGATGAATTAGACCTTTCTTCACTTGGTAATACTTGATGCATGCTTTGTGCCTAGCTAAAAGGCGTTAAAGAAAAGCGCTTATGGGAGGCAACCCATTTTTTTTTCTGCAATTTTTCTTTTATTGAGTCAAGGAGTTTGTTTACTTCTGTAGCAACTCCTTTGTATCTTTATTTTCTCGCATTGTTGTGCCAAGAGTAGCCTCTAATGATAAGATGATGCTTAATTTTGATTGCTGCGCAGAAACAGATTTTTGCTGTTCACTGTACGAAATTCCTAAAATCACCAGATTGTTAAAAATCTGAAATTTTTGTGCGTAATCTTTATGAATGTCTGAAACTTTCATTAGTTCAGAGTTTCTCGATCTGAGCGTCGTAAGTGCCTCGAAAAAATTCGTCTTTGCGGACTGTTCTGTTTTAGACAGATTATGCCTTTTTATTTTTCGCATTCTCTCTTTTACTAGTGTTGAGTGAAATTCTTTTTTGGGTGGAAGAGCTTCACATAACATCAGTGGCTGTAGCTAATGTTTAAAGTAACAAATCATATTGCGTCTTTACAGAACATGTGAATTTTTGATTATGCACTAACCCTCTAATGAGATCTACTTTGAGTTTGGTGTGACGGAAGTTTTCAAGGGTCAAGAGAGAAGGATGATATAATAGGATCAAGAAGAGTGAAGAGCTTAAGCTTGGGGAGGCTCCCATGGATCTCCCCAGCATATTTCAAGAAGACTCAAGCGTCTAAGCTTGGGGATGCCCAAGGCATCCCCTTCTTCATCGTCAAAATTATCAGGTCATCTCTAGTGAAACTATATTTTAATTCTTTCACATCATATGTGCTTTTCTTGGAGCGTCTGTGTGCTTTTTATTTTCAGTATTGCATTTTATTTTCAATAAAGCTTGACTGGACCCTAGCATTCTTGATTGGGAGAGAGACACGCTCCGCTTTTTCATGAGAATACTCCTATTCTTCACTTATATTTGTTGAGTATTCATATCTAGCGCTGTTCAGCTTTTAGCTCTTGTTTTCATGTATCTCTTGTCAGAGCTATTAGCTTTCTTTTGTAGAAAGTACTCTCTTGCTTCACTTATATTTGTTTGGAGAGTTGATGAAATAAATTGATTGGTGTTTGGTTGGTTCAGAAAATGTTGCATGTGGTAATTGGTATAAGGAAAAACTTGCTTAATCTTGTAGATCACTAAAATGGATAACTTGATGCTTGTCAATTGTTTTGAGTTAACAAGTAGATCATGATTAAATTGTGCATCACATGAGTTAAGCCTATTAGTGAAGAACTACCGTAAAGCTTGTTGAAAATTTGGTTTGCATCGGTGGTACCTCTAAGGTCTAGATATTTTCTAATAACAGGGTTTGGTTAACAAGGAAGACGGTATGAAGTCTTATAACGTTTGCAATATGTTTGTCATATAAAACTTGGTGTACGGGTTGATATTCTTGTTTGCTTACATAACCTTGCTAGCCTAAACTCTGTACTGAGAGGGAATGCTTCTCGTGCATCCAAATCCTTGAGCCAAAATCCATGCCATTTGTGTCCACCATAACTACCTATATGTGGTATTTCCTTGCCACTCCAAGTAAATTTTTCATGTGCTACCTTTAAATTATTCAAAATGTTATTATTCCCTTTTTGTGTCAATGTTTACTAGCTCATGAGGAATTAGTGTGGTTATTCTTTATTCTATTTGTCGAGTGGACTTTTACACCTGGACTAGTGGCATATACATCCGCTTATCCAATAACTTGCAAAAAGAGCTGGCAACGGGGTGCCCAGTCCCAATTAATTACAACTTTAACCAATTAATTCTCTTCACACTTTTGCCCTGATTCATCAGTAAGCAATGACAAACAGTGAAATACCTGAATGTGTGTAAACCAAAGAGAAAGAGGGATGATCTGCCTTGCTGGTAGAAATAACGTCCTTCATGGGAGCCGCTCTTAAAAGTCCGTTCGACAGGTAGAATACTGTTCTCACCCGCTACCATTCGTTGACAATTAACAAACACCTCTCAAAAATAGATACTCCTCCATGGTATGTGATTGATGGAAGGCACCCGAGGATTCGGTTAGCCATGGCTTGTGTTAGCAAGGTTGGGAGGAGTATCAAATATTTTATGCAATCTCTATATGCTTTCAAAAACCTAAAAGCTCTAGCACATGATTTAATCCCTGCTTCCCTCTGCGAAGGGCCTTTCTTTTACTTTTATGTTGAGTCAGTTTTCCTATTCTTTCTGTCTTCCACAAGCAAACACTAGTGTCAACTTTGTTACAACATGCGTTATATGCAATGTATTGGACTTGTTATACTACTTTGTGTTGACAATATCCATGAGATAAATATGTTGAAAGTTGAAGCAAATGCTGAAACTAAATTCTTCCTTTGTGTTGATTAAATACCTTTTATTAGAAACTATTGCTTTATGAGTTAACACTTATGCAAAACTGTTTGATGCTTGTCTCGAAAGTACTATTCATGAAAACGTTTAGCTTGTGTGATTCATTGTTTACTCATTATCTATTTGTAGCAAATTATAGACCATTGACTTGGATCACTTCATTCATTTACATGTGCCTTGCAATATTATATGATCAAGATTATGATAGTAGCATGTCACCTCAAAAATTATTTGTTTTTATCGTTTACCTACTCGAGGACGAGTAGGAACTAAGCTTGGGGATGCTGATACGTCTCAAACGTATCTATAATTTTTGATGTTCCATGCTTGTTTTATACCAATTGCTACATGTTTTGCATCTACTTTATATCACTTTTATACATTTTTTGGGACTAACCTATTAACAAGATGCCGAAGTGCCAGTTCCTGTTTTCTGCTGTTTTTGTATTCCAGAAAAGCTAGTCTGGAAATATTCTCGGAATTGGACGAAACTACACGGGGGTCCTATTTTTCCAGAACACCTGACGGAGCGAAGGAGCAGCAGAGGAGGGCCACCAGGGCCACACGCCAAGGGCGCGGCCCCCCTCTGCCGCGCCCTGGGGTGGTGTGGGCCCCTCGGGGGTCCGCAGCCGCCGCCCTTTCGCCTACTTATTCCCCCCGACGCGAAAACCCTAAGTACCTGAGCAAATATCCACGAAAAGTTCCAGAGACGCCGCCGTCGTCAACCCTAGCTCGGGAGGGTTCAGAACCTCTTCCCGGCACCCTGCCGGAGAGGGGAATCGTCACCGGAGGCTTCTACATCGCCATGCCTGCCTCCGGAGTGATGCGTGAGTAGTTCATCCTTGGACTACGGGTCCATAGCAGTAGCTAGATGGTTGTCTCTCCACTTTGTGCCATCATGTTTAGATCTTGTGAGCTGCCCTACATGATCAAGATCATATTATTGTAATGCTACATGTTGTGTTTGCTGGGATCCGATGAATATTGAATATTATGTCAAGTTGATTATCAATCTATCTTATATGTTATTTAAGATCTTGCATGCTTTCCGTTACTCGTAGATGCTTTGGCCAAGTAGATGCTTGTAACTCCAAGAGAGAGTATTTATGCTAGATAGTGGGTTCATGTCTCCGTTTAACCTGGGACAGTGACAGAAAGTTCTAAGGTTGTGGATGTGCTGTTGCCACTAGGGATAACCTAACGATGCTATGTCCACGGCATATGTGTTTGTTTACATTACGCACTTTACTTAATGCAATTATCCGTTGCTTGCAACTTAATACCAACGGGGGACTCGGATGACAACCCGGCGGTGGATTATTAGTCATAGATGCTGTTGGATAACGATCTATGTATTATGTCGTAATGCCCAATTAAATATCATAGTAGTCAACATGTCATGTATATGCATTGTCATGCGCTCACTATTCGTCAATTGCCCAGCTGTAATTTGTTCACCCAACATGTTAGTTATCTTTTATGGAGAGACACCACTAGTGAACTGTGGACCCCGGTCCATTCTTTTACACTGATTAAACAACCACAAACTGCAAACTGTTCCTTTTTCATTCTCTGCAATTTAATACTCATTTTCCACACCATACGTTTAATCCTTTGTTTTCAGCAAGCCAGTGAGATTGACAACCTCACTGTTTCGTTGGGGCAAAGTAGTTTGATTGTGTTGTGTGCAGATTCCACGTCAACAGTCCAGACTCCCTGCGACAGCTATTTTTCTGGCGCCGT
The DNA here is from genome assembly GCA_947311845.1 of Poa pratensis. Taxonomy (NCBI): domain Eukaryota; kingdom Viridiplantae; phylum Streptophyta; class Magnoliopsida; order Poales; family Poaceae; genus Poa; species Poa pratensis. Next base: position 22,544,292 of record CAMZMU010000101.1, on the reverse strand, counting down.
TGACAACCTTCTGAAGAGTTGCTGCTCCTACTGGTTCGATAACCTTGGTTTCTTTCTGAGGGAAAACTTGCTGCTGACTACATCATACCTTCCTCTTGGGGTCTCCCAACGAACGTGTGTTTCACGTCATCAAGCTATTTTTCTGGCGCCGTTGCCGGGGAGACAGCAGTCTTCTGCAAGGGGAGTTTCACGCTTCCAATCTCTTTACTTTGTTTTTGTCTTGCTTAGTTTATTTTATTTTATCTTGTTTGCTTTCAATTATCAAAAACACAAAAAAAATTAGTTACTTGCGTTCAGTTTATTTTTAGTTTTGTTTTCTGTTAGTTATCATGTCTGGTTCGGCTCATCATGTTTTGGTCTCTGAAGTTGAGGTTCGATCTTTTAAGCAACAAAGTGGAGAAAGTTTGAAAGATGCTTGGTATAGAATCAGCGATGCTCATCGTAGGTGTGCTAAAAAAATATTCCACTATGATCCTGCTTAGAAATTTTTATGTTGGTATAACTAGTTGTATAGATATGTCTTGGACACTTTGACGGGAGGTAACTTTCTTGGTACCCCTGCGTTGGAAGCTAGTTATATTATTGAGAGCCTAGTAAGAATACCACCTGTTAGTAACATTAAAAATGAGATCACCTTGGAAGATGTTATAAAGAAATTGGAGTCTATAGAGAAAAATTTGCCAAATCTCCTTGATAGTACTAGCAAAGTTGATGAATCACTGGGAACCATTAATGAAAGAATTGCTGTTTTAGAAACTAGTACTATTCAAGATAATCAAAATCTTAGGATTGTTGAATTAGAGGAGGCTATGGATGCAATAGTTCTACTTTTACCTCTATTAAAACTAAAGGGCAAAAGTGGAGATTCCATCGGGTTTCTCCGGTTTGCCTTTTATGCTAACTTCGTCGATCGACAACTTTGCACCATCCGGCAGCTTTAACCCTTGGGCCGGGCCTCGTTTACGGATTGACGTAGATCCAGAGGGCTGAAAGAAAAATGTTTCGTTAATAAGTGCGCATATAAATCAATTAATGCATCTAGCTAGTGATCAACAAGACTTAATATATACCTTGCCGGAGTTCTCTACGGAGTTTTCTAACGGCACTTCTTCTTCGTCGTCGTCGTCTCTGAAGTTTTGTAACTCAAGTCCCTCACCGGAGTCGTTCAAGCATTTTGCGCCGAAATCTTCGCCGTCTTCTTCGTCGGAATCTTCTCCATCGGAATTGGGTCCAAGGGTCTTATCAAATATAAGTGCTTGAAAGCGTTCTTCTTTCTCCAAGTCTCGGATGAAGTCCGGGGCGTCGATGATGGGGCATCGTCCTCCATAGCTCAATGTCACTGCAAATTTGTAATTCATAGCAAACAACTTTAAATTTCTTATACACTAATAAAAAAACTTTGCTACTAAAATAACAATATTGCAACTAAAATGACTTAGCAAAATTTTCAAACTTAGCTAAATTTTCAAACTTTGCTACTAAAATTTTCTAACTTAGCAATATTTCAAAGTTAGGAATATTTCTAACTTAGCAATATTTCAAACTTTGCTACTGAAATAACAATATTGCAACTAAAATGACTTAGCAAAATTTTCAAACTTTGCTACTAAAAGTTTCTAACTTAGCAATATTTCAAACTTAGCAATATTTCAAACTTTACAATGTCACTGCAAATTTCTTAACAAAATGAAAAACTACAAGAATAAACCTAAACACATTTGCTAAAATATTTCTAATATTGCTACTAATATTTGCTACTAATATTTCTAATAAACCTAAACACATTTGCTAAAACTAAAAATTGCTACTAATATTTGCTACATTTTCTGATTTGCTACATTTACTTAAACTAAAAAAAATAACTTTCAAAGTTTCAAAGTTTGCTACACTAAAATTGTGCAAAATTTTCAATATAATAATAACCTAAACTAATAATAAGCTAACTTTGAAACTAATAATAAGCTAAACTAATAATAAGCTAAACAAAAATGAAAAAAAAAACCTCACCTTAACTCCGGCCGAGGCGGTGGCGGAGGTGGAGGCCGGCGATGGCGGAGGTGGAGGCCGGCGCGGGGGGCGACGGCGCTCGGCGCCGGAGCAGGCCGGAGGGCAGAGGCGGGCCGCAGCGCAGGGGCGCGCTTCGCCGGAGAGCAGGGCATGGTGGCGGCGGCGTCGACGTCGACGACGTGCGCAGGGCGCTTCGCCGGAGATGGCGCAGGGCGGAGGGCGCGTGCCGGAGGACGCGGCGATGGCGCGTCCGCCGGCCGGAGCAGGGCTTCGCCGGGGAGCAGGCTGAAGAGGACCAGGGCGTCGCGGGCGGCGGGGACTTGTGAATTTTGGGGATCGATCCGTCGATCCCCACTTAAAACTGCATCAAAACACCTTTAGTACCGGTTGTTCGCTACAACCGGTACTAAAGGGCCTTTAGTACCGGTTGTAGAGAACAACCGGTACTAAAGGTCTGTTTTGGGCCGCGGCGAAATTTTGCGCGCGAAGCCCACCCCTTTAGTACCGGTTGTAGTTTACAACCGGTACTAATGGGCTTTTGATTATTTTTTTCTCTAGTTTCTTTTTTCTTTCTTATGTTTTCTGTTTTTTATATCTATTTGGTTTCTATTTTGTTTTTTTCTCTAGTTTCTTTTTCTTTAATGTATATTTAATTTAATTGTTTAAAGACCTCCAGGGCAGCGCTAGGGGAAGACACGTGGCTAGGGCAGCGCTGGGGGAGGACACGTGGCTCCGCAAAGCCTGACTTTAGTACCGGTTGGTGTTACCAACCGGGACTAAAGAAGCACACGGATCGTGTGTTTCTTTCAAGCGCTTGTGAGACGTTGGATCAGGGGTGTGTTTCTTTTGAGGGATTGTGAGTTGTTGGATCAGCAGTATCACGACCACTTCGTGAGCCACATGACACGGTTGGTGTTACCAACCGGGACTAAAGAAGCACACGTACCCTATATATAGCCCCCCTCCCGGAATTCCAGCGTCACTCACTCACTCACACAAAACATTCCAGCGTCACTCGGAGAGGCATCTTTGGGCAACCAGCGGCAAGACGTCTCTGATGACCTGCGACCGTTCAAACGGTTGTAGATCATCAGAGATGTCTTGCCGGACGGTTGTAGATCATCAGAGACGTCTTACCGCTGCTTGGATCGAAGTGGCGCTCAAACACAAAACATTCGGGTTCCCTATCTACGTCCTGCAACCGTTTGGTCGGATCCAAGCAGCGGCAAGACGCTCTGATGATTAGCAACATCCCCAACACTTGTTGCAAATCATCAGAGACGTCTTGCCGCTCTCTGGATCGAAGGCCGATTTGCCGTCTCACGACCACGCGATGATTTGCCGATTTGCCGGTCAGAGTGGCCACTGGAGAAGGTAGGCAGGGGAAACCGTATGTTTTGTTCTATCACTTGGAAATGCTAAAGATCTTGGAGAATGCAGAGATTGTGTTGGTAAAACTGCAGCTGATTGACATAGTGTTTAGATCTCTCTTCTGAGTTTTCAGGACATAGTTACATAAAAGGTTTAATACATTATTACACATCAGCAACAACATCCCTATCTAGTGTTCACTTTTTCTTCTTGTGTGTCCCTTTCTTCTGATTGCGCCGTAGCCATGGACATTCTTCATCATTTAACACGATGCTTGGGTCAGTTTTCACTTTGAAGGGCGGAATTTCATCAAACTTATTGTAATCTTCTGACATGTCTGTCTTGTCCTCCACTCCCACGATGTTTCTTTTTCCTGAAAGAACTATGTGGCGCTTTGGCTCATCGTATGATGTACCGGCTTGCTTATCTTTTCTTTTTTTCGGTCTGGAAGACATGTCCTTCACATAGAAAACCTGAGCCACATCATTGGCTAGGACGAATGGCTCGGTGCGGTACGCAAGATTCTTGAGATCCACTGTAGTCATTCCGTACCGCCGGTCTATCTCTACCCCGCTTGACAGGTTGACCCATTTGCACTGAAACAAAGGGATCTTAAAAGAAGGTCCATAGTCAAGTTCCCATATCTGCTGTATGCAACCATAATATGTGTCCTTTGTCCCATCGTCGTTTGTTGCATCAAAGCGGACACCACTGTTTTGGTTAGTGCTCTTTTTGTCTTGGGTTTCCGTGTAAAATGTATTCCCATTTATCTCGTACCCTTGGAAAGTCAATATAGTCGAAGATGGTGACTTGGCCAACAAGTATAGCTCTTGTCCAACAGTGTGTTATTAATGAGATGTGTACGCAACCAACTGCCGAAAGTATCCACGTGTTTCCCTTTAATCCAGAAGTTAGTCTCCTCCGGGTATTGGGAGCGTAAAATATCCATGTGTTTCACGATATACGGAGCCACCAATCTGGAATTTTGTAGAACTGTGTAGTGTGCTTGAGTGAAAGAATGCCCGTCCATACATGTTGTTGCTTTCTTTCCTAGCGTGCCTTTTCCACGCAGTCTCCCCTCATGGCGCGATTGAGGAACACCGATCGGCTTAAGATCAGGAATAAAGTCAACACAAAACTCAATGACCTCCTCTGTTCCATAGCCCTTGGACATGCTTCCTTCTGGCCTAGCACGGTTATGAACGTATTTCTTTAAGACTCCCATGAACCTCTCAAAGGGGAACATGTTGTGTAGAAATACAGGACCGAGAATGGAAATCTCTTCGACGAGGTGAACTATGAGGTGCGTCATAATATTGAAGAAGGACGGTGGAAACACCAACTCGAAGCTGACAAGACATTGGACCACACCCGTCTGTAAACTTGGTAGAGTTGCTGGATCGATTACCTTCTGAGAAATTGCATTCAGGAATGCACATAGCTTCACAATGGGTACTCGAACGTTTTCCGGTAGAAGCCCCCTCAATGCAACCGGAAGTAATTGTGTCATAATCACGTGGCAGTCATGAGACTTCAGGTTTTGGAACTTTTTCTCTGCCATGTTTATTATTCCCTTTATATTCGACGAGTAGCCAGACGGGACCTTGATACTGCTCAGGACTTGAAAAAAGATCTCCTTCTCTTCTTTGGTAAGAGCGTAGCTGGCAGTACCTTGGTACTTCTCTGGATTCAGGTTGTCTCGTTCGTGCGTACTTTGCTGGTCCTGCCGTGCATCCGATGTATCTTTCGTCTTCCCATACACGCCTAAGAAGTTTAGCAGGTTCACGCAAAGATTTTTCGTCACGTGCATCACGTCGATTGCAGAGCGAACCTCTAGGATTTTCCAATAGGGTAAATCCCAAAATATAGATTTCTTTTTCCACAAGGGTACGCGCTTGTTAGCGTCTTTTGGAACATTTAGACTGCCAGGACCCTTTCCAAATATTACTTCCAAATCCTTGACCATGCCATATATAACATCACCATCAGGGCGTGTAGGCTTCGTTCGGTTATCTGCCTCACCTTTGAAATGCTTGCCTGGCTTTCTTACGGATGCCTGTTTGGAAGAAATCGACGATGACCAAGGTACACATTCTTGTTACCTAAATATATACTGTCAGTCTTATCTAAACAGTGCGTGCATGCATTGTATCCCTTGTTTGACTGTCCTGAAATGTTACTAAGAGCAGGCCAATCATTGATGGTTACAAACAGCAACGCTCGTAGGCCAAATTCCTCCTGTTTGTACTCATCCCACACACGTACGCCTTCGTCAGACCACAACTGTAAAAGTTCGTCAACTAATGGCCTCAGATACACATCAATGTCGTTGCCGGGTTGCTTCGGGCCTTGGATAAGCACTGGCATCATAATATACTTTTGCTTCATGCACAACCAAGGAGGAAGGTTATAGATACATAGAGTCACGGGCCAGGTGCTATGACTGCTGCTCTGCTCCCCAAACGGATTCAAGCCATCTGTACTTAGACCAAACCTTAAGTTCCTTGCGTCAGCTGCAAATTCCCCAAACGCACTGTCGATGTTTCTCCACTGAGACCCATCAGCGGGGTGTCTCAGCATCTCGTCTTCCTTACGGTCTTCTTTGTGCCATCGCAACAACTTGGCATGCTCTTTGTTTCGGAACAAACGTTTCAACCGTGGTATTATAGGAGCATACCACATCACCTTCGCGGGAACCCTCTTCCTGGGGCTCGGCTCGCCCTCAACATCACCTGGGTCATCTCGCCGATCTTATACCGCAATGCACCGCATATCGGGCATGCATTCAAATTCTCGTACTTCTCACCGCGGTAGAGGATGCAGTCATTGATGCATGCATGTATCTTCTCCACCTCTAATCCTAGAGGGCAGACAATCTTCTTTGCTTCGTATGTATTGTGCGGCAATTCATTATTCCTTGGAAGACTCTTCTTAAATATTTGTAGCAACTCCTGAAATGCCTTGTCAGATATTCCATTCTTTGCCTTCCACTGCAGCAATTCCAGGGTGGTACCCAGCTTTTTCTGGCCATCTTCACAATTTGGGTACAACAATTTTTTGTGATCCTCTAACATGCGCTCCAACTTCGACCACTCGTTTTCACTTCCGCACTTCATCTGTTCATCAAGAATGACCCGACGAAGATCATCATCATCGGACTGATCAACAATGACCTCGAGCTCAACTTCGTCTTCCCCCATTGTAGTATCACCGTGTTCAGAGAACACAGGATAGTTGTCATCATCCTCTTCTTCAGGGTCTTCCATTATTACCCCTCTTTCTCCATGCTTGGTCCAACAAAAATAATTGGGCATGAAGCCTTGTCGCAACAAGTGGGAGTGTATGGTTCTTACGCTCGGGTAATTCCTCGTATTCCGACATTCATCACATGGACAAATCATAAAACCATTCTTCAGCTTGTTTAACTTAACCACATCGAGAAAACGATGCATGCCATCAATGAACTCGGGACAGCGTCGATCACCGTACATCCATTCTCGGCTCATCTGCATTACATAAATACATCAAAAACCATTACACCAGCTAAATAATGAATAGAGATACGTGACCAAATTAATTTATACAAGTTCATCACATTAAAATCAAAGTAGAGTAGTGCCCAAATGTAATACATAGTTCTCACGAAACATACATCAATCGAAACTAACATACAACTATCTAAAGAATTTAAATCCAACAACAAATGCGATCAGAATCGCAACCAAGGTAACTATTGAACCAACAGCATAATGATACCAAGCCTCTTGACTAATGGCATATTTTCTAATCTTTTTAAGCTTGGCGCATTGCATCCATCTTCCTCTCGTGAGCAGCGACGACGTCGGCAAGCTCGACCCCGTGAGCATCAACGATGTCGGCAATCTTCAAGTCCAATTCCATCTTCTCTTCTAGGCATTGGAGACGAAGATCTTCACTTATCTTCAATTTTGCTCTCAAATCGTCGTTTTCTTTTTTAAAATACTCGACAATAGGGTCGGCCGGAATTTCCGGTTCAACTACCTCCTAAATAAAAATATATCTACGTCAAGTTGGTCGGCATGATTGTTATAAACACGAAACAAAATAAATAGTTAAAAAGATATACCACATCCGAATCATAGACCGGACGAGGGCCGACGGGGACGGATATCAAAACCATGACACTATACATATATAAAAAAACATAAGAAAATTATACAAGAAATAATTATGCATTTAAATCATATAACTAACAATTTTTAAAATAAAAGATAAAAAAGAGGCTCACCGAGGTGGTGTCGGTGACGGAGCGGCGCGGGCGATCGACGGCGGTGAGGAAGGGGACACTATATAAAACACAAATTTGAGCTCAAAATGCATATAAAACAAATGAAATCCCTAACTTAGGCATTTCATCAAACACCTTGCAAGCACCACCAAAATCAAACTTGCTAAACTTGCACGAAAATGAGCTAAACTTGAAATGCCGGAAGAGAAGATGAAGAAGTTGCTAACCCTTGTATAGGGTGCCACCAATCTTGACAAATGTTGGAGAAAAAACGGTGAACTAGAGCTTGGGAGAGCTTGGGAGAGAGGAAAAATGGAGTTGGGTCGAGTTGCTTCAAATGGAGCTTTAGTAACAACCTTTAGTACCGGTTGGTAATAACAACCGGTACTAAAGGTCTCGCCGTGGGGCCACCAACCGCGGCCGCATGTGCCGCGTGGCCTCCAATTCTTTAGTACCGGTTGCTAACAACAACTGGTACTAAAGGCTACCCTTTAGTACCGGTTGTTATTAGCAACCGATACTAAAGGTGTGCCCCTACTTGCACACGAACGCAACCGGTGCTAATGCCCCCTTTAGTACCGGTTTTTGTGCAACCGGTACTAAAGGGGGGCGCACCATTGCCTCCTTTTCTACTAGTGGGGTTTGCAAATCCCAAAACTCTTCCAAGGAGAGCAGGCAGGGTACACTATGAGGTTTTTCAGAGGTTCGTCTAACAAGTTAGGGCCGCTAGGTTTCAGTGGCAAGTAGATGTAGAGCCCCTTCCCCTATGGCACAATGACTCGCAGCCTATACTCATGGGGACAGAGGCCGCACTATACCCGAGTCGGCAGACCCCTTTTGCGCCCTTTCGGGTAACCTCTAACAAGCTAGAAAAGGGCCTCGTACTGGACCAAAACCAGAGCCATATAGCCCTCACAGCTGTATGATTAGTCCCAGCTTTTGCCAACAGATATGTCCTTAGGGATTCCATGTTGCTAAAAAGCACATTCTAAACATTATTGCATATGCCATTAACCCATATTGTGGAGCTTCCATCATTAAGTAGAGCAACTAGCAAACTACCCATATGCATAAACCATAGGTATCAAGGATCTAGATCAACAATTGCTAGGATCATCCTTAATGGTTAATCAAGTTGGACATATGCAGCATGAATATAATGACATGATTATTAGGTATCAAGGAGAGCCTCATATTATACTTGCCTTAGCACTTGCTCAAACTTCCTCATACTCTGCTTCAAGTCATCACCTTCTGGTCTTCGGCGCTCACAGACAGTCTTGCTTCTACTCGCAGATCGCAGTAACCAAGCACACCAACAATCATACAAGCAAACAAATAGAAACTACTAAGAGCAAAAACTCACATGAGACAAAACAACGTACTAAAAGAAAGCTAGGTCCTACGGCCGTGAGATCACATGAAACGCCGATAACGGAACTATAGTTAAAAAGAGGCGACTACCGAAAATTTTACATATATAAACGAATAGAAAAGCCTACCTGCTTATTTATTTTAGTTTATCAAAACAAGGTGATGGACATCTAGTTGAAATATCCTAAAGTTAAATTAAGTCAAAACATAGTTTACTTATAAAGGACAGAATTATCTTTAGTCACATTTTAATTATAAATCATTAAGCCATTTATAAATTTAATTATAATTTATAATTTAGAAAACATAGAACATGTGAATAAAGCTAAATGAAATCATTAGTGATTCGAAGTTGAACTAAGAAAACTCTTATTGAAAAGACATTAATATTGATATTAATCATATTAACATTGATTTATAAAAGACCGGTGTATATAAACCTAAGTTGCTTTTACAAATTAAAAACACATTGAATAGTCATTATTCGAATTAGCAAGATTTAATTTATAAATACATAACTTGATAAAAGTTGATGCTAACACACAGTTTACGTCGGCACACCAATCGCCACACAAAAAGAACAGATTTACAACTCTATGTTGCTTTTGATTATAAAGGTATATTAAATAAATATTAATCAGATTACATTCACATCAATAAATTCATATTTGAGTGACATGATAAACTTTAGCGCTACTACGTAGAGCACGACGTTACGAAACTAACGCAACTTGAACCACTCGAATCGGACTTAAAACGACTAAATGGCGGAGATTACATGATCGATGGCAGTTTCGTAAATAAGATCATCTCCTACCTTGCATCTTCTTGACGAACGCAGCAACCTGCTGCTGCTCTGGTCGTCCACGTAGGGAAGGGGGCCTGGCCGGGGTTCGGCCAGAGCTCAGGGGCCCTGGCCGCAGGGCCTGCTGGCTGGCCATCGGCGGCGCAACGCCGGTCTGGGCCCTGCCCGGCCGGCCGTGGCCGAGCTGCGGAGGCCGCCGGCGGTCCTTGTGACTGCACGCAGGGAGGCACGCATCCACGCAAGGGGGCGTGCGGTGCCCCGGCTGGCCACCGGAGGCGCGGGAGGGGCCCGAGGGATGGATCCCCAGGTGGTGGCGAGGCCGAAGGAAAGGTGCAGGATGACATGGTGACCGGAGAAAGAAGACGACGACGTCCATGGATAACCTCGCCGGAAAAGAGGCAGAAAGGTTAGGGAACCCGTCAAAACGGCACGTATTCGCGAACAAAAAGGCACGACGGTGCAGAGGAGGTCGAGACGAACCTTCTTGTGGCGGCCGAATTCGCTGGAACACTATGGTTTTGCCGGAAAAGCTCGCCGAAGATTCGCCGGAGTTAGAGAGATCCGAAACTTCGGCTTTAGATCTGGATCGCTACAAGTGGCCTCTCGTGAAACGGGCCGTATCTCTGGAACCAGGGAGTCGAGAGCTACGCCGGCATATATATAGCTATGGTGTTGGGAGATATTTCGTATTTCCTTAATTTTGAGATTTATTTCATGCCTTAAATAATTCTAGGAAAATCCTAAAATCACATTTTTAGTCACGAAAAATACTCTGGAAACTCCAAAAATTCGGGAAAAGGTCCCAGAGACACTTTGGAACATGATGAGCCCAAATAAAGTATCTGGAGCTATTGAAAAGATATTTCAGAGCATCTAACAATTAGAATATGCTCGTAGAAAGGCGGTAAATAATTCCATAAAAAGCCAAAAAAGCTTGTGGGACGTTTTCACCGATGGTCGATGGATGAATTAACTCAAATGAGTGCTTTGGAGTATAAGTAGAAGATGCTCAGACCTCCGAAGAAAAGGATAAAGTTGGGAAATAACGAGCTTGATTCAAAAGAAAAAGGAGACATGTTGGATGAAGATAAACGACTTATGAAACATGTTTTAAAACCTTTACGCCTCACAACACCATGTCAAGCAACAGACAAACATCACGTCAAGCAAACAAGCCCATCATATATTAGTTCAGAAAAGTTTGAAAATTCATATTTTTCTGCAAGTAAATTTGCACTACGTTAAGCTAATCTTGGAAAGCTTTAGGCAACCATTAAAACAAAATTATGATTTTAGTGTTTTCGAAGCACAACCCAAAATTGGAAATTTTGGGGTGTGACAATAAACCATCAGCTGAATAACCCCCTTGTATTCCATGACAGAGGTAGTATATTTTTACTTCCCCTTCTAAAAGAGAATGCAATTATAAGATTGTGCAAGTGAAACTAGCTAGTTAAAATTTATTGATGAAGTGGTATATAGCGAAAGCATTGATATGTATGTCTCCAGCTATTTATGATGAGAATACATTATAGAGTTAATCTACTTATCCTGTACGTATAGTATTGTTTTGAAGGGTCGAACACCCCCTTAAAATTTGATCAAATGTATAGGCTCCAAACAAAAAGAGTGAGAAGCGGGTCGTACGAGTTATATATGACCAATAATTGCATTTGCTCGTCGGGGGTAGCTTTCATGTCCTCGGGGCTTGGGCGCGAGCGGAAGCGAGGTCTGCGCATGGAGTTGTGAGTCCATGTGCTTTGCTTTAAATTTGGTCGCGCACATTTATTGCTTCTCGTAATACTATTAAGCTGATATTTTTTCTTCATTACTGTCTTTTAATTTGAGGACAGATATACTAGCAGAACAGAAAAGAAAGGAGGAGACGAAGGGATCTGTCTATTCCACCTCGATCGTCGTCGCCCACTTGGCCGCGCGCCTCCTTGACTTCCGGCGGCGCTGGCAGATGGATACGGCGGCGATTGTTCCGAGCACCGGAGTCGTCGACCATGTCGCGCTTCAGCTATGGGCTTCCGGCGTCGGCTTGGGTGGGGAGGTGAAGCAGCTCATTGCCGCCCGAAGAGACCTCGGAGCGGTGCTCGCAAAGGCTCAGGGAAAGGAGATCCAAAACAGGGAGCTTCAGCTGCACCTCAAGGAGCTATCGCAGAAGGCGTCGGCGACCTCATGGCCGAGCTGGATCACTACCGTATCCACTGGGAGACGGATCGCGCGGGCGACGACGGCGATAGTAAGGTCAGTTCCTTATGGCCTCAGGATTTTTAGCGGGCCGGGAAGATATTTTCCCCTGTTATCTTTATCATTGATCCATGCCACAAAGAACTCTCCCTGTTAACTCTTACCGGACAAAAATAGATTGCAGAAATTTTCACGGTAACTATAAGCATAACACGCTCCAAGGAAAAAGAAACATACAGATCCTAAATTTTTTCACAAAAATCGGCCTTTAATTAGTTAGACTCTATCCTTCATTCATCACTAATAATAATCACTAGATCCACACCATTTTATAAAAAATTACCCACATTTGTCATTAAAAGAAACATAAATAATCTCGTCTCCAAATTATCTACATCTTAACGGAATTTAAATAACCCCTAAATTTGCATCGAAGTTAATTGCTCACTACATCTTCCATTACGAAAGATATTACTCATAAATAAAGTAACTCTTTAATGTGTGTCTAAATTATCTACATCTCATGTTATGAAAAACACGACTCCTGGGGTAGTCCTTTAATTTTGTATCTAAATTAGCCGCATGTGCTATTGTAAAATAAAATATCCCTGAAATTTACCAAATGAAATTACACATTTCTACCACCACTAAAACAGAAACAAGCATACATAATGCTATGTGTCACCATGTCAAATAAGTAAACTTGCATACGTAAGTATAAATATTTCTTGTAGTATAGTTTATCAATCCCGGATAAATATTCCCTTAACAAACCACAAGTAAACTTGATGTCACCCTTACATAAGTATATACATCTTGATCCAAACATTACGACTTGTGGATACTAGTACTTTAATTTTGGCATTCTATGATATAGCAAATTAATTAATATCTTCTGTGCTGTAGGGCAGGTTGAAACGCCTATTAATAACATTTGTAGTAACCAAGTGTATAGAATAGGAATTACAACATGTTCTTTATAAAAAATAAAAGAAAAAATATATAAAAGATATAATAAACACTAGAGTTTCAAGTTTATACGTGTATAAAAAATTGCAACAACTAATAAGATTAAAAGTTGAAAGCTAAAATATAGATTCACACCGGGATCGATGTTCAAGAGTCCATATAAATTGAGTTTCAATTTTAAATAAATACATATTGAAGACCCATAGAGATGCAGTGCAAAATATTGACAACGCGTGTCTCAAAATTACATTTCCCTTCCTGAAATACAAGGTATCCAAGATTCAAATTTTGCTCCTAATTATAAGACATTTAGGTTGCTCAACACCTTCATGTGTGCTTGCCTTTTAAATGTCATATACATATAACTTTTAAACGCCAAAATAATTCTGATAATTGGTAATCAAATTCAATGGCATACATGCATGCCTTTTTAAACAATGCATTACTAGATAAATAAACAAGTTGACAACCAACCTAACTAATTAGCCATAAATTGAAATTAAGTTTCTATCAAATTGAAATTAAATATAAAGTATGCACATGCATCTATTAATTGGAAATACATATAAGAATCCCAAAAATTTATGCAATTCTATTTTTCATTTTCGTTTTTATCCATAAAGTACACTATATAAGTTTTTATTAAATTGAAATTAAATATAAAGTATGTACATGCATCGATTAATTGGAAATACATATAAGAATCCCAAAAATTTATGCAATTCTATTTTTCATTTTAGTTTTTATCCTTAGTTATGGCACAACAGCTTTGGGATTTGTTTAGCACATCTAAATCATACAACTTGTTCTGCCTTTTTCAGCTGTTGCATGAGATTGGCTACAAAGACTCGCTTCTCGCCACATCTGGAAGTGATATCAAGTTTTTTAATAATGATGAAATAGCTGAAGGCACCACAAGAAGTTCTTTTAGAAATGGTGACTCATCTCCACCTGTGCTACAGATTATCCTTAACAAAGATATTTCACGTGAGATAACTAAACACGTTGAAGAATGCTACAAGATATCCAACGCTGTGCGCATGACTCTTGACCTGGAAAAGCTTGATTACCATGCTATGCAGAGATACCAAAGCACAAGGACAGATCCTCGGGAGACATCGCCTTATCATACTGAACCAAAAGTGTATGGAAGGGACCAAGAGCTGGACTCCATACTAAGCAATTTAACAAGTGTGGAATCCTCTAGAAAGAACGTATCTGTCTTTGCCATCTTCAGTCACGGAGGTGTTGGGAAAACTACTCTGGCAAAGTTAGTCTTCAACAACTCAAAGGTGTCAGAGCATTTTGACATACTGTTATGGGTTTATGTCTCTGCTCACTTCAATGAAGTTAAGATTATGCGTGAAATGTTGGACACATTGTGCGGTGACAAGCATGACAACACCAAGAAATCAGAGGAGCTTCGACTCCAGGACAAGCTCAAGTATATGTTGAAGTCGAAGCGTGTTCTACTTGTCATGGATGACATGTGGGAGGATAGCAAAAGGGAAAAATGGGATGAGCTGCTACATCCATTGCTTACCAATGATGCCAAAGGAAATATGGTTCTGGTCACCACCCGTAAACCATCTGTTGCAACAATGGTGGGAGCTTCAGATTGCATGAAACTCGAAGGTTTAGACAAGGGTAATTTTTGGTGCTTGTTTAAAAAATGTGTCTTTGGTGATGACAACTATAAGGGTGAGAGGGCACTGGAAAAAATCGGGAAGCAGATAGTATTGAAGTTAAAGGGAAATCCATTGGCAGCAAAGACTCTGGGCAAAGTACTGAGAAGAAGATTTGACGTTGCTTACTGGAGAACAATCCTGGATAATAGTGAATGGGCGCATAAAAGTGATGAGAATGATATCATGCCAGCTTTGATGATCAGCTGCACATATCTACCTGTTCACCTTCAACGTTGCTTCTCATACTGTGCTATGTTCCCTAAGTACTACAGATATGAGAAAGAACGTCTGGTCCATATGTGGATTGCTCAAGATTTGATATATTCCACTGATCCGCATAGACGACTGGAGGACATTGGAACTGACTACTTCAATGATCTGGTCGATAATGGTTTTCTCAAGAACGAAACTGGATTAATAAACCTCCTTGTCATGCATGATCTGATTCATGATTTGGCACAGAAGGTTTCATCAGATGAAAACTTTACCATAGAGAACAGTGAGCCCACCGATGCACCGCGGCTTGTTCGCCATGTTAGTGTAATTACAGAAAACGAGTACAAGATGGAACTAAATATTGGTACTGTGCATCCTAATGAGCTGTTTCTTCGACAGTTCTGCAATTCATTCCGCAAGTTGCAACAAAGGAGGTTAAGTACACTGATGCTGTTTGGGCCACATGACTTGAGCTTTGCAGACACATTTCGCCAAGAACTCAACGAAGTAAGGTCACTCCGTGTGTTGAAGCTGGAGATGATCTACGTAGAGCTGGATGCACTAGTACGCAACATCTCCACATTTATCAATCTTCGCTATCTAGAGCTGGGCTGCTTTTATAAGGGTCCCAAGTTGGAATTGCCTGAGGCTATATGTAGGTTATATCACCTACAAGTCCTGGATATAGAGAAAAACTGGGGAGTTGACACGGTTTTACCAAGAGGAATGAGCAAGCTTGTTAACTTGCGCCATTTTATTGCTAAGGAGGGGTTATATGCAAAAATAGCTGGTGTCGGAAATATGGTTGCCCTGCAAGAGCTCAAGGCATTTGATGTCAGGGATTACTCAGATGAGTTTAGCATATCGCAGTTGAAAGGACTGAATCAGATAAGAGGGTCAATAAGCATTTCTAGTCTTTACAGTGTAGGGCACAAAGAGGCTAGAGAAGCAAGGCTCTGCGACAAGGTCTACCTAACTACTCTGGAATTGTCATGGTATAGTTTATCTGGGTCGAGTGTCGGGCTGCCACCTACTAGTCCTATACTGGAGGACCTTCAACCACCATCTGGCCTCATAAATTTGAGAATTGTAGGTTACAGACATGCTTTACCATCTTGGCTTAGTTGCAATGTCCATCTCACCTCATTGCGGTCAATTTATCTGGTTAAATGCATGTTTTTGAAAACAATTCCACATCCCCAGCAGTTACCAGCTCTCCAAGAGATGCATTTGATTGACCTGCGCCTTGTTAGAGAAATAGAGATTGGTCCCCTCGAGATCCTGGAGCTACGCAGGTTGCAAAATCTGAGGAAGTGCACATTTTTTGACAAGGAACAGTCATATGGTAATCTGCAGGTCCTTGAAGTGGAGGATTGCCCAATGCTGAATGAGTTTCTGTCCCAGATATTCATACCATCAAGTACGCATAAGTTTCTTGGTCTTCGCAAGCTTCACGTACATAATGACATCATTCCCAGTATCATCCCACTCCAAGGGTTCATAGTCTTAGCTCCTTTGGCAGACATAGATCTGTGTTGTGAACACTATATAAAAGGGCGATTTCGGCTGAAACCATCTGAAATATCAAATGGGATAAGTGTGCAAATCGAAGGAGACGAATATATTAGAAAGTTAGATGAAAATTTATTCACATTGGACAAATTCAAGTATATGCGGGAGCTTGAAATCCAGGGTTATTCCACCGTGACACACCAAAGCCCATGGGAAGGCAAAGGCTTCCAACAGCTGACATCATTGAGAAAGTTCAGAATGATCAAATGCCCAGTAATATTTTCTTCCCACCTTGTGCTCTTTCTGCCACCATCAATTGAAGAACTTGAGTTTAGTTCCTGCAATATTACTGGGATACAATTGTCACAATTCATGCTAAACCTTCCATTACTCAATAATCTAAAGATAGACAACTGCAGATGGGTAACATCCTTACCTGGAGGATTGTTTACAGATGAAGGGAACTGGTGGATCCCTCCCAACTGCTTCACGTCCTTGAGAAGTCTGCATATCTCTTTCCCAAGAGGAAAAGAAGATCCGGGTTCCATGATGATCTTTTCGAGCAAGCATGGTCTCGGGAGATTTGTATCTCTTGAGGAAATTGTCATAGAAAACTGCCTTCCTCTGATATCTAGAATGGTTTCAGGAACAGCATCACACATATCTCCATCCTTTTTGGTAAAATTTAGATAACTGGCGTCCAAGACAGCACTCTGCACTTGTCACGAGCCTCTTCTATTGTGGACTTAGAGGTCTTAGGATGCCCATCTTTGTCATGTCTGAACCTGAATTCGTGCGCTGCACTGGAGAAGGTGTGTGTGCAAGATTGCCCTTTGCTTCAATCACTTGAAGGTTTACAATCATGTACAACACTGCGGGACTTGAGGGTGAACAACTGTGAGTTGCTGCAGTGGCTGAGGGCATCACTCTGGAGTCTGAAAACTCTGACCATAGAGATGAACAAAAGCTTAGCATCTCTGGAATTGCACTCGTGTACTGCACTGCAGAAACTATGCATTCAAGACTGCCCTGCTTTGGAATCATGGGAAGGTCTGAAAGACCTCATCAGTCTTGATGATTTGCAAGTAATAAGATCCCCAGGCTTCACAAGATCATGGGTATCAGCAGCTGCAGAAATCAAAAGCGAGCACAACTTCTCACTACCACTTCAGAAGAGTTAATGACACCCGCGGTCACACAACTCGACGCCAATGTGCACTTAAGTCACACTTCTCCAGAATGTGATTATTTGGTCACACAACTCGACAAGTGCGTGCACGCAGGTCACTGGCCCCACTTGTCAGTCTGTTTTGGACGGTAAATTTTTAGAAAACCCCCTAGAGTAATATTAATTTAGGACCATTTTATAAAATTAATATTACTCTAGGGGGTTTTCTGAAAATTTACCGTCCAAAACGGACTGACAAGTGGGGCCAGTGACCTGCGTGCACGCACTTGTCGAGTTGTGTGATCAAATAATCACATTCTGGAGAAGTGTGACTTAAGTACACATCGACGCCGAGTTGTGTGACCGCTGGTGCTATTAACTCACTTCAGAAGCTCCATACTGATGACATTGGTGTCCTCTGTTTGCCCATATGCAGCCTGTTAACTTCTCTGAAAACGATGCATATCGATGGAAGCCATGATGTGGACATCTTAACGGATAACCATGAGAAAGGATTGCTACTTCTCACCTCCTTGAGAGAACTTTCCTTGGAGAAATTTAAGCATCTCCGGTCACTTCCTACAGCACTTCGATCTCTTACATCACTGAAGAGACTAAATATTGGCAATTGTCGCTGTATCACTTCCTTACCCGTGGGAGGGCTCCCAGATTCCCTAACGGACTTGGAAATATATCGTTGCAGCGATGAGCTAAACATTGTGTGCCAAGAGATGCTTAGAATTCGAAAAATAAATTTATGTATTGATGGAACCGAGAAGGAACAATTGCCTTCTGCACTACCTTGAGATCCGAAAGAAGTTCACGAATTTTATGCCTTTTTAGAACACATAACAATAGAATTTCTTTTTACTCTGTATTCATTTTAGAACACATAACAATAGGTTCAAGTTCTCTCTTGGACTGAATTTGAGTGTCTATTTCTTTTTTAATGAAAAAAACCACCTAGTTCCTCCATCTTAATTTTTTTTCTTACAGTTAGACATCTTAATTTGGTGGGTTTTTCTAATGTTAAGTTCTATTGGCTCAGTCTCTGGAAGATGCTTGTAAGAGTAGAAAACTTGTGTTCGCCTTTAAAGGGTAGTATGTGTGTATGCCTGTACATGAGTGTGATGTGTGTTGAAAAAAAGGTCTTACCGCATAATGATATGTATATATATATATAATATATATAACTCTTATGCTTTGACCTTGTTTAATTTTATTATTATCTTGCTTCTAGCTAGTGGCATGTGAGATAAGGTGATGGTTTGTTTGTATGAAGGGTTCGACAGTTCAGAGTTCCACTCTATCCGTCTTGAATAAAAGGTATCCAAGCTTTCAAATTTTATTTAAAATTATAAGAGATTTAGATGAACTAACCATCCAATTCAGTTTTAAAAGGTGTCATTCTTATGCATATCTATTATTAATATCTATTGCTAACCCAAATATAATAAACATAAAAGATTACATGTGTAATTTGGCTTACCACATAACATGTCTTGAAATTCATAGGATACCTTGTATTCCACGATAGGGTTAGTATATTTTTACTCCCTTCCTCCCAACAAGAACGCAACTATGAGATTTGTGCAAGTTAAACTATTTTAAGCTTTTTTGACACGAACTATTTTAATGTTGATCAAGTATATATCGAATAGTATTAATATTTATATCTCAAACTATTTATTATGATAATATATTGCATAATTAATTTAATGATACTTATTATGTACATTAATACTTATTGGAGGAGTCCAGATAATTTAAGTTTGATCGAAGGTATATATTGAAGGACCAGATACGGCGACCAGAGGGGGTGAATGGACGCCTTGAATTTCTTTCGAAATATTCGGCCACTGTCCCTAAATCAAACCCCAAGAAGCAAGCACAAACACCCAATCGTAGATATGCAGACCAACTAGTGGTAAGAGCACCTAGAAAAGGTCTAGAGAACGATAGGAAACCAACGCAACAACCGGAACTCGAATCGGAGACCGAACGGAAAAGAAGCAGATCAAATCAGTTTTGCTACAGTACCGGGCATCCCGCTACAGTGCCCCCGGGCAGCTCCACACCTGCGCACCACCGCAAGCCAAGAGACACGTTGTTTTCCTAGCTCATGCTAGGGTTAGTCATCCAACATTAATCCATATCATGAGTTAATCTTAATCAATCACTCATCATAAATCAAATCACAAGGGTTCTTATCAACTTTGTGTTCGCGTATATAGACTATTCAAGTAAGAATTCATGTTACGACGTATGACAAATAATGCATTTTGCTCGCATGTCGCAGTAGCTTTCATGTCTTCAGGGCTCCGGCAGTAGTTATGACCAATATGGCTATTTTTTATTTCTAGTGAATCCAATTTTCGTTCTGTCATGGGTCCGTAACCACGGCTAGTGATTAGTGGCCGATTACTGGGTCTATGTGTGGGACTTTTGTGGTTAACGCTCAAGACAAAGGGTGGGTAGGAGAGCACTAGGACTACTCTGATATAGGATTTCACTGGGATTCTTCCCCTTCTATAGGAGCACATGCCCTTACTTATATCCCATAGAGCGAGAGACGTACCGGGAATATGGTTTCGTAGCTTCCATGGTTGCCTACCTGCAAGGGTTGGAGTTTGGAGACAAAGTGGAAATGCTGTTTCTTGTTGTTGTTTTGGGCTAGAATGATAAAAAATACGGTGAAATATTACATTAAACACACACACATATATATACATAAGAGCAGTATACCAAAATAGTTAGGTATTTCAGAGAATAGCGGGGACCGTACCGATGAAACGCGTCCTCGATGTGCCAAAGGGCTCTAACTCCCAATTACTCCTCACGTGAAGCCGTTTTTCTTGGCACCATTTGATAGGGCTTCACTTGGAGCTAAAGTTGAAGCCACTCCAATAGCCCTGCCAAACGAGACCTTATAAGCCCAGGAGGATAAAGATAGAGATTATGGAGCAATATACTTTTTATGGCTAGTGGGTCCCATAGTATGATGTACCGTACTCAAGTGAGATGCTAGCCTATGTATGGCTATAATCGTATTCTTTTGTTGATGTTTATGGTGCCTAGAATTGCATACATCCTCAGCCGGATGGAGTATGCTACACGTCTAGTGGGGGCCCAGCCGACGAGGGCCCAGAGAGGGGCGCCTAGCGCCTCCAGCCCCGTGCCCTGAAGGGCCACGCCCCCAAGTGGAGGGGGGTGCCGCCGCAGTCATCACTATCTATGAAGATATCCACTTTACCATATGAGTCCTAGCGGTCTTGGAAAGAGTTTGGTTAGAAAAGAAATTAGAGTCTGTTAGTTGAAAAACGAGAATCCAGTCTTATAAGAATCTCCTAAAGTTGCTTAGAAGTCAAGTCCCATAGAGACTATAAAATAATAGAATGGTATTCCCCCAGCTACATCGCTTTCTTAGAAGTTGAGTTAATCTCCTTTAAAATAAAATACAGTACTAGTAGTGCATTTTGTTTGCACGTAACAGGCCAAGTGACCCACACATGCTCGCGGTCGCGGTCGCAGGAGGGGCAGAAGCGAGTGGTGGAGAAAGAGAAGAGAACGCAGAAGCGGAGATATTTTTTGGCGACTTTCAATCACTGCGCGCCGACAGCAGCACAGTTGGCCGTACCAAAAAATGCTGAGCATCATTAATGGCCGCAAGAGGACGCCAATCAAAAGTGCCGATCTCTACCGTCGCATACAGGAGAGTTGGCTCCGACGGCTTACGACCGACGACCCTGCATCTCGTCGTCTCATTCGGTACTTCGATCCCTTTGCCCGGAAATGTTCGACCCCATCAGCCTTGCATCGGCGGCGGCGACATGGGTGGTGAACAAGCTGCTGGATCGCCTGTCGACCGCCGCCATCAACGCGCTGCTGAGCTCGGAAGGCCTCGAAGGCCTGGTCGGGGATCTCGTGGACGCTCTGCGCCGCGTCAACCTCTTCCTCGGCGCCGTGCCTGCCGGAGCCGCCGCTGGGATCAGGATCGGGAACCAGGAGCTTGTGGTGCAAATCAACCAGATGAAGCAGCTAGCTGCCGACCTGGCCAACCACCTCGACGAGCTCGAGTACAAAGAAATCAAGGAGAAGGTACTACATCCTCGATCTTCCCTTAAACACGGTATCCCTCGCTGACCCAAGTTGCCTACGCCGTCCGCCTGCTTTTCTTGCTTTAATTTCCGCCGGTGAGTCGAGTCTCGAGTGGGGACGACTGAGAGGAGGGAGACGATGCATGGGGTCAAGGAGCCTGAGTTTTAGTCATCCCATTTCCTTCCCTATTTCTCTAGTTAGATTTGTCCATCTCAAACCAATCAACCAAAGTAGGATGAAATGAAACCCAAAATCCCCAAGCTAGGAACCATGATACCCTCGGCCGCACTCAGCATCTCCTAGGACCGTAGGTAACGAAATTACTAGGAATTTATCCTGTAATACACTTGCACCACGGTGAACTTTTTTTTTACGTGCATGCAACGGTGCACAGGTGGTAGGAGGAGGTATGCAAACCTTACTAAACTCTAGGCTTAACCTAGAGCAAACACATAAGTGGTGATCTAACTAGACTAAGCAATTCGCAAAACACTTACGTAAGCATGACAGTGGCTAGACAAACTAGAGATGAGCCATGACTCTCTTATGCTTTTCTTGAGCTCCAACAGACCTCAGATGCCCTGTCAAGGGGGTATATATAGCCTCCCTCATGAATTATAGTCGTTGTAGCAAACAACAGCTTTGTACAGAGGCATCGAAATTCCAATGACCGACTACCATGCTAGCTACCCGTCGGAGAACTAGCTCCATTGGAATTTTCTAGTCCCAATTGATCCTCTCCGCGAACTCTTTGGAATACACCCTTTACTCTAGTGCTGGCTTCCTGGGATCACCATAGAAATCCGGTGTCTCCGTTTCTCTTCTACAATACATTGTTGCGCTGCTCGGTCCTTTCTCCACTCCCGCTGAAGCGTCGAAAGTTCTCTGCAGGGAGCACTATGTGGAGCCTAGGCTCCAGTGACAAGCTTTCGGCACCACTAGAGATCTCTGGTGGTTGTCTTCACCCATTGTCCTTTCCTTCACGTCTTTTCTTCTAGGCTAGAGATCTCTATGGTCTCTTGGACTTCTTGCAGGTCTTATAGAGCCTTCAACATAGCTTTTAATGTCTTGGTTGAGATGTTGATCACTGTGATGAGGCCGTGATGTGGCGTCTTCTATATGTCACCACTCTTTGTTGATGAGGCCGTGATGGATGCCTCTTTCGAGGTTATCTTTGCCAAACGTCGTGTGACGACCTCCGCCCGATCTGTGCCTAGAACTTATAAGCCAACCGTCCATCCAATCGGGTTATGGTCCCCTCAGCGAGCGTCATGTCCAGTCCTTCGCCTAGTTTATGCCCTACAAAAGAATATCTACAGTAGCTTGTTCGACCAGCAGACAAGAGGGGCCAGCAATCCGGAGGTATACTCCCAACAAGTGCCATTTTCCATAAATTTAGTCAAACTTAAAATAGTTTGACTTGGGACGACTCTAGAAGTTGATTTGTAGGACATACAGAGTATATATTTATCACTCATGTGTATTTGATCTGTATAATAACATAACATGTTCGATTACTTTAATACAATTTTTATATATTAATTGACAGAAGTAGGTTAGAAACGTATATATGCTTTATGGTTATCGCCCCAAAAATAAATTTTGTAATACAAGATGTTAACAAATGTAAATTTGGGATGTTTTAATTTTTCTAATAATAACGAGTGGTAGTTTAGATGCAAATTTAAAGGCGTAGATTATCTATCTAATAGTATACGGATAACTTCGTTGCAAATTTAGGATTACTTTAGATCATGTTTTCGAAAGCATAGCGAGATAATTTAAACGTATTTCGTCAGTTATTTAAACAATCACAGAGGTAGGTAATCATTTAGAAAATATAATACATCCAATGGCTATTATTATCAATGGTATTTAGAGTATGCTTATTGATGGTAAGATACTCCCAACTTTTGTGAGAATTTCTAGAATTTATCTTTTTTTCTTAGTGGATCTTGTGAGGACTAACATTGAGATTTCATTGGAGACCTCTACCAGTTTATCCTTTTTTTCTTGTGTGAGATGTATTTTATATTTTTTAATCCACATGTTAAGTTAAAAGTCTAGTCCTTATTGTATCTTTTATTCATTTTTTATTTTCCTTATGGTTTACCAACTAGCCCATTACTTACCTAGTTACACACAAAATAATTAGAGCGATTTTTATGCACCCTCAACCATTAATTTCCATGGCATGCTCTATGATATCTAAATTTCAATATCCTCATTTATGATAAGTGTCATTATCTAAAAAGAATTACGAGAAGTGTAAGTGTACTTATAATTAGAATAGAGTTCTGATTCTAACATTTTACTCTTTCATGAACAGGTTAAGAAGACCAACCAAAAGAACAGCAACGTATTTTCCAAAGTGCAATCTATTACTCAAGTTGGACAATCGAAGCCAAAAATAAATAAATCCGATATACCACATATAAGAATTGGTGTGGACAATCTGCATAAAATTTGTGAGGATGTTTACAAGGCTCTATTGCTTGATGGAATCAACCGATCAACTCAAAACACAAGCACAGACACACGTGAGACAGTAGAGAACTTCACTGAAGCTAAGCCGTTCACAAGGGAAGAGGAGAATAAGATTGTAGACCTAATTTGCGGCAGTCCAAGTGATCAAGAGCTCTTAGTTGTTCCCATAACTGGTGATGGAGGTATTGGGAAGACAACTCTTGCTCGACATGTGTACCATAACTCTAAGGTAAAAGCTAAATTTGACATCATGATTTGGATCTATGTATCAGCCAACTTTGATGAAGTCAAGATTACGCAAGCGATTCTGGACCAAATACCTGACTGTGAATATAAGAACACTAAAAATCTTACTGTGCTCCAACGTGGTATCAAGAAATATTTGACCAAAAGATTTCTACTTGTTCTGGATGACATTTGGGAAGAAAGTGAGGGTCGCTGGGGTAAGCTATTAGCTCCACTTAGATGCACAGAGGTTAAAGGTAATGTGATATTAGTGACAACTCGGAAGTTATCTGTTGCCAATGTAACAAGCAAGACAGAGGCACACATCAACTTGAGTGGTATGAATGAAGAGGTATTTTGGCGTTTCTTCAAACAATGCATATTTGGGGATGAGAACGGTGGATGCCACAAAAAACTGATGAAAATTGCAAAGCAAATAGCCGCCAAGCTGAAAGGGAATCCATTAGCAGCTAAAAGTGTGGGCACACTCTTGAGAAGAAATATTGATGAGGTTAACTGGAGAAAAATATTAGATAGCGATGAATGGAAGTTCAAGAATGGGATAGATAGCATTGTCCCAGCGCTAATGCTCAGTTACAATCACTTACCTTACCACCTTCAACTGCTTTTCTCATATTGTGCACTGTTTCCAAAGGGTTACATATTTGACAAGGATCAGTTGATACGGATGTGGATTGCACTTGGCTTTGTCATGGATGGGAGAAAAAAAATGGAGGACGAAGGAAGTGACAGTTTTGATGATTTGGTAGACAGGAGTTTTTTTCAGAAAGATAAGCAGTACTTTGTTGTACATGATCTGATACATGATGTAGCACAAGAAGTCTCACTGCGTGAATACCTTACTGTCGATGGCTCAGATCTTCAAAAGGTCTTCCCATCAACTCGTCACGTCGGCATCTGGACTGAGTTGGTTTATAATGAACAAAACATGGAACGTAGTATAACTTTTGAAGAAAAGTTGGACCAAATTATTCAGAATAAGGGTATCCTGCCAAGCATGGAGAGTTTAATGCTGGTGGGTTTGTATGATGAGAACTTCTCGACAAAAATTGTCAAGATTCTAGAGCAACTGCGTTTTGTCCGAGTACTTAGGTTATCAGCAATGCCCTTCAATGCTGAAACTTTGCTAGCCCATCTCAAAAAGTTCATCCATCTTCGCTATCTAGAGTTGAGGTGTGATTCTGACAAGCATATACCTTTGCCCGAGGCTATATGTAAGCTGTATCACCTACAGGTACTAGATGTCAGACATTGGAAGGGTCTGAATGATTTGCCAAAGCGCATCAGTAATCTTGTGAATCTGCGCTGTCTATTTGTTCCAGGGTCAGGATTATTGCACTCAAAGATACCAAGAGTTGGTGAACTTAAGTTTCTACAAGAACTAAGAGAATTTTGGGTTCAAGATGAGGATGACTTTAAAATTTCACAGCTGGAAAATTTGAATGAGATCAGAGGGTCGCTTAGTATCTTTAATCTTGAGAATGCCACAAAGAAGGAAGAGGCATCTCGAGCAAGGATTAAAGATAAAAAGCATCTGCGGACACTTTCACTCTCATGGGGAAGTGCTGACAGAAATTCTGCTATTCAGAAAGAAGTAATGGAAGTTCTTAAACCACATGATTACCTTGTCCATCTTTCTGTGATCAATTATGCTGGTGCTACTCCTTCATGGTTAGGAGGACACTTCTCACTCAGCAATTTGGAAAGCCTCTGTCTCCAGGACTGTGTAACAATGAAGACTCTACCACCATTTGAGGAGATGCCGTTCCTAAAGACACTGTCCTTAGTTGGTATGTCCTCTCTGAAAGATGTCAGGATTGACTTCAGGTGTGGCAGTGCGAGTACAGCTACAGCCTCCCAGTCCCTGGAGGAGGATGAGGATGAACTAGAGTTAAGTGAAATTAAAATATCTAAGTGTCCAGCTTTAGCATCCATAAGGCTTCATTCCTGCAAAGCATTGACTAAGTTAAGCATCAAGGATTGTGAGAAACTAGCTTCTTTAGAGGGTTTGCCATCTTCAGATCAACTGATGCATTATGTTGTCCAAGGATGCCCTCTTCTTCCACCTGGTTCCATCTCAAAGTGATAATTTGTTGATAAACCACGTATGCAAACTATCTGCAGGTATGGCTTCACTAAATTACCTCATGCAGTTTTTAAAACATTGGTAGTCTCCTCTGCTGATAACTGGTTGGTACATTAATTAAAAAAATTATGATAATAACTTCAATTTTTTGCACTTGTAGTTGTACTGGTTACAGACATAATTCATTGATATTTAAGTCAAGGGCCCTCGTAGTTCGTCTGAAACATGTTGGATTTGGAAAACCAACCCTCCTCAGCGACACACGCCGAGCAGCCTCCCGGCGCCACAAACGCCGGACAGAGACGGACGAAGGAGACACCAATAGTTTTCCGGCGCACAGACGCCTATATCTTGGCTTTATTTCTCACAACTACTCAAACATATACATGGAGGTACACACGCACACACGCAGTACAACCCAGGGAGCTCGCCTGCCGGCCGGGCACACACCACGGTCCTGACGGAGACTACATCTCACCTGTTCCTTGTGTTCTCACCCAAGCTCTCTCCTTATATAGACAAGGTCGGTGCTACAGTGACCGACCTGCTACAGTGGCCGACCTAGCTTCTAGTGCCTTCTACTAGATTACAACTCATGTGTATTCTAGAGACTACCACTAGGTACAACTCAGGTGTACTCTAGAGACTTCTACTAGCTACTACCTTGCTACATGGTAGATATTTCTAGAACGCACAGGATTATTCCAACAATCTCCCCCCTAATCCTGATGCGTTCACTTGTGAAAGCTAGCAGCCACGGACTCGACCTGGCACACACGCCGGTCGCCACCGCACGGACACAACCTGGCGCTCACATACGCCGGTCGCCATCGCCACGGACACAACCTGGCGCTCACATGCGCCGGTCGCCACCGCCACGGACACAACCTGGCGCTCACTTGCGCCGGTCGCCACCGCCACGGACACAACCTGGCGCTCACATGCGCCGGTCGCCACCGTCACGGACACAACCTGGCGCTCACATACGCCGGTCGCCACCGCCACGGACACAACCTGGCGCTCACATACGCCGGTCGCCACCGCCACGGACACAACCTGGCGCTCACATACGCCGGTCGCCACCGCCACGGACACAACCTGGCGCTCACATACGCCGGTCGCCAACGTCTCCATCTTCCCTGCGCACTGACGCCTTTCTTCCACCCGAGCTCAACCTCGTGGTGCTTCAACGGAGTTACAGGGGTTGGGGATATATAGCCGTGGCTCGCACATACGTCGCCACGGCCGCGACCACGACGCGCACTCACGCGTCAACGCACCCACTACGCCACGATCGGCACGCCCTCGGCTCACGCACATGCCGCGCACTGACGCAGGCAACGCGGCCGTTTCGAGCAGCTCGATCTGGTCCTCCCCCTAACTCGCTTGTCGCCACGCTCCACACGCCCCAGCTCGTGACCATGACCGCGCGCTGACGCGATCAACACGGCCGGCCCTGCGTGCCCAGGACGCGGTTTTCTTCCTCCTTGATCGTCCCGCGCACGTACGCGGTGATCCAGTCTTCTTTCTCGGCGACACACGCCGAGCTTCTTCCATGGCCGTCGCATGGCGCCGCTACGGCCTCCGTGGCCGCGCAGCACCTCCACGGCGCCGCCATGCCACGCCACCGAGACTCCTGCGCCACAACACGGGACCTCCGCGGCCTTCTCGCCGCGCCGCCGTGGCCGCTGCGCCACCACGCAGCGCCTCCGCAGCCTCCGTCCGCTGCGCACCATGGCCCCGAACCTTGCGGCTCTGATACCAATTGTTGGCGCAGCACCTTGGCTGCACCTCTCTCTCTTCTTCCTCTCACTCGTACTAACAAGCAATGGAGGTGGAGGCACGGAATTTTCCCGGCCGGCGCACGAACGCCGCCGTGGGCGCACATACGCCCTACTCTATTCCTCTTCAGCTCACTCAACACGTACATGAATGTACACACGCACACACGCAGTACAACCCAGGGAGCTCGCCTGCCGGCCGGGCACACACCACGGTCCTGACGGAGACTACATCTCACCTGTTCCTTGTGTTCTCACCCAAGCTCTCTCCTTATATAGACAAGGTCGGTGCTACATTGACCGACCTGCTACAGTGGCCGACCTAGCTTCTAGTGCCTTCTACTAGATTACAACTCATGTGTATTCTAGAGACTACCACTAGGTACAACTCAGGTGTACTCTAGAGACTTCTACTAGCTACTACCTTGCTACATGGTAGATATTTCTAGAACGCATAGGATTATTCCAACAAAACATAGTTGACTTTTTGGCACTTGTCCCCCACTTAATTTGAAGGTTTTTTTTTCTTGGATGCATTTAGTGAAACACTGCAGCATTTGTCCAAATTGATGGCTAAATTGTTGTGCCGTATTCTCTGTTTTGATATTCTGAATTCATCCCTGCTAATAAAAAAAACATATTTCCTTCTTTTTCTATTTTTGTTTGTATGTTTTAAACTTGTTTGAGCTTAGAAGGAATCATACTGGATTTGATTCCGTGATTGTATGAATATTTTTGTGCTTATTTAATATTTATTTCCTTAAACATAACTCATAACTAGTGGTTAGTGCTATTCCTTTATCTAGTTAGATCATGAACAGCAAGATGTATGGTTGATAAAAATGCATTTCGTCCACAACATATTGTTTGATGTTTGGAAAAATATTCAGTGCAAACCATATCTTTGGTGAAATCTTGAAAACCTCCCAGGAAAGCATACTTATGAGTTGTTTTTAAAATAAAACTGTATATATATTCATAATGCATATGTAGATTTATGTACTTTAATAAAGTTCGAGATGCAAAATCATTTTGTAAAAGTTCATACAAAGATAACAAATTCCAGGTGCACATACACTGGGAGACAAATTTCTAGAAATTTTGTCTTCTAGTGCATAAGCACCTAAAATTTGTTTATTTTCATATCAATTTTTCTAGATTGAGTTTGAATCTCAAATTTTGTGGCAATATACACGTCTATATGCACTGTGGATGTTTGTCGTTTCAATTTTTTTAACTCTAAAGTATATTTTTCTAGGGATTTTCACAATTCTAGTTTGTCATTTTCCTTATCTGCATCTGCAATTCTTTTGTCCATAGCACAAGATGTTCTGTCTTTTAAAAAAAATATTTTGTCGTGCTTATAACCGTACCATTATACTGTTCAATTTCAGAATTAATTGACGAGCGTGCAGAGGATTCAGAGAAAAACATGGTCAAGCTTGATTCTTTAAATTTTCACTACTCTTACTAGAGGCAACTTGGATGAATGGGGATGTTTTGGACACCGGGACATCCTGATCACTAATGATGCGGTACAAGTGTGTTTATTGGTTTCTTTTATGAAATGATACACAGTTTTGTGGAATGCATTTGATTGCATGTATTGTACGTATTGCTTAAAGGCTTGTATTATTACATCTATGTAATAGCGTACAATAATATTTTTTGTATTCGTCATTATCAACAAACCATGATACTCTCTTGAATAAATCAATTTCAGATTTGTCTCAACTCTCAAGTCAAACTTTTTATATTTGACCAAAATTTATAGAAAAAAGACTAATATTTATGATACAAAAGTAGTTAGATAGAACAAAATATATATTTTTATAATATACGCTTTTATGTCATAGATGTTACTTGTCAGTACTCTTTTGTATAAACTTGATAAAACTTAAAAGAGTTTGACTTAGGACTACTAAAGATGTTAATTTATCTGGGACAAAGGGAGTAATTAGAATACAACTATATTTAGTCATTTCTTAAGTTATTGCTACTGGCATCTAACGGAGGGGGTAATTAGCATACAGCTATATTTAGTCATTTCTTAAGTTATTTGCTAAATGCTAATCGCATCTAACCGTATAAACCGTGCTTAACTGAGGACAAACCGTGCTTAACTGAGGATTTGATGTCTCAGTTTCCAAGACTTATATATGTTGGAAACAATGTAGACAAATTTCGTCCACAAAACTTATTTCATCTAATGAAACCTTTTCATCTCTTTCTTTGTTTATACTACTTGGCGCTGATTGGGCTGGTTATCCTCATACTTGCAAGTCCATCTTAGGCTATGCAGTATTTCCCAGGGATAGTCTCGTGTCTTGCTCCTCCAAACGCTAGAACACTATCTCGTCTCTTGGAAGCAGAATACGGTGTAGCCAATGGAGTAGTCGAGGCCTCCTAGCTGCGCCAGCTTCTGTGTGAGCTCCACTCCTCGCCTCGCTATGCCACCTTGTTGTATTGTGACAACATCAGTGTTGTCTACATGTCCTTTATCTTGGTTCAGCATCAACACACCGAAGAATTGAGATTGACCTTCACTTTGTCTAGGAACGCATTACTATTGGCGTTGTCCGTGTTCTATATAACAGCCCAACAGTGTCTCAGTATACTGACATCTTCAACGAGGGGTTACCATATGGAGCCTCCAGCTGCTGGGGGGGGGGGGGGGGGCGTGTCTAGTGGCTATGTCTGGGCACCCATTTTGGTTTTCTATAGATTGGTTCCTAATCTTGATATCCTATGGTGGCTATACTTCTTTAGAGCAAGCTAGATCATCCTTGCTTGTATATGTACTCCATATCTACATAATCAATCTATTGTTTTACCGTGCAATGGCATTGCTTTCAGATAGCACACCGTCTAAACCTTATAGAACACATCACATATATATCATACAAATATTGGTTTATCATCTGCCCAAACTTACGAAAACATCACGGTACACAAATAGCAACTGTAAAATGTACAAATCGAGCTAGCAGTTTGTGATTATTTGTAATAGATCCAAAGCTAAATACAATCAGGGCAAAGCCATTCACATTTTTGCTGGACACTTCCACATGGTATTGTTACATGAAGTTGTCAGGCAGCAGTAGCATCAGCAGGTGCAGCGGCGGATTCACTTGTCACGGGCTCAGCCTCCCAGAACTCAGTCTTCTTGCCCGTCTTGGAAACAGTTTGCAGAACAGCGTCAGGTGTTACATTGCCCTTCACGGTGACCTTCTGTTCCTTGATGTCTACATCGAAAGATTCAACACCTGAAGCAAACACAACACCAATGCATACGTTTAGTCACTCGGACACTCTAAAAAACAGCAATAAAATAAAACACTTTGAGGATTTGCAAACAACTAAATCCTTAAGAACAGATATAAGTATATTTATTTAAGTGACTACCGTTTGGCAACGATAACAGATTTTTATGGTTCCCAATATCTACTAGAATCTAAGAAAAGTTTCTCTCTGAAACCATGAAACATTTCATAGCGGTTCTCCTGTTTGTGGACCTGGAGAGAAATAGTTTGGAGAATCTCTGCCAAACGCACCCTAATATGTTCAGAGCAAATTGCACAAAGGCTCAATCTAATAATCTACTTCCACTTAGGTTGACGATTCAAGACTAGTATCCAAGCAGTTCAAAGCAAATTGTAAAAAGGCTCAATCTAGTAATCTAGTTCCACTTAAGTTGATTTAAGACAAGCATCCAAGCAATTGCCTTGAAGTTAGAAAAATAACACTCCAGATGTTGTTTATCACATAAACAAAAAGAGTAAATTTATTAGAGGACTAGCTACCAGGGAGAAGACTTAAAATTTGATACTTGGAACTTGAAGAGTGAATTTCTCTACAAACCATTCTGGGACACAATGATTATGCAATTTGATTACAATCCTATGCACAACATCCTACTAAAATTTTCTAGTGCATTTCGGGCTCATTTGATTTCTTATTTATCTGTTGCAGTCTTTCAAATACCATAAACGTCACGAATATAACTTGATGTGGAAATCAAAGTTGCCACTCAAATATTTTATGCTGACAATGAAACTGCAGGTAGTAAAACAAGCCTAGAAACTAGCTGTTTTCTATTCTTTGAAACAAGAACCTAGAGAGAAATGAAAAGGAATGTACAAATATTAAGCAAGAATGGCAAATCAGTCTGGATGTTTACCAATAACATGTCTGGATGTTATACTACATGATTCAAATCCATGTCACATAAACAAAGCTGGTAAATTTAGAGGAGTAGCCAGTAGGAGAAAATTAAAAATTTAGTACTCAGAAAATGCAGAGTGAGTTCCTCCGCAAAGCATTATGTGAAGACAGGATTATGCTATTGGATTACAATCATATGCATAACATCCTACTAAAACTTTGGTGCATTTCAGGCTAATTTGATTTCTTATTTATCTGCTGCAGTCTTCCAAGTAACATAAATCTTGCTTCAATTGTGGAAAGTTGTTTCTCATCAAATATGGTACGCTGACCCAAAAAAATAATATGAAATTATAGATAGTAGATCATGCCTAGAAAGTAGCTAATTTTTTTTAAATAATACACGAAAATTATTTAATTACAGAAATAACACGCGTTTTTATTTTTTTGCAAAAATAGGATCAAGTCGTCGTTGCTGATTTTTATTCCGGAAATAATACGCGATTTAATTTTTTTTCCCCGGTCGTTCCCGCAATTTGTCTCCCGCCCTTCTTCTCCCGCTCTTTTTCTCCCGCCCTTTTCCTCCCGCCCTTCTTCTCCCGCTCTTTTTCTCCCGCCCTTTTCCTCCCGCCATTCTTCTCCCGCTCTTTTTCTCCCGGGTGAGCTTATATATACCCCAGCAGACGTTGTGATGGAGGCGTGTGGTGTGTGGTGATTTTCTTAGTCGCATAGGAAGGATGTCTGGTAGTTCGGGTCCTAGTTTGGAACATAGGTCATGGTGTGTTCTGTATGAAGCCGTAAGATGGACTGATGGTAGTATTAGAGAGGGTAGGGCGAAGAGCTGTTATAGGGAGCTAGTTAGTGAGACGGGCAACATTCGTGAGCTGGGAGAAACTATAGCCAAAAAATACAAAATCCCGCATATGACCCTGAAGAAATTTTAGATGAAATTGATGGGTGGCGGTGGAAGTGGCAGAGAGTGCATGAGCTAAAATATATCGAGGTGGGTCTACGGGACATGCCTATGACACCTAAGTCAAAGATAATCCATTTTTCGCGGGAGGCCTATGCATTTCACGTGGAGGTAACTGAGTACAGAAGTTATATTATGTTAGAATATAGTGTTATTTGTCTGAAATATGTTCCTCTGCTATTGTTCTTGTGCAGCACTGGCCCGCAGACGCACAGTTTCTGAACAAAGAGATCCCTCATTTTGGTTGGATGGAAGCTCTTTTTGGCGCTTGTCCTGATGGGCGTCCACAGAATGCATTGTACGCTGATGACGTGAAGAGGGCTATATCAAAGGCCAAAGATGACAGTGATGATGATTTCATGCCTCCTAAACGAGGCAAATGCAGACGTAAGTTTAAGAGTGTTGGCGCATCGAAGGCTGTCGCCGATGAAAATAGTGATGATGACTTCATGCCTCCATCACGAACACATGGCAGAGGGAAGTGAAGTCGTTGATCGGAATTAGTTATCGTTGAGTTCCATGTATTATTTACAAGTATCTTTAAGATCCAGTATGTAGAACTACTGAAGTTGTAACATGGAGTTGTAGTTGTATGTTAGATTAATTTATCGATGCAATGTGGAATGATATGTCTCGTACATAGATAATAATATGTCTCGTACATACATAATATGTTTCATACAGACATAAATATGAATATGTCTCACATAGAAATCGAAATACATATATGTCTCATACATCCTAAATACGAATATGACCCAAAGATATCACTGACCCCTGCGTGGCCGAGGATCACGAGGAGGGGGCTGGATGGGCGTCGACCAGTCATACCTGTGTGGTGCCCTGTTTTGACGAGGCACTGTGACGTCATGCTGTGTATCCTGTGTGGGGTATGATGGAGGAGTCTGGTGAATGTGACCCTGTGACGGCTGCGTTGGGTATCCTGCAGTGTCAAAAATGCTCATCCAGTGGGACATCTCCTCGCTCCCGCGGGTCCCCCCCTCTTGGTCACTCCCCCACGCTGATCCAGATCCGGACGCCTGGTGTCCGGACGTACCCGCATGATGTCCATAGGATCCTACAGATGGAATCGTTAGTACGTAAGAAATACGCGGGCCCAATTGAAATTTGAAAACAATATATGTACCGTAATCATGGTATGACGGGGCGGGACCTCGGTACTGAGGTGGAGACTGTGGCCCATATCCGTAACTGGAAGTGGGACCCTGCCACGTCGAGCCTCCTGGTTGGTCGGGAGGAGGTGGCCTAGAATGTGCTGATATACGTGGACGCGGCTCTTGTCGGTGATGGTGCACGAGATGCTGGTCGTCGTGCTGATGCTGCTCCTGATGCTCCTCCTCGTGCTGATGCTGCTCCTCCTCGTGCTGATGCTGCTCCTGATTCATCTGCTGCTGTTGCCGCTGCTGGCGTCGTGAAGGGGGGCGCGGGGGCCGTTGTCCAGCCGGGTGGCGAACAACGTACTCTGTGCGGGTGCACGTGAGTGTCGCGTAGACGTCCCGTAGCTTTCCCTCCAGCCTCCTGATCCAGGACATCGGCTCCTCCCGTGGTACCAAAAGAGGGCCAGTGGAAAGAGAACGTCCATACTCAGCGAACTCATTCTGAATCTCCTGTGTCAAATTAGCCTCACAATAGAAATATAACGGACTATATATATATATATATATATATACCCCTGCTATTCTAGACTCCCTTCTAGAATAACTATTCTGGACAACTTTCTGAACTTCCGAGTTAATAATAGGTGAACTTCCGGATGGAACACTTAGATTCGATGAGTTTTCCCATCGTGGTTTTCAAACCGTTTGTCGGATTGAAGCAAATGATACGGCGTTGGAAAGGTATGGAAAATGCGCACCTTTTTCACTTTTACAAGATTTTGAAATTAGTTACGGTTTTAAAGTAATTTTAAATATACGAAACACAGATTTTCGCGTATTTTCTCGTTTCCGTACTGTTTTGGACGCTATTTTCAAACCGTTTGTCGGATTGAAGCAAATGATACGCCGTTGGAAAGGTATGAAAATTCGCACCTTTTTAATTTCTACAAGATTTTGAAATTAGTTACGGTTTTAAAGTAATTTTAAATATACGAAACTGATTTTCGCGTATTTTCCTCGTTTTCGTACTGTTTTGGACGCCATTTTCAAACCGTTTGTCAGATTGAAGCAAATGATACGGCGTTGGAAAGGTATGGAAAATGCGCACCTTTTTCATTTCTACAAGATTTTGAAATTAGTTACGGTTGTAAATTAATTTTAAATATACGAACACTGATTTTCGCGTATTTTCCTTGTTTTCGTACTGTTTTGGACGCCATTTTCAAACCGTTTGTCGATTGAAGCAAATGATACACCGTTGGAAAGATATGAAAAAACCGCATCTTGACTATCTCAGGTCAATTTTCGTAATTCTTCACGGAATAAGAGCAGTTTGAAAAATTAACAATTCTTTTTTGAATGTTTATGTCCAGCGGACAGTATTTTTAAAATTACTTTCAAACCGCTTATCGAAACGTAACAAATGATATGGCGTTGGAAAGATATTGAGTAGGCGCAACTTTTTCGTACAGAAATGTTTTCGAAATTCATTACGGTTTTTGATTAATTTTGAAAATACGAAAAACGGAAAAACAGAAGACATTGGAATAACAGAGTATAATGAACTTCCTTTATTTGCGGCTCTGAACTTTCCTTTAGTCTGTTGGTGAACTTCCATTAGTCTGTTAGTTAACTTCCGATCGCGATTTATTTTCACGCGGATAAGTTGAAAGTTTTCTACCAAAAAAATGAACTTCATGCCCCACACGAATTGAACTCTCTGCCAACATAAAAGTGAACTTCACGGCCACACAATTTTTTTTGTTTAATTAACTTCTAGGTTAATGAACTCCCTAATTTTTTTCTAACGCGATTTTTAACCGATTATCGGAATGATGCATGCGATATACCGTTGGAAAGGTACGGAAATTGCCACCTTTCTCCTCTCGACGGGTTTTCCAAATTCAGTACGGTTTTTAAACAATTTTAAAAATACTATACTCTTTTTCGTGGATTTCTCCATTTTCGTACTGTATTTTAGACGGCATTTTCAAACCGCTCGTCGGATTGATGCAAATGATACGCCGTTGGAAAGGTACAGAAATTTCGCACCTTTTTCGCCTTGACGGGTTTTCAAATTACGTACGGTTTTTTAAAAATTTAAATATACTAAAAACTATTTTCGCGGATTTCTCCGTTTTCGTACTGTATTTTGGACGCCATTTTCAAACCGTTTATCGGATTAATGTAAATGATACGCCGTTGGAAAGCTATGGAAAATGCGCACCTTTTATATACCTAGCAAATTTCGAAATTATTTACGGTTTAAGAGCAGTTTGAAAAATCGTCAATTCTGTTTTTTGAACATTTATATCCAGCGGACTTTTTTTTGCAATTACTTTCAAACTGCTTATCGAAAAATAACAAATGATATGGCGTTGGAAAGATATTGATTAGACGCAACTTTTTCATGTAGAAATATTTTTGAAATTCGTTACAGTTTTGGATTAATTTTGAAAATACGAAAACGGAAAAACGAGAAGACAGATAGTAATGAACTTCCTTTTTATACGACCATTAACTTCCGTTTAGTCTGTTACTAAACTTCCGTTTAGTCTGTTACTGAATTTCCGATCGCTAATTCGGGTTAATTAACTTCTGGGTTATTGAACTCACTAGCTTTCTAAACTTCCGTTTTAATTCTAAGTGAAGTTCAGGGATAAACTTCCGTTTAATACGAACTTCGTGGCTGAACTTCCGTTTTAATATGAGACGAACTTCGCGACTGGACTTCTATTTAATACGAGGTGACTTTCGCGTGGTGAACTCCCGTTTAATACGATGTGAACTTCACATATCGTCGTATAATATGAAATGAATTTTTTGCAGTGCTAACTTCCGTTTTAATATGAGTTGAACTTCCGCGATTTGGTACTATGAACCTCAGTTTTTTGTTATTTTTTTTAAAGCGAACTCCGCGATGTGAACTCCCGTTAAATACGATGAACTTCACATATCGTCACATATATATATGAAATAAACGTTTGCAGTGTTAACTTCCGTTTTAATATGAGGTGAACTTCCTAATTGAGGTGAACTTTTCTTTTCTCCATCACTCATTCTAGTCTTATCCTCTCCTAGCGCATGTTCCAGTGCGAACTGAAAACGAAATCCTATTTGGGCTGAAGCCGGCCGACGATATGGAAATTCCAGTGAAGTACAAGTATCTTCACAGGGCCGATGCTCAATCCAATAATGCGCACCTACTGCCGATAATGATGCAAGCCTTTTTGTCTATTTTTTCCTAGCTCTTACGAGCATTTGAACAAGCATGTATAGGGCTGATAAACTCACATCGACCATAAACGAAATAAAATGCGTAGACTTCCAAAATGAAAACTTAAACAAAATTGATTATCGCAGCAGCCTCACAGGTGCGTACACAGCAGGACACCAAATAGAATCTAAAAAAACTCAGCACACTGCTGGGTTCCTCGACCAAGCAAATGCAGCAGAGGAGGACCGGCGCAACGAGTGATGGCCGGAGCGCGGAGCTGCTGGTGGATGGCCGGCGACCATGCACTCCTTCGCCCGTCTTGCCGGCAGAATTCCAGCAGATCCGCAGGCCCACGGCGGCCGGGGCTGGGCAGGAACCAGGAGGAGGGCTGGGAGGATTGGGGGCGGCGCACGGTGCTGGACTGGGAGGCTAGAGGCGGCGCCACGCCAGTGGAGTAGGACGAGTAGCCGCCGACGGCATCGGGGAGTCCACCTGCTAGAGTTGGGCAATCCAGCGGCGGTAGTCTTCCACGATGCTGGGAGCAGGCCAGGCTGGCGGCGGCGCGGCGGACCCAGGAGGAGCTGAGATGGTCGCGTTCCCCAGCGCCGGCGGCGCTCGGGCGCGACGAGGACCCCGGAGCTGGCGACGCGCCATGGAGGGGGCTCGAAGGCCGGTCGGGAAGGGTGCAGCGGGGCGGCGCAGTTCGCAAAGAGCAGGGCGCGCCAGCCAGAGGAAGCAGGAGGCGCACGGGGGCGGTGGCCATGGAGCAGAGGCGCGCGGCGGCGGCGGCCGTGGAGGGCAGGCGCGCGACGGCGGCCGTGGAGGCGCACGGGGGGCCGCGGTCGTGGATGGCAGGCGCGCGATGGCGGCCGTGGAGGCGCACGGGTCGGACCGGGACCAGATGCCATCGGGAAGGAGGATGGCGCGGCGGATGGGGATCGGGGGAGGAAGAAGGTGGGTGGGGCTGGTCGGGTTGACCGGTTCGGTGCGATGCGGGTCGGGCCGGGATCGGGTTTAGAAGGATAGGAAAGTTGTCTAGAATAGTTATTCTAGAAACACTATAGGGGTTGTCTAGAATAGTCCTGTCCTATATATATATATATATATATATATATATATATATATATATATATACGTGTGTGATAGCATGTACCAGATAGATGAATTAGTGAAAAGAAACAAAATATTACCGCGTGCTGTCTGGACGCAGAAGTGTCATATGTCGGGTACGTATCCCACGTAGTAGGGGCAGGTATAACCTCTGGGTGAGAGTGCTGAACGATACGTAGCCGTGTTCCGGACATGTACCTCTGCAAGTAGGCATTGTATAGAGCGATATCAAACCCGGCAGTCTCGACCCAGACCCGCTCCGTCGCAGTGTCCCAGTCTGAAATGTAAGGTAGCCTCTGCAGCCACTCTCTCGCGGTCCACCTAATCCCCTGCCTCGAGGTACTATAATTTGGGTGAGTTTTTATCAGTACAAACTGATGTAGTAGGAATAATTTAGGAAATAAACAACTATACACATACCTGTGGTGCACCTCTGGGAGGGGATGCTCTACTGGAGGAGGATCTACCAACTGTCGAAGACCAAACTGCCTCATAACCCTCTGTTGGGACATCTCCTCCACGAATATATCGAAGATGATCTTCGATTGTGTCATCCAATACTCTCGGTCACGTGTGCAGAGATCCGAAATACCTCCCGGGTATCTTTGTTGAATAAGCTCCTCGGTGTACGGCTCCCAGATTACCAAAGTGTACATATCAAATTGCTCATTAAAAGCAATGTAGACTTGCTTTGTCTGCTCAGTAGCAAAACGTCTCTGCGTACAACAGAAGTTAGTTCGTAGAAAGTACATGTGATGTATAAAAATATAACAAGATGCATACCTTATAGCGTGCATAGACAGTCGCAATAGTAGGCATGTCGATGTTGTCACCGTCATGGATCTCCCACAATGGGAAAGACTTGTCAGATATGAATGGGCGTCCAATAGAGAACCTCTCCCACGACCATAGCTGCAGAAAAAGAGGGCACCCAAGCATGTCTGAAAGTCTCGATGCATACGGCGAATGAGAAAAACACTCGATGCAGCACCCTCACATTTGGGAACTCTGGCCTGAACAAATCTTGGATTTCTACGTAGGTGCCTGGATTCCGGTACTGCAGAGTATGTAGCAGCCGTATAAAAGAGTCATATGAGTCGAAATATGAACCAAATCTGTTCTCAAGCGCCATATGCTTAGCCCTCCAAGCCTTGCCATAAGATATTTCATAATTGAATCTGACAGCCAATTTTGTTTGGAGGGCACTAACTTCCATCGATGCACATGACACTATCTCGTTGTATAGCAACTGAGCTATAAGCGTGGAAGAAAGATTACGATGCTTTATAGGGATACTGTCAATTCGACATGTGTGAGGTACAAAGTCACTTATCCTCCAGCTATAACCATTCTTTGGGAGATGTCCATGCACCCTGCCGAGACAATTTATTTCAGCACATTCCATTGTCAAATATTTCTGACTGGACACCACAGTATTCATAACCCTCCAGGTGGACAATGCCCATTTGATGACTGCATCCCTCAAAGCTTGCTTGTCAGTATACATAGCACCCTTGGCAATGTTGTTCTCATGATATTCCCATGCTGAATCATGACCATCATCTATGGTCATGGTCGTAGAGAAGTCCCGATCCCATGCTGCAGGATTTGGTACCTCATCTACGTTCTCTTCTCCGTCTGACTCATCGGAATCATCGCCTTCAGTACTATAGCCATCTATATCTTCAGCTTCCATCTCGTTCTGCATGTGCCCGTTCATTTGCCCGTCTACCTCGTCGCCATCCACCTCCCCACTGTCATTTACCTCATTTTCTCCTTCAACTTGACTGCTCTGGCCTGACTCGTACCCACCTCCACCAAAATCAGACCCATAATTTGACATAGACATGTCCATCGGTTCACTTCCCTGGCCAGGATCATAAGCACCCTCACCTTCATGGGCAGAAAACTCGTCCTCAGGGACACTGACCTCGTTGAAGGCGGGAAGAACTAGGGCACAAGGAGAACAATTCCTTTTTGCGCAACCTTTTAACCATCCCGCCCATTTAGAATCAGACTCCAGTGGTTTCAAAACGAAGTAAATATTTGTCCTTGAATTGCTCCACCAAGCATGAACACTGACGGTCTGTGTCTGACTATCAAGGCCTAAACTTTCCGTCACCCAATTTTTTACCTCACTTATAGACCATGTTTGAGGAGCTGGGAGGTCAACATCTATATAATCAAACTCACTCAGATCAGCTCCCGTTTCACACATTTGGACTCTACCAGGACCATAGAAAAACCTGATCTTCACTAAATCAGACATCTCCGCTGACATAAATAAATATTGGCCATCGTTAATATACCTACAAATATTTACTACAAATATAGCTACAATATTTACTACCGTCACAAACTATTTCTTAACACCGCATGTTCATACATATAACAAATATAACACTACAATATTTACTACCGTCACAAATAAAGCATATGACCGTCGAATCATACCCTTGAAGCGTGAGAGGCAACGCCGTCCGGCAGTCTCGAATCAACGGTGCACTAACACGAGCAGAACCACCACAATGCAGGACTCCAGCACCACCACCACCACCATGCAGCCCTCCACGACCACCATCACCCCCACCCGCCAACCATCACCACAACCTCCACGAGCTATCCCATCAAGAGATCGGAGTTCCCCTAGCTTCTCTCAACCTTCTAGCACCGATTTATGGTGGCAAATGTGAAGATTATTGGTCTAAAATGGTGATTTAATTCGGTTTGTGTGGGGAGGGGTGAGAGGAAACGAAGAACACGCAGCAGGAAGAAGAAAGAAGGAAAGAGAGAGGAGAAGCGCGGCCGGGCGGTCGATGGCTGCATGGCGTGGTCCTTGTCGTCGTTGGCGTGGACGAGAGGCCCCGCACCTGTCGTCGTCGGCGAGGACGACAAGCCCGCCCCGTGACTGCGTCGACGTGGCCCAGCCACTAAACGTCCTCCGCGTGGCCGAGCGGGCCCTCTCGTCCACAGCAATGACGACAGGGCAATGTCGTCGTTGACGAAGACGATGGGATCCTATTTTTGCAAAAAAATAAAAACGCGTATTATTTCTGGAATTAAATAATTTTCGTGTATTATTTAAAAAAAATTAGCGGATGCGTGAGATGGGATTTGCATGCCAGCGACGGCGATGGATCCCACGTTTTCCCCTCAGTGTAGTACAAATAAGGTGTCCTATATATATATATATATATATATATATATATATATATATATATCCACCCGTTAATTAACCTGTGCTACCTTTAGTCCATCATGAAAAATGAACTTTGGATCCCTGAGAAAGAAGAAAATATCAGCTTTTTTTTTTTGAAATTAAGAAAATATCAGCTTTGGAAAAGCAAGAAAGACAAGGCAGAGCCAAAGCTGCTCCTCCGTATCGGGCGATTTGGCGGCGTATACCGAAGACGCGGTGCTTCGGGAGTTCTTGCGCTCTTGCGTTTCCAGCGGCCGCGCGCGAGATGGAAGTTGGAACTGCGGTTGGTTGGTTTGGTTTGGTTGCAATTGCATGGCTCCTCGATCGTGCCGTTGGATGCATGGATCACAACCGTTGGCTACGCATCCGACGACCCAACGGAGCCAGCCAAAGCACGCAGACGCCTCAACGACTGGACCGCCTCGCGCAACGCCCAAGCCATGCACGCAGCTGACGCACGAACGTCAGCGCGGCAGCGACTGCAAGCAGTTGAGCTTTAGCTTCTGCTTTTCCTCGAGGGGTGCAAGGCTGGCCGGCCTGTGGCTTCAGAGCACCAACTCAAAAACGGCTGGATGGCCCTACCTGATCTCTCAGTCACTCTGTCAGGCGATCCTTGTTGGCTGGACGCGGCCGCATCCTCAATGCACATGAACATGTGCATCGCTTTGATCGAATCGTCTTGGCTAGCTGTTGCGACCGTTCGGCCTAGAGTTTATCTGTAGAAAGGAGTATTTTTTTTTGTGTATCGTAAAAGCAACTTTCCGGTCAATCAGATTCAAACACGTCAAAAGAAAAAGAAGAAAGACCCTCTTTTCTTTTGCCAAACTTTTTTGGCCAGTTTTTGGCACGATGCCTGGTCTAAAGTACTAGTGATACTCTGCTAGTAGGAGGACAGACACGAATTGTCAGGACTCGCTGCGGCGCCAACAGAAGCTCCTACGTACGTGAAGATGGACCGCGCGCGCTAGATGGGAATGAGGAGGTGGCTCTCGCATCCCATGCCTCTTTGTTTGTGGGCCACCCTCTCATGCATGCTTCTCACATTTGCACCACCATTCTTTTAGGGCATGTACAAACACAGCGGAACCGGCACGTGAAATATTCATTTCCGCACGCTCACTTTATGCATTCTTTTCGGACATGTAGAGATCCACTGTTGATACATTTTTCTCCCCCACACGTACCTCTAATCATCATGAACAGTTAACCCTATAAATGGCACTCCAGTTCGTGCGGTTTTAAAAAAAATGCCGCTACAATTTCCAAGTTTTGGAACATGCAACTCCAATTGTCGAACTCGTCTATAGATGCCACTTAAGCCTTCTCGGCTTGTTTTTGGTCAAAACAATGTCACTTATTCACCCCGTATTATTTGGCGGACAAAATTGCCCCTGAATACATATACTAGAAAAACTGACCTAGCACCTTCTTCTTTCATGTATTTTCCCTTCTCCATCGCCGGTTGTGGAACAACCGCCGAATCCCTTCTGCCCGGTGCCCCGCAACTCCAATTGTCGTTGCCCTGCAGCCTTCTCGTACTTGCCCTAGTCCTTAACGTCGCCGCGATATCCTGCCGCCAGTCGACTGAATTGGGGAGGTCACGACGTCCATTATGGCATACATGATCGAACCCCAGAACGGGCGACGGTGTGGCAGGACCGTCGTGGCGTAGGCTGTTGACGGGGGATCCGGCGAAGGTGGCGGAACTCGTCTAGGGACATGTCGCTGCAGCAGTTCGGGTGGAGAAGTAGGGGCGGTCGCCGCGCTTCTTGTCCTCCAGTGGAATGGTGCTTCACAGCTCCACTGACGCGTAGAAGCGGCGGTGCTTCTCGGCGTGGTGACGGGGCGCGCGGTCTATGTCCTCCACCGGGATGGTGCCGCACAGACCACCGCTAGCATGGACACCTTTGGACCGCCAACCTCGCTCTAGAGCTTCCACCTCGTCCTGATCCAAAGCGCTGCATCGAGTAAAGACAGACGCTAGCGATACACCGAGAAACTCAGCTCGCCAGATCCGAAGAACGGCAAGAAGACCTAGCCACCTGCTTCACGACGCTGTCGATTAGTGCACCGTCGAGATGGTGGAGAAGCAGGGGCACTTTATTCCAACACGGCGCCGTCGCCACCACCGATGCGACACCCCTAGAAAAAACTAGCTCAAGTACCTACTCGCCAGAGTTGAAGCGCAGAGGTCCCCACCCCAGGGAGAGACCTGCAGGATAGCTTGCCGGCAGAGGGAGGGGGCAAATTGCTCGCTGCTGCCTAGACACTTCTAGGGTTAGACGTGCGACGACATGAGGAAAAAGAAAACGAGGATGCGCATGCAGTAGTAAATACTAAATATGAATTAGTAGCTGTCCGTGTGTTGTTGATGTATCATTTATTCACAATTTTTTTTAATTAACCGGTCAATTCTTATTGTTTTTAACGAGAGCACGGAGGCGATAGCTGAATATATGTACGAAAGCTTAATTGGATTATGTCTTTACACGGTTTGAGTTAGTTGGTCCAAAGGTGTGCGCTAGGTCTCTATAATAGCTGTTCGGAATTTCAAAAAAAATGTATATATAAAATCAGGCAAGCCAGTCATACTGAAGACAAGCTACTACGGAACACAATGTGACAAGTATTTACAAGGCTCGTCTTATATCGAGCATACCCATGGAAAGGAGCATGACAAACAGTGTGCGGAAAGCCTTTGGGGAGTGCTAGGCGTCCCCCAGGGGATCGGCGCTTCCGATCCTCCGCATGCAGCGTGCGACACGTGTCCCCGTAACCTGATTCGCATGTGCATCTCTCCTTTATCCTCCCACAAAAAACAATTCCCCCAACCGCATCGCAGACGCGCTGACTAGTACGCTGTCG
Organism: Poa pratensis; assembly: GCA_947311845.1. NCBI lineage: Eukaryota > Viridiplantae > Streptophyta > Magnoliopsida > Poales > Poaceae > Poa > Poa pratensis. The sequence goes on along the minus strand of CAMZMU010000101.1, from coordinate 22,499,375 downwards.
CCGTCCCTCGCTCGAGCTCCCGCAACCTTCAGCTCGCCGGCGGCTGGAAGCTCCGCCGTGTTCCTGGCAGCGCCGTCGTGCCCACCCGAGAAGCAACGCCGCCGTGCCCTGGAAGGGGCGCACATCCACCTTGGCAGCAACGTTATTGAGCCTGGGAGCAATATGCATCCACGCCCAACTCCGGCCATCGCCGTCACCGGTCGCCGGCGCCGCCATGCACAGCTTGAAAAACTATTGAACATTTTTATACAACTCTGATTTGGATTTGTATCAAAAGTAAAAGAAATTTGCTACAAAAATGTGAGGAATTGCACCTCTTCAAATATAAATTGCATCTTATAATGCTACAACAGATAAACGAATTTGCAACAAAACTGAATTTTTTTTTGCTACAGAACTTCAAAACATTTGCACAATATCAAGAAAAAAATAAATAAAAAAGAACTTGCTGCAATTGTTCCTTGAATTTGCATAAAAAGTTGAGGAATTTTGCTGCAAAGCTTTGAGAAATTTGCACCACATAAAAAAGGAAAGAAGAACTGAAAATCATGGAAAAAAATTTGCTCCCGCAGCACCGCCGTCGACCTACAGGAGCACTGCCGTCGGCCTACGGGAGCACTGCTGCCCTCCATGGCAGCTCCGCCGCTACCTCTTCGAGCTCGACCTTGCTGGCCTCGACCATACCGCGGAGGGCCATCATCTACATCCCGTCCATGCTCCGTAGCGACGGCTCGAGGACGCGGCACCGACGAGCTCGGGATCCGCAACTGCGCCATCCGCCATGGCGGCAGCAACGCCTCCGGGCCATGGCAGCACCGTGCCGCCACGATGGCAGCAGCGCCTCCGGGATGGGCATGGGCTCCTCTCCGACACAGGGACGGAGGCGGTGGGAAGGAGAGCGCCGCCGTTGGGCGGCGGCCTTGCCGTGGAGGCGCGCGGGGGCGGCGACCTCGCCGAGGAGGCGCGCAGCGGTGGCCGGGTAGCGGAGGCGCGCGGGTCGGCGTCCCTCCCGTGGAGGCGTGCGGGGAGCAGCAGCAGCGCGCCGATCTCGCGCTGTGAACAGCAACATCAGAAGCTAGGGGAGGTGGTGCAGGTCAGCGAGGAAGAGGTGCAGGCACCAGATAATGGGGATTGTGGGAGGATGCGACCTGCACGTGATTAAGTCAGCGGGAGCAAAGTCAGCGAATCTCAACGGGATTGCGACGGAGGAGGAAGGAGAAAATGAGTGGAGGAGATAGAGATGAGGTTGGGGTGGGCTCCACACACGTGCGTGTCTCCTGGTTCCCCTCTCCACGAACTGGACACGCGTCGGGCTTAGGAGGCGGAGGACGCGGGACAAGCGATCCCCCTGGGGATAACTAGGCTTTTGCAAAACAGAAGGTGTGCACGCATGTACATCTCGACCATGTCCCGTCCTCTCCCGTACCCACCGCGCCACACCCTCTCATTCCCGTCGGGCAACCTCTCCTATGCCCGATGATGAGGCCGGCGAGCTCGACCGGACAGCCCGTGAATGATCCCCGACGACTCGACGAGGCCATTCTTTACCTGGCCTTGGCCGGCGGCCGCGAGAAGGAACATGACAATCAGACGTGAACGAGCAGTTCAACGCCTCTCAACGGCATGAATGGCTGGATTAAAATTATGCGTGCAGCCGTACAGGTTCAGATATCTCAAGCTGGGGCCATCAACGGTCCAAAAACAATGTGATTCTTTAGTGGCGCGAAACGAGTCTTCAGGTCTTCTCGTGGACCATGCCCATACGAGGACCAGGGCCAAACTTTGGGGGTGAGCAGTACTTCTGCAGTCTCCACTGCGTTTCTACCCACGCACCGAGCCAAATTGGCTGCAGAGATGCATGCCAGCTAGCCCAAGAAAACCTCCCCTCCCAGTTTTTTTCATATCATATAATCGATAAATATTTTCGTCGTAGGCTATGTACTCCCTCTGTCCATATGTCTCATTTTTGTCTAAATTTACATGTATGTACACACTAAAGTATATCTTACATGTATATTTAAACAAAGTTGAGACATCCTTTTATGTATATAACATATAAAGTAACAGAGTCCACCGGGTCACTCCGGATAGGCCAGAGTGAGGGTTCGCTCGACCACCTATCTGTCGACCTTTCCGTCCACCTCACCGTCCGTAGACTACACCGATAAGCAAATTCTTTGTGGCAGAAGGGTGGCCGGCAAATCTTCTTACACTGCAGGAGCCCTCGCTGCGCGTGTTGCGAGTCAACTAGACGACACGCACATCGGTGGAGGTTGGTCGCCATGCGGCCTCCTCTGGTCTTTTCAATGACGCCAGTTGTAATGGTTGTGGCGGCGACGATCTATGACGGAGCCACTCGATCTCTGAGCCACGACAATGGTCGATCTCTTTGTTTACCGTTTCTCGATGGAGGCGAGGGTTACACATCTTCACGAGTCCATGGCAGGAGGTGACTTGAGATCTATCGTTGCGTGCTCTATCCATTGGATGTGTGTTGCCTCCGAGGTGTTTGCATGCCCTTTGGTTATTATGCTCGAGGCGGTGCGACCCCATGCTACCATTTGTCTCTACGGGGCGCAAAGCCGGCAAATTTTTGCCTCTATATTGGAGATTCTGGGCTTGACCGTCTAGCTCGAGGTAGGGGTTGGATTGATCGCCATGCTCATGAAGGCATGAACGACGACATATCTGGTGACTCAGCTTCTGTTTGGTGCGTGGCACTGGTCAGGGTTTGCCCCCATGTGACGTGCATATCGGATCTATGTTGGCGATCTAGACTCTCTTCGTCATGGGATCAGTCACGATGTCGTGTATCCCAAGGCGATGCTTGACAAAAATGTGTTGGGTACACACGTTTCCAGGAGTGATGAAAAATGTAATGAATGATTTATGAAATATGCTAGGTTCACTTGAAACCAACATTTGCACATTAGATTTGCCCATGTCGAGTATTCACCCACATGATAAGAAGTTATTTAAACATGCAAAGAAAAAATCGATCTCACATATTCTTATTTGGAATGTTGGAAAGATTCATAATATTCAAAACTTTAGGCTTGTTGTTAATTTTAATTTGGAAATATAAACCATTTTTTAAAGTTTTTTATTAATACGTTAGTCCTCATTTACAACAAGGTGCAAGTGATCCTGTGAGTTAATTAGTCAATCAAGCGATGTAAATCTTTCCGGTGACATGTACGACTAGGAGAGCTTTGGGAGTTTTACCGTGCCTCGCGTTCGCACCGCACTCCCGTGGCAATAAGTCTAGCGGGATGGCCACCACGATTTCATCAATTTTTTCCAGCACAAAAAGTACCTTTCGAAAAGAAGGATAGACTGGCCCACTGACTGCTGCGTATCAGTACAAGCGGCAGCGACCAACAAGCCTCGGCCTGAGAAACGCACCGCGTGCTCTTCTATCTCCATCTGCAGCACCCTGTTCTTCTACACACTTTCATCAAAACGGCAAGTGCCAGGGACCTGCAATTCCAAAGGCACACTGTCCCCTTCCTCCTCAACTGAAACCAGACTTGTGACAAAGATCTTCTCCTGTCTCCTGCCAGCTTACGGCTCACCACAGTGCTACCCGATTTTGGAAGAGACGGAGCGTACCCCTCCGCGTCGCCTCCTCTCTGGGCGACGGGAGGGGCGAACCCCAGCCACCCGCCGCCGCCACCCGCCGCCGCCACCTCCCCCACCACCTTCCTCCCTCGCCGTCCCCCAAGGCTGCCGCCGGGAGAAGCCCGCGCGACGCTGGTGAAGGGGGCGGCGGGAAACTTCCGCTCGCGGAGCACTCCAGCAGCTCGAGGACGCTGCTGCTTGCGGGTGCGCCGCCGCCTCACCACCCCCCGCGCTCCCTCTGGCCCCTGCGCCTGCCCACGGCGGCCCTCGGCGAGCTTGGCGCGGCCGTGCTGCTCGTCGGCGCGGCTGTGGCGGCGTCCTGCTGCTCGGGCCCATCTGGGCCCAGATGGGCATGGCGGGCCGCGGCGCCGTTCGTCGTCAGCTCTGGGAGGCTGCTGCTCCCGCTGCGCCTCGGTGGTCCGGCCGTCGATCCCGGCCCCGGGGGTGCGGTGCTCCTCGCCGTCGCACCGCTCTGCTGCATCTCTAGCTGAGTTGGTTCGGGACGGGAGCAGGCTTCTTCGTCCTGCATGATGCCGTCGCCAGTGCGCTCCGTCCGGCCGTTCTCCCCCAAATATCCAAATCTCCGGTTCAGGTATGGCACGGTGGCGTCTTGATGCCAGCTCCTGGGGAAACCCACGCTCATGCTATGTGCCTGAGCAGACCACGGCGGCGCCTCCGGGTGTTGCTAACCTTGTTGGAGGCGTGGTGTAGGAGCTGTTGCATTGCTCGCAACACCGATGTGCAGGTGAGGTCCGAGTGAAAACTCTGCGACGACCACGCCCGTGGGCGTGGCTCCCTTCTTGAAGGCATTGCAAGGACCCCCTGCTCTTCGTCTTTGAGCCTGATTGGCGTGTTGAGCTTGCTGTGTTGAGCTTGCTGTTCTTGGGGGTGTATCCGGCGCGAGGCTTTTTGGCCTCGCCGTGCTGCCATATGGTGCTCTTGGCGTGCTTGGTGGCTGTGCAAGCTTGGCAATTGTCCGATGGGGATGGTAGCGGCATTGTCGCGAGCTTCGTGTTGTTGGTGCGGTCTCGGCTGATCGGCCCCCTTCGGCGGCGAGGTCGCCTCCCCACGTGGCGCTGGTGCTAGGCCAGAGTGCTTGGGGCTGCCCCTTTGGCTGAGGTCGGGGTCAAGGTTCGTGGAGCCGGTGCTAGGCCGGTCTTACTCGTTGGTCCCCGTTCGCTCCTGGTTCGCCATCTTGTGGGGTAGTCGCCATGCAAGCAAGTGGTGGTGCTGCAATCTGCAATGTCTCGGGACTGTGATGCCCTTCGACGGCGTCGGACGCACTCCTCAAAGCACTGTCCTGCTCGTCTTCCTGGTGGTGGTCGTCATGCGAGCACGCCTGTTAGTGCTTCTCAAGTGCACCTGTACCCCTCTCCCGCCCCCTTTGTGTGTGTGTTGGTGTGCGTTTTTTTTTTGTTTTGTCTTCTCTTCGTTCCTCCCTGTAAAATTCTGGTTCGCTTGAACCCATTAAACAGAAAATGAATACAATTCAGGTGGAGGGTCTTCTCCCTCCCCCGGTGACCATTCGAAAGAAAACCACAGTGCTACCCCACTTGCACTCACCACTTGACATGAGCTTTTGGAACGACTCAGCTGCCGCTGCTGCTGCTACTCTGGGAAAACATTGTGGCTAAAAATATCATGTAAACACTGGATTAGTATTCAGTTGTCCTGTAAATCATTTGGCAACGGCACTTGTTTCACTCTTAGGACATCTCCCGCCACCCCACCCGCGCCACCTGTGGCGTGTTGGTTGCTCACACGTATTTTGGTATCTTTGCATGAGTTTCAAAGCTAGTCTCGTCAGGGCCAGGCCTTGAAAAAACTTGACTCGAGCCACATTGTTGTGCATCTAATTTGGCGATTGAGATTCGCTGATGTAGTGTGGCTGACTTTGTGGTGAAGTTGTCTCACTGACTTGTGGTCCCTACACAAGGTGGGTCCCACTGGCCAGTGACCCAAAGTCAGGTGACTTCATGTTTGGCAAAGTCAACGAATCCGTGCCCCTAATTTGGTTGCCCACAATGTTTTAGCCAGCCCCGTTCGGCTGGGTACAAGATTTTTGAGCACGGCGTTTGGTGTTCATCTGTGTTTCGTGTGCTCTTACCTCGTGTCTATGTGTTAGACTTAACTCACACCATCATAACACCATGAAGGGCGGCGAGCAAGACAACGACGTGGCACAACAGCGATGCTGGGACAACGGTGGTGCGCGGTCAGTTCACGCACGTACAACAAGCGCGACCTAATAACCGCTGCGGCGAGGACAGATTCCATGCCTACGAGCGACGACGGCTGAGCGAAAACGATGTCGAGTAGCTGAAGAACACATACACCAGGCACACCTAGTAGCAGCATCGGCGACGGTGGAGTTCACGGCAGTTGCGAGCGGCGGTGACAGAGGTTGAAAAATAGTTGTTGGTGAGCAACCAAACGTGCCCGTAGTGGCTCACCCCATCCGCGACTCCCAATAGACAACAACAACAATAACAACAACAACAACAACAACAACAACAACAACAACAACAAAGCCTTTTTTTCCCAAACAAGTTGGGTAGGCTAGAGTTGAAACCCATAAGATCTCGAACCAGGTCATGGTTCTGGCACATGGATAGCTAACTTCCACGTAGCCCTATCCATGGCTAGTTGTTTGGTGATATTCCAATCCTTCAGATCTCTCTTAACAGACTCCTCCTATGTCAAGCTTGGCCTACCACGACCCCTCTTAACATTCTCATCCCGCTTCCGCGACTCCCAATAGACATTTTTCAAAATTTGTTCAATTACGATTTTCATTGAATTTGAAAGACATTTAACAAATTTAAAAGAAATTTCACAAACTTAAACGAAATTTAAACTGACCTCTAGATCTAGCCCTAGAGCTACCGGCGCCATGGGGAACATGGACGCTGCTAGTTCGCCACCCACGTTGTTCCTAGTCGTCGTAGGTGGTGACGGCTGTGGCCTTGAGCAACATAGCTGCCTCTACGTCGCCGCCTCCTGTACCATCATCACAGGTGGATGCGCGCTGGAGGAGCTGGCCTGCTGGTCACCAGATGTGTAGGACGACAAAGGGTATGCGGGAGATGGAGGCACGCACGAGGAGCTGGCCTGCTGGTCGCCGGCCGTGTAGAATGACAGGACGAAGAGGGTATGCAGGAGGTGGAGGCGGCGGGACGAGGTAGCTTGCTCGTCGCAGGCCGTGTAGGACGACAGAGGGTATGCGGGACATGGCGGCGCTCGATGAGTTGGCTTGGCGAGGGCGGCACGCGAGGAAGAGCTGCTCCTCGCGCAGCATCTCGCGACGCCACACCTCGCCCATCCACCGCAACTCATGTAGGAGGCGGCGTTGCTCTAGTCACTCGCGGCGTTGTGCATGGTCCGCGGACAGTGCAGCACGGCGAGCCATCGTCTCGTCGCTCATTGCTATTCCCGTCATCTTGCGGCGGCGGCCAGGCATGTCGACGAGGTGGATCTGCTAGGGCGGGACTTTGTGGGAGAGGAGAGGAGTGTGGAGTGTGTGGGGAGAGGAAAGGCGGGCTGTTTTAAAGCCATCCGGAGAAGCGAAAACCCCATTAATGCGACCACCGGGTCGTCTGCCACACATTGACGGCGACGACGCGTGTTAAGCTACCGCCTTGGTGAGCCACAGGCGGCTCGTCGCGTCTCGTCGTATACGCCCGCCGGGAAAACATGTGCGTTATTAAAACGGGTCCGATGCAGCGCCGGTTGTCACAGCTGCCAGCACTCCCGGTTGCCTCCCTAATGACGGGGCGCGAAACGAGGTTGCCGAACACGCTATTGGACCCGTTCGGCAATTTTGCCGCTATTGAGAGCCCCGTTAGGACGTTTTCATGCCGGCGCATCCAGGTTGCCAGTAACCCTATCTGGAGCGTCGGTGGGGATGTTCTTAGTTTGGCGTACTGAGTATGTAGTACTTAAACTTTGATGGAGAAAATTAGATGCAAACTGTTCTGTCAATTGGACTGGACGTGTTTTTTATCCTTCAGATATCATAAGACAGCTGAACTTCCCATCCCATATTATGCTTTTGTACGTGGCCATGCGTGGATTCAGTATGGTCCTCACACAAGGCAGTAACTGTCTCAACATAAACCTGGTGCTCCTCGAATGTTGGACCAATAAATAAGCAAAAGAATATGTAATGTCAATATTCCATTAGGCAGTTACGAAATGTTGAATATGTAAGAATAATAGTATAGCGTGCAGCTACAAGGGGAACCTCTGCTGCACATAAGACACACCTCATGAAGAACCCTTGCCCTTTGCAAAAAATTATGAAGAACCCGTGTTGCAACTGATTGCTCTGGAGTATCAGTGGCCAGAACACGTAGAATTCTTTGGGCTAAAGTTCTTCTGTGTCTCGTTTAAAAAAAAAAGTTCTTCTGTGTCCAACACTCCAACTGCTCAGGCACAAAGTGCAGAGTTGGTCCTGAGTATCTGCATGATTGGAAAACATCATCAAATATAACATCTAGTTTCATAATTGATGATAACGATTAATAGTGTAGCTACCAATGCCTTTTTCAAACAAACCGACTTTAACAGTTACAGTATTCAACGACGAATGTTTAGGCAACAGTTTTCTTAGTGCTCCTTTTCTTTTCAGGTGCGCAAGATACCATGTATCGATGTGAATGCAAGATGCTGGAAGGTGCTACACAAAATTAAAGCACGTGGCTCCAGATGCAATAACTTTAAAACCATAATAACCCTTGCCTACAAATGTCGGGAGGAGTGAAGCATGTATATTCAGCATGGAGGGATATGCCTGAACTATCTCACCAGGTAGTCAAATAACCAGCAGGTAGAATACAGGCTACCTTCAGATTCTTGTTTCACAATAGACAACCATGACTCCATGAGCCAAGTCATCCTGCATGTTTCATGACATACAATCTTCAGACTTGAAAAGATAACTGAAGCACATGGGTGCATTTAGATACAGCAACCAAACTTCTATATGGTGGATTTCAGTCAGAACCGTCACTCTGAAGCATAACTTATACATGGTAGAACACAGTAACATACAGTTTAGATATGTGAAAGCCTAGAAATATCATTCTCAAGCAGAAGTTCTTTATGCATTTTACAATCAGAGTAGAAGTGGAAGCATGTTTCGAAAAAAAAGTGGAAGCATGAAAATGTCAAATGATTATCCTTTTCTTGCACAATGTAATGGACACTACAAAATGACAAATCACAGAGGCGAGCGTAAGGACGACGCCTGTAAGTGACGGTACAGGACTCCCGCTTGCTCGTGAATCCCACCAGCACGAATCTCCTCTGAGGGTTTCCGACGGGGTTAAGCGAGCAGCGCAACCCTGGGCCGGAGGAAGCGACGGCGGCCGCCTCTACTGGGAGATTCCGCTGCCTCTGCCGAAACTAGAGAGTTTCCAAGAGAAGTGGAAGGGAAATCAGCTACTCCGTAGAAGATTACGAGGATGTTCACGGATCAAATGGCAACGGTGAACTCTAGCACCGGCAGCGATGTCGAGAAGCTGAAATACAACACAGAGTTTGATGTTCTCATTCCCATATGGCCATACACACTAAACCAGTTCCGAGAGGACTTTGCAAGCCACATCAATCCAGGATCATTACTTTTCAATACTGGGTAGGTCTCTGCAAAGACCGATCTTATCAGACACGACAACCTCGCAGAAGCCAATCAACTCGAGCACCTCCATCGCAGCCAGTTGATTTTTGAGACCGAAGTAGTGGTTTGCAGAGAAGAGATGTACCTTTGTAATTCGCCGCACTCCTTTGGAAATGAGGATTGGACTAAAAGTTCAGAAAAGGATGATGATTAGCAAATAGTATTTGTATCTGAATATCGTCATTTTTAAAAATAATATATAATATTTTTGGATGTGCAAAAAAGACAAGTTTATGGCTCTAAGAAGACAAAAAGTCGATTTTATTACCCACATCTGTTTTTGTTTGCTAGATCACAGCTTAAAAGATAATTTCTGATAAAAATTGCTATGTTAATACTAGACTTGTATATGTACGGTTGTATTTTTCAGAAATTTTTAACTTTGAAAATGAAGTGCTCAATGTATTTAAAAACGAGCTCCAGTGATCTCTAGATATCTATTGATTATCGTATAATATGTCACTTTACGAATGAGTTTTTAAAAACGGGTCAGTACATATATGTTGGTTGGCAATGACTGAGCCAAACATATGTCATTTGCATTCGCTAGCTCCTCAAATCGTATTCACCTGTTGCATACAAGTGCAGTGGTAGAAATAATAATTTATTATCTCATTTTTTCCAGTCCTACTTTTTAGCTTGTACTAACAGCCATCTGAACCCCGCAACTGGCAACCGGCTTTCACTTATCCGTGCTAATTAAACTAGTTCGAAAATACACAGCCACAGGATGTCAAACAAACAAAGCCTCAAACAAAAATCCAACAAACAAAAACTAACGGCAGCATTCAGTTAACTAGTCCAGCCAAGTGAACAGAACTGTCGCAAGGAGGCATCGTCAGCAACTCACAACCCTATCTTCCAACTACTACGAGTAATATATGGACTTGAGCTTCAGCAAAAAGCCCTAGGAGCTCAAATGCTTCTTCACCCTGAATTCTTCACTCCCCTTCGTTAGCATCAAATGAGGTGAACTCAGCGCCCTGCTCCTCTGCTTTCTTCGCCAACATTTCCTTCTACTTGTCCACCCTCGGACCCTTGTGGACTGCACTTCTTTGATTTGACATGCATTCGAATGCCTTACAATAAGTTTCAAAAAAGAAGGGACTATACACTAGAACTGTTCGACGCCAAACCAGTACATCATCGAGGCAGCCTCTCTGACAACATGACTTCCTGTTCCAAAGTGCACTGCAGTTCCTCGGTATCCCTTTCGCTTGACATGTCATCACAAGAAAATTGGCCGTCGTCATACCTCCTTGATGTTGCATCACACGCAGCTTGCTTCCTCTTGATCCGCAGGGTTTCGAGTGTCATCTCCACTTCTCTCATTGCTGGCCGGTCTTCTGCATTCAACCTCACACACTTTGCTGCCAGCGCAGCCACCTCTTGGACTTCTCCATCTTCCTCTTCCATGACCTGAGGATCCAGTAACTCAGCCAGGACACCTTCTGTGACCAGTGAGGCAAAATGTAGAACAAGACTATCGCCATCAACTGAATTATAGGCGAGTGGCCTCTTTCTGGTAAGCAGTTCTACGAGAAGTACACCAAAGCTGAAAACGTCGCTCTTGTCTGTCAGGCGACCAGTGTAATAGTACATGGGATCCAAGTAGTCAATCGTTCCTTGAACAGCAGTAGTCACCCCACTTTGATCAATTGGAATGAACTTTGAAGCCCCAAAATCTGATACCTTGGCTGTTAAACTTTCGTCAAGAAGTATGTTGGCGGACTTAATATCCCTATGATATACAGGCCTTGAAGCGGCTGAATGCAGGTAGGCTAGAGCTGTACAAATCTCAAGTGCAATCCTTAATCGGTCATCCCATGATAGTGATACTGGTCCTTCTACATGCAGATGATGCTCAAGTGTTCCATTTGAAATGAACTCGTAAACCAGCAATGGGACTTCTGCCTCGAGACAACATCCAATTAGCTTCACGATATTTCTATGGTTTATTTGAGAAAGAATTGCAACCTCATTGATAAAGTCATCGATTTCTCTCTGTACGACGATCTTTGATTTCTTGATGGCTACAACCTGTAGGTCCAAAATGCCTTTGTACACGATGCCATGTCCTCCACCACCAACCTCACGAGTTCTGTCGAAATTGTTTGTGGCCTTCTCTAACTCTGCCAAGGTGATAATCATCCGCTCGCCCATATCTGCCCTTTGTGAAACTAATTGCTGAAATAGCAGCCCATGATTTTGCTTGAAAAACTTGCCTTTTCTTTTTTTTGCCTTCCGTTGCTTGATATTACGTGCTATCAAGGGAGCACCAAGAGCCAGAAGCACAAGAATTGATCCACCGCTAACTACTAGGCCTATGACTAAACCTGAAAAATTATGAGAAGTAGAATTACATATTGCATCTACCACTCATATCTTACTCAAACGAAACAGTCTGCACTAAAAATTTCTCTTTTTTTAACCAATTTTTAAAATACAAGATTCAAAACTAAACATTTGTACCACCAACTATAGGTTTGCACTGTGCAACTACAATTAATCAACAGTTTTAAGCTGTGTATCATTTTTCTAAGAAAATACTTTAGTTATGTTTATAGGTTTGGGACCACAGAGCTTTATCAATTATATTTGATTTCTAACACTTAAAAGTTTGCTCTTGTCACTATGATGATATATTATTTTCATCAATGCAGACATGAGATTGCTAACCAAGCTAGTATTCTTTATAGAAAATCAACTTATCAAGCTCTGCTGAAACTTCTTCCTAAAAAATCTTTACTGAAAATGAAGTAATAAGTTAATTTGAAACTCTCCCTGCAGAGAACTAGAAGTTCTCTTAACATAATCGTTAGTAAATAGATGCTGTAATATGAAAATTGGTTACTGAAGAACCACCAGTTTGAACTGACAAAGACGATTCATGTTTTGGAACAAGGGGGTATTTTATATGAATATAAGAATAGTCAGAGCAGAATATACCCAACAACTAATATAATGGACTATGTGAGCTTTCTCATGTATAACAGTTCTCTTGGAAAAACAACTTTACAACATCATGAAGTTGATGCAGACAAATTTAAAATGGCATAGATTTAAGATCACTGAAATGTCATCAGTATATATGGAGCTGTGATGATATGAATACACAATTTAGGTAACTAGTGATGTGTAGTGATTGTTACCTTGAGAGGAATTCTTGTTCTTGATGCACCCTCCTTCCATGGAGGGATTCCCGTAGGTCCCATCGGGGCATTGGCAGCGGAACGTTCCAGGCATATTTATGCAGGTTCCGTAACATGAGTGGAGTTCCCAATGCGCACATTCGTCAATGTCTAATAAAGCAACGAAGAAGCACTATAAACAAGACGGATAGAGCAGCCACATATGTGGCCTGTAAAAGTATACCTAATTCTAGGCAACAATCTAATATGCATTTTAACTTTGTAAGCCAACGAAACAAAACCAGGTTAATTCAATGTGTATACCTTGGCATCCATTCACGATGTAAGGGTTGCCTTGATAGCCAGCAGAGCAGCGACACCGGTGACCCTTATAAGCAAAGCTTGTATAGTTCTGACAGGAACTGCTGGTGCTGCGGCACGCAGATGCAGGTGTGACAGGCAGCTTCTTGCTACATGTCGAATTGCTAATTACCCAGTCCAGCAAAACTGGTAGAGTAGTTACAGTTTCCAAGATGAGGCGTGTAACATTATAGGACCCTCCTCTGCTATGTACACTGAAGATTCAGAATCAAATTCAGAAACATTGCCAGGGGGCTGGACCTGGATGCTGTAGGAGGTGTAGCCTTTCGGGATGGCAGCACTGCAGCAGCCAATGCCGGAGCAGTCTTTGTTCAAGGGGAACTGGAAAGGCTGGCCTTTTCCCGGGGGCGGTGGGCAGTAGGTGGCACAGGCGTTGACGGTGCTGTTGTCCTCCGCGAGGAGGAGGACCTGGACGTTGCTGCATGACAGAACCAGGAACTTGTTCTTCTCCGGCGAGACGAAGAAGGGGCCGCCCCTTCTGAGCCCACCCCATGTGTGGTACTTGCCTGTGATGTTGACACTGCCTGATGCTGCTGCTGCCGGTAAGAGTGCAATGCTACTGCTGTTTACACGTACCGTGCCTCTGGGAATGGAGATCTCTAGCACCTCCACGGTGCCATCGCCGAGGAACAGCTTCGGTGGCCGGTAGGAGTGATCGCACGTGAGATTAAAGCCGTCGTGGTAGCAGCCAGCCTCGATCCCGAATGGGTAGGAGATACTGATGCCTCCACAGCGGGCGCTGCAGTTAGCTGCAGCCGCCGCACCCAACGTCTGCAGCAGCGACGCTGCAACTACAGCCACCGTGAACACAACTCCCTTTCTACTCGATAACCTCTCCATAAAGGCAGCCTCAACAAGATGGTGATGCCTGTTGATTTTCTTCCTATCTCCATTCTCCAAGCCAGTCCAGCACTACTTAACCAATGTAGCCTCTACACCTACCGCATGGAACTGCAAGGAATTCAGTGCACATAACTTGCTTGATTCGTTTGTGCTACCAGCTAGCTCTAGCTAGTAGGCGGCTGCTAGATGGTCAGCACTGGCTCTATTGACTATTGCCATGCGTTCTATAACAGCTAAAACTCAATTAAGAGATTATTATAACGCCACATCTAGAGCCCATGATTATGACACGACTTGTGGCAAAGGCTAAATTAGGTGGACTTGTGCAGGGTTTCCACACGTAGTGGTCACAAAATATTTGACCACTGCTGGTTTGGTTATGATTTGAGCTTCCAGTGGGGTGGTAGGTTTGGTCTTGTGGTCAAGAGCAGGACGAGCAGGAACTGCGACCCATGTTCTTTGGTGGATGATGCCATGAAACTTCCGTGTGCATACACATGCGCTCAGCTCCAAATAAAATAGATCAATCTCTACAACTAGGGGTGCAAATTGGAGAAATGGGGCCAAGTAAAGAAGGGAACCTTCGCCGATCTGATGGCGGCGGCGCCGCCGGTCTGGCCTCTCCGCTGACTAACTCGCCCGGCGGAGCTAGGCGCGGCCGCGTCAGCGCCAGCCACGGAGCGGCCTGAGTTTGCCTTACTCCGCCGAGCTGCAGAGGCGTGACGCGAGTCATTGGGAGCCATCAGTGCTGGCCAGCGCCGCCGCACGGCGCTCCTCTCCGTGGTTCTTCTCCGCCGAGCGCCGATTTGAGGGCAGCGCCGGCGTGCCGCGCGAGCTTGGCTGTTTCAACAAGGTGATGTCCTCACGTGCGAGGCACGTGTGCGATGATGCTATGCTGACGACGGCGCACCCGCCAGAAGTCCTATCTCATCCGTCGAAAGCGGACGCAAACTTTACGTTTTCAATGCCACGCTTGCACTAAAACATTTAGCATTATCTCCGGGAAGGATATGCAGACCATGAGATATCCCAGCCAAGAAATCTGGGAGAAAGAACAACCACATTCCACTGACATACACAAAGAAATTTGTAGTAGACTTCATAGTTCATACACACAAACAGGAGCATCGCACGAACAAATGTCAGTAACGAAGAGTTATCAGAAACAGAGCCTTCTACAGTACTTTGTTCAGCCCCAAAAGAGATCATCGGGGGTACCTGGCGGACAACAAGATTTCCTCCTCCATAGTGTACTGCCTGCTCGATTCCTCACCATCCCCTTCAATTGGCACGTCCTTGTTAGCGAGCAAATCTTCGATTGACTTATACGGTGAAACAAATTGATCCCCGTTGTATCTCTTCGATGCTGAATTGTGCGGAGCAGGCTTCTTTCTGGCTTGCAGGTTCTCAAGGGTCATCTCCACTTCCTTCATTGTTGGTCGGCTCTCTCCTTCCAATCTAGTGCACGCTGCCGCTAGTATGGCTACTTCTTGGAGTTCCCCATCGTCTTCCTCTTCCATGGCTTGCGGGTCTACTATGTCAACAAGGTTGCCTTCTGTGAGTGACGAGACAAAATGCGCAACGAGACTGGCATCATTATCTGATCTATGAGGGCTGCTTCGGTACATCCCCCCCTCCCCCCCCCCCCAAACTCAAACTTGTTTTTTACCCTATTTAGTTAATTAAATAGATTTAATATGTTGATCCGCCGAAGCCCATATCCAGAGCCCTGTATACCCACGTATGAGCGCAGCTATACCCACCCCCACGTCATTCTTCTCCGCTCCTGATTGCGATCTCCAACCGTCATTCTTCTCCGCTCCTCGCCGTCGACGCCCAAGCCCTTCCGCCGCCGCCGGACGTCGACGCCCCAGCCCCTTCTGTTATTTTTTTAGCAGTACAGCCGGACAAAGAGCAGACCGTCCGGCTAGGCAATCCTAGCTCGCCTGCTTCGCATGGGCGTGCACGCTGGAGGCCAGTCACTCGATCAGAACGCATGCAGATTCATTATATTCTGTGTTTCTTTTGCGATCACAAATCGAACGAATAGTGGTTGATAGTCAACAAATTAACATGAACCAAGGAATCGAAGGAGCTAGGAAATTATCAGGTGTGCATGCCGTTCGATGCCGCCGCCGCCTGGCTCGCCGTCACTCCTTCCGGCCGCCGTCGATCGTGCATGCGCCGTCACCGTACATCCTACCGGCCGGCGCACCTTCGATATGGTGCAGAACATGTCGCCGTAGCTCCTGCCGGCCGGCGCCCCGGTCGCCGTGGATCTCGGATAGCTGATCCTATCGGCCGGCGCCGGTAGTCCATGACGAAGACGGGGCCACGACGAGTAACAGATTTCGTATACATACGATTACATAAGTGTACAGAAATGCATACACAGCAACTGGGTTTGTTCCTGGTTAGCAGTTCAATAAGGAGAACACCAAAACTGAAAACATCGCTCTTGTCCGTCAGTCGACCTGTGTAATAGTACATGGGATCTAAATATCCAAATGTTCCATGAACAGCTGTCATCACTGCTGTCTGATCAATCGGAATGTACCTTGAGGCTCCAAAGTCCGATACCTTGGCTGTTAAACTCTCATCAAGAAGTATGTTAGAGGACTTGATATCTCTATGAAATATGGGCATTGAAGTAGCTGAGTGCAGATAGGCCAGAGCTCGGGCAATCTCAAGCGCAATCCTTAACCGGTCGTCCCATGATAGTGATGTTGGTCCTTCAACATGAAGATGGTGATACAGGGTTCCATTTGAAATGAATTCATAAACCAGCAAGGGTACTTCAGCCTCAAGGCAGCACCCCAGGAGCTTCACGATATTTTATGGTTGATCTGAGAAAGAGTAGCAACCTCATTTATGAATTCGTCGATCTCTTTCTGTACTACTGTACAATCTTTGATTTCTTGATGGCAACAACATGCAGGTCTAGAATTCCTTTATACACAACACCATGACCGCCACCACCAACTTCACGAGACTTGTCAAAATTATCTGTGGCCTTCTCTATATCCCCCAAGGTAAACATCATCCGCTCACCAATATCTGCCTTTTGTGATATTAACTGCTGCAATAGCAACCCATGATTTTGTTTGAATAACTTTTCTCTCATTTTCTTCAACTTCCTTAGCTTCACAATACGTGTAACAAATGGAGCACTAAGTGCCAGAATTAAGATTGAGACACAGCTTATTACTATGCCTATGATTAAACCTGAAAAGTTAAGGAACTAAGATTATGTAACTTAACGGCACAAACAGCGATACAAATATATCAACTTTCTATTTTCTCCACTGTGTATGATGAGGTTGCTATCAAAACAAGAGTCTCTCTACATAAACTTCTAAACGGAGCAACCTCAAAATAATTAACAGAATGGAGGCAGTCCCCATGGCCAAAATGATTACTTGATTAGTTAATGGCTAGTATATGTTTCACTCTTTCCAACTATGAAAATTAAGATTGAGCAAGATAGCCGGGTGTGATGTAAGATAACAAGCAACAGAAACAACATTAATAGAAAGTAAAAATAGAAGGGATGTATATAATTTTCCCTGCTAGCAAATATGTTCACAGTGTGCCATCGTCTCAAAAAATGGTTCCAGTTAACATCCCGGCTACACAGTTGGATAATATATTGGGGTAGAGATCATAATTATTTTTTGACATAGAACTAATCAGTGAATGGTTACTAATTTGTACCAACAAAGTGTTGCTAGTAATATGTTTGTCGATATAAATACCAGATTATATGGATACATAGTACAGCAATCAATGATACATAGTGGTTGTCACCTGCAGAGTAATTCGTGATCTTGATGCATCCCCCTTCCATAGCAGGGTTTCCATATGTTCCATCAGGGCAATGGCAGTGAAATGTTCGAGGCAGATTTTCGCAAGTTCCATGGCATGAGTGGGCTTCCTTATGTACACACTCATCAATATCTAGTCAAATTACAATACAGAACAGAAGATAAACAGACCATATGCTGGAAAGGAACTCAAAATAATTAGTCACCAGTGGGACTGTATATAGTATTTTAGAAACTATAGAACCAACTAAACCGGTAAATATTCAAATCTACAGCGGATGTACATAGCTATTCAGGTGAAACTGTAGTCGTCCTAATTTACATTTTAACTTGTATGACAAGGAAATAATACTAAATTTATTTAACTTGTACCTTGGCATCCGTCCTGGATGTAAGGGTTTCCCTGAAAACCAGCGGAGCAGTGGCACTGGTACCCATTGTAGACATAGCTTGTGTAGTTTTGACAAAAACTGTTGCTGCTGCGGCATGCAGGAGCAGCAGAGCGTTGCTTTTGGCACGGCGAATTGCTGATCACCCAGTCTAGCAAGGCAGGAAGTGCCACGCCACGAGGTTCATACATGAGTTTTGATATGTTATAGGACCCCTCCTCAGCTATGTATACTGACGATTTAGCATCGAAACTCGAGTCATTAGAAGGCTGGAGCTGGATGTGGTATGAAGTGTAGCCCTTTGGGATGCCTCCACCACAGCAGCCAAGGCCCGAACATTCACCATGCAGAAGTAGATAACGCATAAGCTGAGGCTGCGAGTCTGAGATTTCTAAGGATGGGCAGTATGTGGCGCAGGCATTAATGGTGGAGTTATCCTCTCCCATTAGGATGACTTGGATATTGTTGCAGGACAACACAAGGAACTTGTTCCTATCCGGCGCGACGAAGAATGGCCCTCCCTCTCTGAGGCCACCCCATGTGTGGTACCTGCTTGTGTTGGGCCTGGATGCACCATCAGTGTCACCCAATGGCATGATATTGGTGCTGTTGATGCGTACCGTGCCGTTGGGAATGAAGATCTCGAGAACTTCGACAGTGCCATCGCCAAGGAACAATTTGGGAGGGCGGTACGAGTAGTCGCAGGTGAGGTTAAAGCCGTCATGGTAGCAATTAGGCTCGATACCAAATGGGTAGGGGATGCTGATATTACCGCAACTTGTACTGCAACCTGCTGCCGGTGCCACTGCACTTAATAGCTGCAGCAGCGCCGCTGCAACCACCGCATGAAACGACACTTGCCTACTTGCTACTCTCTCCATGCTGCTAGCTAAATCTCCAAAGGAAGATGAAGTTATCTTCTCATCTCCAAGTGGAGCACTACATCCCTTTATATCTCAACTAGCAAACGCTGGAAGCAACTACGAAATCATTAAGCAGGGACAGGGCTTCACTGTGACTGACCCAATTTTGTATTAGAGCACCTAACAACCCACCACAATAGTGGCAAAGATAATATTAAGACAGATCTTGTGCATCACGCGGGACACTAAGGGACAGCAGTATGGTCAGTGTTCCCATGTGTGGCCGCGTGGGGTTTGGTCAGTGCTTTCCTATCTAGCTGTTAGTTTTTTGTTTTTGTTTCAGGCGTGTAACGAGAAAGATAGCTATCCACTTATCCTTTGAGAATACTAGATGACCCGTTGCGCGACTGCGCAACCGTCGGATTCAACTACCACACTATTTCAACATCATTTGATTTTGAAAGTTTTGGACCTAAATTTATTTCCATGTATGAATTAACAGTGGAAATTTGAACACTGCACTTGCACTACGCAACAGCTGAAAGCAAGACCACATTGTTATCATAGGCTATGAGAATAAAAAAGATTCCATATTTGTCTATTACACAGAACATAGTCGCACAGACATTTTACTACGGCTTACTCTAAGGATAAATAGAAAAGCATGAGATTTAATGCATTAGGCATCGGTTCTTGCAGCACGAACATGGTTTAGGGAAGTCAGGTTACAACTTTTCATAGTTAGGGTTGGACGATCGGATGTGGCTCATTGGCTTGAGTACAAACAGGCAGATATCGCCCGCTTCAAGCAGCATGAGCATCGAAAAGAGAACCGACCAGTACCACCAGGGATATATCACTGGTGGACTTAATTGACAGGCAGAACAAAATATAATCCTGCAACACAATGTATCCAGTTAGGTATATGAACTTAGCTAGTTTTTTCATCTGGATGAGTGATCAATTTAAAGATGTGGTGCCATTCATAACCTGAATGTGGAGGCATTAACTCGTACATCTAAGCGAGCTCAGATGCCTTCCTTTTATCTTCATCATCCTCATCATCCTGGAACAAAAGCTTGCGAACTTTGCATTCAATCAGGGCATTCCTCGTTCTTGAACAGAAACATAATAGTTGTTAGCAGAACCTTAGAATAGTTGTATTGTTTTGAAGGCATAGTGGTAACTCATAACATAATTTGTTAGGCGAACCTTAGAGTAGTTGGTTTGTTGACTGAAGGTGGTGTTGCGAGAGCCGTCGAGGTACATGCAGGCTAAGAACAACGATACGCAAGAAGTTAGAAACTAATGTGAAGATCCTAAGACTATAGAGAACACTGCAAGATAGATATCTTTCCTGAAGATGAACATAAATCAATAGAAGTATGCTTACATCGATGTGTTCCGGTCTGGCGTAGGCAGCTCCATTAGACAGGTCAGTGACAGCAGAAAACGTGTTTTCTGAACATGACTCATCTGACAAAGGATGGTTGGGTAGGGAAGCAGCCTGTTCCTGAGAACGAGTCGAATCAACGATCATCTTGCGTTTTTTCCGATTAATGGCAGCATTCGCTTTTATGGGTTCTGGCAACCTAGATACTCCTATTCAAAATACAGCATGTATTCATTCAGATTATATGAGGAAGCAGCAATGAAAAACAGATCAGAACAATAATGTAGATGCTTTGAGAGACATACTCGTCCATTTCCCACGAAGAAGCTTCGCACAGTTCGGATGAAAAGCAAAGGGCTTATTCGTTAGAGAGATAAAAGGTATTCCACTCGGTATCACCTGGTTAAATTTTCCTCAGGATAATATGAAGAGAAGGTATAATATGTATCAGGACAAAATGCAATTGTGTACGAGTTCATTGGTAGCTCAAATTTAAAGCGTAGCTAACCTTGCTAGCACCGATTTGTGTGATTTGGCTAGAACCAGATGGAGTGGAGAGTTGTTCATTGGTGCACTTCTGCTTCATGGTACACTCAGGAGGAGTACCAGATGGAGCTAATAGGGGTCCATCGGTGAATTTCTGTTTCACATCATAAGCACAAGTCAAAATGTTGGTACTGTTTAGCCAAGACATGTATAATGATTGGAATTCTCTGTTAGTTGATAGCTAAAATTTATAGATTAACTAACCTTGCTGCCAACATCTTGTGCTATTTGGCTAGAACCAGATGGAGCCAAGAGTTCCTCATTGGTAGACAATTGCTTCATGGTATAAACAGAAGAAGAACCAGATGGAGCTAATAGTCTTCTATCAGCGGAATTCTGAGAAGGTATAATATGCATCAGCACGAAATGCAATGGTGTATGAGTTCAGCACAAAATGGTATAAACAGAAGAAGAACCAAAATGCAATATGCATCAGCACAAAATGCAATGGTGTATGACCCGTTGCGCGACTGCGCAACCGCCGGATGCAACTACTACATGGTTGCCACACACTTTATTTGTTGGTAAAAAGTAACTAATTTATTTGTTGCCACACACTTTATTTTGTATTTGCGCAGGTGCCACAAAAGTAACTACTACATTTTATTTACATTGTTGCCACCGATTCAAGTGTTGAAAGCGAGACCAGTTTCAAGAAAACGGTTTAGACCAATAAGATAAAAACAGAAATAAAAATGAATTATATACAACGGAAAGTAAATATTATTTGTCGCGTTTCATTTAGCTTGGTTTTATATGGATGCTCTGAAAATCTGTTGTGGCACCTGCGCAAATACGAAATCAAGTTCTGTTTCATCAAACAGTTTATACAAATAAGAAAAAACAAAATAATGAAAAATTAATTGTAAACCCGGTATAAGTAATTCATTTTTCCGTGTTCATTTAGCTCAGATATATATGGATATTAATCGCAAAAATGCTGAAGTTGTTCGTATGGAACAACAATAAATAAAAAGCGGATTTAAATTGGTGAATCTACACAAACATATATAAGTCATTCGACAATATATGACTTGCTGCAGTACAAAGAAGAATGGACGACTGACAGTGCATGATTCTCCCAGGGCTACCAAGGCAGCTGTTATCGTGACTAACGTCTTAAAAAAGTTCAGAAATGTACAGAAACGGAGAAAGATCCAAATAACTTTGACAAAATCATCATAACGATTAGATCACATGACTCTGCAGTTTATTTCACCTCCTTCACATGCACATGGTTGAAAAAAACAACCTTCCCTAAGGGAGTGTACTTGTTTACAACAGAATATCTTATTTGGACTTTTAATACCCATCTCAAAAAAATGGCTCGCAATGAGAACAGAAAAAGAAGAATACAACAGGCTAGACAATAGCAAAACATCCCGATTTAGGCCGAGAGTTATTC
The DNA here is from genome assembly GCA_947311845.1 of Poa pratensis. Lineage (NCBI taxonomy): Eukaryota > Viridiplantae > Streptophyta > Magnoliopsida > Poales > Poaceae > Poa > Poa pratensis. Next base: position 22,477,299 of record CAMZMU010000101.1, on the reverse strand, counting down.
GTAAAAAAGGCTTAACATTGTGGATCTTTAGTTTCAACTAATACAAAGAAGACAAACTGAATAAAGGCGCACTTTCAACAACAAAAGTTATCCAAATGTACTAAATAAAGAAACCATATTAACGATGTCGCATTTTGACACCATATTACGATGTCGAATATAGGATAGCAATACAACCGCCCCTGCCGACCGCCGGAACTCCTCCCTTTCCGACACCCCTGCTCGATTTCCTGATCATCGGCGTCCCCTGCTCCTGCTCGCCGGCGTCCCTGCTCGATTTTCTGACCGCCAGCACCCTCTCCTCCAGGCGAGCCTCCCAGGTCGCCGTCATGCTGCAGTCGCCGAGGAGGGCCACTCCAAGAGAGTTGAAGAGGAAAGCTTCCGGCTGCGTTCAACAAGAACCTTAAGAACAAGAACATGAAAGACCTGAATTGTATGAAACCACTCATGCTGGTTCAGTTCATCTATCAGTACATGTACTGTTTGGTTCAGTTCTTCAGTTTATGAAAAATGCTTGTCAAGTTCTTGTCAGTTTAAGCATGGAGTAAAAACTGAACAATTAGATTTATCTTGCAGTATCTCAACATCAGCCCAGCTACTGTATCTCTCATAGATGTAACCTGATCGTGTGTGTTGGGGTCTGGATCATGTACTGAAACCTGAAGATATGGTGCAGCACATAGGCTTATCTATCTACAATATAATGCTCAAGTTAAGTAAGTTACCACTCAAAAAAAAGTTAAATAAGTTGTGCGGTACTGAAGTAAACTTGCTACTCCTGAAGACATATGTGAATTTTATATATAGAAGTTGCAAACGGAAGCAGTAATCTTGAAAGGGATAAAAGGGTATGATATTGCCAATACTCCAAGTGCTTAACAATACTGAACAAAGTGCATAAACAGAAATTAGTATTCCAGTTGGGCAGCACAAAGCAATCAATGACAGACGTACAACAGAGAAATGTATGCTTATAGCTCCAATACAGAGAGATTTATGCGTATCCGCTCAACTAAAAGGAGTAGAATAAAGTTCAAGAGTAGAAGTACAAAAAAAAAGCACAAGCAGATTACAGTACTTGCATAAATTGAAGGAGTACGTAGTGCTTACACAGCCAGATTACAGTACTATTTAAATAGTACTACTTAAACAAGCAGATTACAGAACTCCAATAAGCAAGCACAAGCAGAAGTACATCTAGCCAATATGTTCTCTTGAATTTGCAGAAAATCTTGCCTACTCTTTCGTCCATGCCTTCTCTTGAATTTTACTCAAGCAAGCAAGCAATAATGCACCTCTAGAGAAACAGATACAGAGAAAGGAAATATGGTGCCCGGAGCCGTAGCAGGTAGCACCGTGCCGCGACAGAACCTCGGGGAGGTGGTCGCCGGCAGCAGTAGCTCGACTCGACAAAGCCAAAAAATAATAGGGCATGAATCAAATACGTGGCATGTTTCAACCATATGTACCAAATGTGACAGATCCTATCCATTACCATGGTAACTCATATTCTCAGAACTATCTTGATATTGCATATTTATGTTCACGTGAAAAGAAAGCTCTCCGGATAAGACGAAACATAATGCAAATTCTTTTAAATATAAAGGTGACCACCATATACAAGATTTGTTATTCTGACGCAATCAAATATCTCTAAAGCCATGGCTTCACTTTGGAGCTCAATGACATCAGACCCAACTATCAATAAACAAGAATACACAAAGATGCGGTTAATTTCTTAGTACCACCCATAGAACAAACTGCCTATAGCCAAAGATTTGAAATGGTCTCTACAAACCGTACTATTGTCTGTACATGTAAGAAGGACAAACATGGTATAAATGGAAGACTGAAATTAAGAATAAACATTTAACTTTGGGATATGTAGCTACAGGTCGACCACGAAGGAGAACGAGGACAGCACGTTAAAAGAAATAACTCTGTATAAATACATTTTATCATAAAACCATGCAAACTGAAAACCCATATTGATAACATTGAATCGCCAATTGGGAAAAAGGTAAAATTAAGCTTAAACATTTATTTATCAATTCAGAAAATGTCGATATAAGCCAAAACCACTCATTGTAATATTTGGTCTAGTAGTCAATATATTAGAACCCATTAACCAACCATTTGAGTCTCAACATTGTAAGAAATGATAGGAAACAAATCCTTAGTACTAAACAAGAAATATGTGCTCAGTTTAATAAAATCCACAAGTCAACAATTGCACTATGATGCAGCATCAAAAAGAGAGCATATGCAAACCTAGGTATGGAGGTCACTCTGAACATTCATATTTTTCAAGTCCATAAATATCCTGATATCCACCTTGGCTTTCCACACAATATGCAACCAACATCAATCAAACGGTGAGGCACAAGCAGATCGATTAATAAAACACAGATGTCTGTTCCAAGCACCGCTGCTCATAAAAAGTAAAAATCTAAGGAGATAACCAATAGAACACACGAAACAGAGTAGATTAGATAGCCAATAGAACAAACAAAACACCTTAGTTCACAGGCAGAAACGTTTTCACATCACCTATAAAGTAGCAGCTTTGATTCTTGTTTCTTTTGATGGAAGAAGATTACCACAACTATGGACCTGTGACACAGTAGATTAGATACAAGCCTAGTTGAGTTATAATAAATGAGGCAGCAACAGACTGAACCATTACAACTTCACACAGTTTTAGCTAGCCTGATGGATGACAATATGAATGACAGTTTAACAGTCAGATATGCATTCATAAGCTATTGTAAGTAAAAAAAAGGGCAGACAAAACAAACTGAAATCGAAAAAATCGAGTATATAAGGAGCATTTTTTATAGCAAGAATATATCATAGGTAAGAAAATTCAAAACATGGAAGGTTTCTCTGAATGTAGAATTCAGTTTGAAAGATAAACTCATAGGAATTACGGAACCAACTTTCAACCTCTTATATTCTGCTTGCTGAATCCCAAATGCCATGTTATCTATATATAAACACACAAGATCATAGAAATTAACAACAATTTCGACACACCACATTATAAATGTAAGGATGATATTTCCTGAATCTAGCCTAAATACATAATTAGTCTAGAGGCAAACCACATTTCAGCCTTCAAAAGAAACCGACACAAAAAGAGAGCATATGCAAACCTAGGTATGGAGGTCACTCTGAACATTCATATTTTTCAAGTCCATACATATCCTGATATCCACCTTGGCTTTCCACACAATATGCAACCAACATCAATCAAACGGTGAGGCACAAACAAATCGATTAATAAAACACAGATGTCTGTTCCAAGCACCGCTGCTCATAAAAAGTAAAAATCTAAGGAGATACCCAATAGAACACACGAAACAGAGTAGATTAGATAGCCAATAGAACAAACAAAACACCTTAGTTCACAGGCAGAAACGTTTTCACATCACCTATAAAGTAGCAGCTTTGATTCTTGTTTCTTTGATGGAAGAAGATTACCACAACTATGGACCTGTGACACAGTAGATTAGATACAAGCCTAGTTGAGTTATAATAAATGAGGCAGCAACAGACTGAACCATTACAACTTCACACAGTGTTAGCTAGCCTGATGGATGACAATATGAATGACAGTTTAACAGTCAGATATGCATTCATAAGCTATTGTAAGAAAAAAAAGGCAAACAAAACAAACTGAAATCGAAAAAATCGAGTATATAAGGAGCATTTTTTATAGCAAGAATATATCATAGGTAAGAAAATTCAAAACATGGAAGGTTTCTCTGAATGTAGAATTCAGTTTGAAAGATAAACTCATAGGAATTACGGAACCAACTTTCAACCTCTTATATTCTGCTTGCTGAATCCCAAATGCCATGTTATCTATATATAAACACACAAGATCATAGAAATTAACAACAATTTCGACACACCACATTATAAATGTAAGGACGATATTTCCTGAATCTAGCCTAAATACATAATTAATCTAGAGGCAAACCACATTTCAGCCTTCAAAAGAAACCGACACAAAACATATGTGATCAAACAAAGCATGGAGAAGAAACATTGAGATTATACACCTCAGACAACCAATTCTCTTTAAAATAAGGCAAGCAAAAGAAAATGTAAACCATTTGGAACTGAAACATGGAAGCCAAGCGAAATTGAAATCAAGCAAACATAATGAAATCTCAGGATGAACCAAAATTCAATGTAACATTTGAGAAAACAGACAAGCAAGTCACAACTTCTGCAAAATCTGAAACCCGAGAGGTTACAGAATCACAAAGGTCTAATTTTCAGACATAAACTATTACTATAATCAGCGATGGTAGCTGTAGGTAGCTGCCAATGAGCCAAAATGCACAACCGACCACTGAGTAATTCAAAACCCTAGAAAAGAAAACCTGAGCCTTCATGCTACCACTCTGGTCGTATTAGAATGACTGCAAGGCCCTGAGGAACTCCTGCTCCATCTCCTCGATGGTCTCTTTCTGCTTCTTGTCGATGTTGCAGTACTGAACCCCGTTGCCCTCCACCACCTTGTCGTCCTCCTCCTACTGCTGCACCTGGCCTGCACGCTCCAAATTAAGCCCTGAATTAGTTCAGCAGAAAAATCAAAGAGACAACAATAGGCAACCAAATTAAGTCGCATATGACCTGGCTTGCACGCTGAAAATTTCTGCTTCTTGTTGATGCCGCAATACTCGAGCTTTTCGCTCTCCCAGAAGCTCTCTGTCCCAGCGGAGCCACATACGCAACCAGTCACTATCCCGGCCACTGTCGGAGAAAATCTCAAGCGCAAGGCTGCGGTGGACAACGGTCTTAAGGCGGAGTGCCGCACCAGCACCGGTGACTCCACTGGTCGCCAACGCAACCATATGCGCCGCCATTCTCATCCGGGAGGCACCCCTACAGCGCCTCCTACCGCTCACCACCGGAGCCGTCGTGTCCGCTCGCCGCTCACCAACTGAGACGAACACTGATATCATAAACAATCAATAAAAACTTGTTACTGAATTAAGTATAAAACAAACACAATAAAGGTACATAAAACTTTGAGAAAATAGATGACTACATTGATTGAGTGGCTGCAGCTTCAATTTTTCATTGCTCACAAACACAATACAGGCTCACATACAAAATTATGGGAGAAAGTAGAAAATAGATGAATAAATTAAGCTTGCTCAATAAAACTTGATCATTAGCTGAAAACATATTTAGGCTAGATACCTGCTACTTATCTTCTCTAGAGGAGTTTTGACAACTGGATTGAGTGGTTGCAGCCATGGCTCCTCTGCCTCACCTTCAAGAACAAATCCTTGTTCACGAGCACCATTACGCGAGGGTTTTCCATTGCTGCGAGCATGATATAGGTCTTCATTGCCCGTGTTGCTGCATATCTGCCAGTAGTAATTTGTCCTAATAGTTAACAAAGTACTACTCAGATAACCCTCACCAGTAGTAAATCGAACCACCGTCATTCCCTATACTGCCACAATATCCATTACATATCCACCTAACCTGCAAACTGCAAACCAACAGTGGAAAATTAAGCATCGGGCACAAGGCCAGAGAAAACATATTAACAAAAGAGATAACTTTCTCCATCAGCAAACCAACCTGGGACTCTCTCCTCGAGATCACGTTCCTGTGACTCTTATCCTTGTTCAAATTCATGTCAAAGCTGCAAAAACAGCAGCAAATTATCATCAACATCAAAAGTCTAAGCAATCTAAATAATAGACTGGCCAAATCGATTAAGAATTGTAAATACGCATAATTTATCGATCTCACGAAGCAGCCCAGCCCCATCACGCAACCTCTCCCCTAGCGGCTCAATCTGGGGACGGAGAGAGAAAGTGAGAGAGACGTGAGAGAGGGAAGATGAGGGGCTTATCCATGGAGGAGTCCGCCGGCGCCGAATCCGCAAGCCGAGACGGTGACGCTGCTCCTTCCTCGTCGTCCTTGCTCGCGTCCTTGGCCGCTCGTAGCTCCGCTCCACCAGCTCCATCCGCTAAGAGGGAGAAACGCAAATACGTGAGAGAGAGGGAAATAAATGTTGAGAGCATGTCCCGTCGCACTCCTGGTCCCATACCTGCTCGCCGTCTCCCGTTCCAGTCGGACCGCCGCCGTCGGAGCTCCCGCAGCAACCTGCGGCACGCCCGCAGAGGTCGAGCTCGTGGGCAGACGCCTCTGCGCCGCCCCCGATGGTGCGCTCACAACGCCGCCTCGTCGAGCTCATCGGTGTGTCGTCGCCGCCGCCGGTTTTCCTGCCGATGCACTCGTGGACCCTCGCCGCCGCCGGCCTCCTGTCGATGCGCCATCCCAGCCGCTGGTCTCCCGTCCTCGTCCCTGCTCCGCTCGATGCGAGCCACGAGGTGGCGGCGCCCGCACTCCCTCGCAGCCCTGCTTTTCCAGCACGCGGAAGAGGGGAGGGAGGTCGAGGCGAGTGGCCAGAGGCGCGGCGGCGGCGGCTTGGGCTGGTGGAGAGGGAGGGGATTGGGCGAGGAGGACGCGGGGATTGGGTGAGGAGGACGCGGGGATTGGGCTAGGGTTTTCACCCCGGGGCACGGTTTTTGTCTGTCTGCGGGCGGGGTCAAAAAGAGTGAGACGCGCACACGGTTGAATGACGCAGCTGACGAACCTGGCCCAGCGAAATCTGGCCCCAGCGGTCAGCGCCTGTGCCCCTCAGTCAATTAGTACAAAACGGAATTCACCGCATCCAACGGTAACAAGGAGTGACAGCACGATTTTTACTTCGATCCAACGGTCAGGAATCGCTCGGCGGGGCAGATCGGGGCAACCGAGGGCAAACGGCGGGTGGGGCGTGAGGCTTTATAGAAGTAATTACAAGAAAACTCCCACAATTCAGGAGTGCATCTACTAACTTTATATGGCATTAATTCCTCTAAGAGTTTGCTTTGGATATAGACAAATGTCCTCTGACAAAATCTAGTGCTTAATCTATTATTCAACTACAACAATCAGTTCAGAGCCATAGGAAATTATAGCATTATATTATCTGATAGGAGTACATCACAGTCATGATGTGTAAGCCAGCCGCAATTAGCGGCAAAAATAATGGAACTTGATGCGAGTAGAGATTTCATAAGGTGAACGAATTTACCTAGCCTGAAGGTGGAGGGCACTTCCACGGCGGTTTAGGAGCCCAGAAATGGCGGATGCCAGATTCCCCAATCTGCGGTGGTTCAGGGCGAGCAGATTGTGACTAAGCTCCTCCGCCGTCCAACCGTCGCCGGCGCCGAGCTCCACCAATCTCCGACCAATTGGACCGCGAAAGCCGCTGGTTCCATGCATCACACAGTCGCCTCCTCTGACGGCTCAGCCTTAATTCGGCCATTGCTGTCATCCCCCACAATTGCGCTCGCCGCCGCTGGATACGATGAGAGCCACCTTCTTCCTGGTGCCGTGCGACGGACCCCGCCGACCGGCATTTGGAGCCGCCGGGCGGCGGCACTCGTCCCTGTCTGGTGGCCATCGGGCCAGCTAGGAACGGCCGGAACACGAATAGTGTTAGGCCCGGCCCGGCATGAATCGGGCCGGGACACTATTCTTGTTCATGTGTCTAAGTCTGGACAAAAGTCGGCCCGGCTTAGTTTGGTGCCGGCACGACATGGCATGGGGCACGAGGCCCGCCCGTTCCGGCTGCTTTCGCCTTTTTAAAAAACTAGAACGACACCCCGCGCGTTGCAGCGGGTCTCTCTTAAGAAATTTAATTAAAACGGATACAAATTTAGATATCAGATGTATGTGTGGTTTTTTTAGTTTAAATATCGTAATGGTTTAGAGTTGTATCTGATTGCTATAGATAAGATCATATTAGCGGTTTCAAGAAACAGATATTGTGGATGACTTGCATGAAGATGACATGCACATTTCCGCATAATATTTCTATTTTTTTTTTTTGAGTGAATACATATAGAAGAGCCCATAATTTTGTATAATAGATATATGAGTTTCATCATTGAAAATAACTGGCAAAAAGTTCTCGGATTCTAATTGCACATGATTTGATTTACTTATGTAACTACATAACGACATGGTGTGATCTTATCATTCGACATAAAAAAAATGATGTGGACAATTTGATGGGCTAGAAAAGATGATTTGGATGCTTGCATGTAGATATAAAAAATAATTAATGAGTGTTAGTGGGATGACATGGACAATTGATTGGCTGAAAGAGCAAGTGATGTGGATAGTTTGCATGTAGAGATAGAAAAATAATAACTACACTTCGTGGGGTTTTGCTTTATAAGAAGTATAGATAAGAAAAATCGAAAAACATGTTAAAAATATAGAAAATCTATAACAATAGTGAAAAAGAGACCTTTTGTGTCTGTCTTTTTCGTCTGTATTGTGTTGTGTTGTGTTGGGCGGCCCGAGGTTTTTCATGCCCTGCCCGGCCCGGCCATGCTCGTGGAAACGAAAAAGTCCGGCCCACTACGGGCCTTGTGCCTGGCTCGACCCAATTTAGTCGTGTCGGATCGTGCTTTTATGTTGGGCCCATGCCTCAGTCTGGCCCAAAATATTTGGGCCCAATGGGCACCATTAGTCCATTACCTTGCCGACAGCTGAACTAGGCTCACAGGTCGAAATCACTAAAAAAAAGGCTTCCCTTTGGGAAGGGAACATGCGCGCATCGTGGTCGCGCGAAGTGGCAGCTTTTCACACCACGCAGCCCTCATGGATGGTTATATTTGTGACAAGTGGCAGCACCAGAGAGTTTTGGTGGGATTTTCCTCTCCCCACGTCCGGTGGTTGTAGCACGCATTTATTTCGAGATTCGTTTTTTGAAAACAAAATATCTTTTGAACCGTTTATCCGAATTAGGAACGGTTTTCATATTTGAGATCCTCGCGTCGAGATCTTCAAAAGTAGATCCCATGTTGATAGGTTTTGAGAAACTTTTTTTTTCTCGTACTTTGTACAACCAGTTCTGTGTACTTTGTACATCCAGTAGCAACGTGTACATCTAGTAGCAGTGTGAGTGTACATTCAGTAGCTGTGCATGTGTGTACATTCAGCAGCATCATGTACATCCAGAAACAACGTGGTTGTACAATCCAGTAGCAGCGTGTACATCTAGTAGCAGTGTGAGTGTACATTCCGTAACTGTGCATGTGTGTACATTCAGTAGCATCATGTACATCCAGAAACAACGTGGTTGTACAATCCAGTAGCATCGTGTACATCCAGTATCAGCGTGCGTGTATATTCAGTAGATGTGCATGTGTGTACATTCAGTAGCATCATGTACATCCAGAAACAACGTGGTTGTACAATCCAGTAGCATCGTGTACATCTAATATCATCGTGCGTGTACATTGAGTAGCATCATATACATGTGTTCCGTATAATGTACTCCCGTATTGCTTGTACATCTTAGTTTTTAAAATTCATCCTGTCGTGTGTTTTGTACATCACGTTTTTTAGTTCACGTACCGCGCGTGCCGTCCCAGGTTTTTGTACATCCGTGCATGTGCGAGACAGCTTCTTGTACAACGATCCGTGCATGTGCGAGGCGGTAGTACTACGCGAGCAGCTAGCTCCCTGTTTGTCCGAGTGAGGCTATCGTACGCGGGGGCTTCGTCCCGCGCATCCCCGTTCGCTCGTGTGACCGGCTAGCCTCGCTCTGCCGACTGCCACGCGTCGCTCTCGCATCACGCGCGTTACCTTTGGAAAGGGAGACCTTTTCTTAGTCCTACCCCTCACAGGTTCCACAGACCCGCATAGCACTGCCCTCGGCCCATCGCAGCAAAACAAATTCCTCAAACAAAAAAGATGTATCAATACACACAAGTATACCTCCGACTGAGATCTAGTAAAGTCAATGACTCGCAGGTGAACAGTAGGGTACCTTGACCCCTTCTGTTGACCGTTTGATAATGAACTGATAGTAAGATGAATATTGTTAGTTTGATCTCTATAGGAAAAATCTAAATGACCTTTGCTATAGGGATTGGTCTACCATACATCGTCTACTGTATTTTTGCTACATTAATCAATATAAGTTGTCTATTTTTCATCTAATGGTAAAATTACATTTTGACTTCACTCTGTAAAGTTAGTGAATCTCGATCCGTATACCAGCCTAAACATCACTAATGGTTGCCTTATGAATGTGGTAGGATATCAACCCGAGACACACGATCCATAGCTATTGAAAATGTAAAAAAGGGGAGAACCACATGTTGGTGTAGTGTTGGAGTAGCGGTGCACAACTCCATCTACTAGATTTCAAATCTGGTGCTCACATTTGTACGATAGGAGCTTTCTATGTCGTCTTAATTTTTTTGGAGAAGTGGTGTACTCTATAATTATTGTGTAGTTGTTGTTTCTATAGAACTAATTATATCAAAGTGCGTGAGTTTACGGTTGTTTCAATGTTCCGTTTGGCATTTCTTTTTATACACGGAGTAGTCCTTTTGAACCATGCTGAGGAACAAGAAAAGGAGGGCCAAGGCAACATGGTTTTCCGGTCACTAGCTAGAGTCGATTTGCTATGGAATGGACCAAATCATGGGACGAACGGATTTTTTGCATTCAGCGGAACGAGAGATAAATAGATTTGGCATGTAGTGTCAAAAACTGATCGGATCAGACCAAAGAAAATAGAGAGGTGTGGCTGGCGTCAATTACTCAGTTGGTAACAACAGCCACATGAATTGACCGCGGTAGTAGTTTCTCCGGAAAAAAGTGAGTATATGTTGTACTAAGACACAATACATAAGTTTTCACATAACAATATTTAATTTCAATTCCGCATACAAGTTTTGGTCTGACTCAAATCAACATTGTAGTATGATAAACATTTTTTGTACATATTTCCTTGTAGATAATACACTCAGGTTGGACAATGCAAAGTTTGCTTTCAACCTAGGTAAGTTCCGCACACACGTGATCAGATGCAAATGATATGAAATTTTAAATTCAGATATCTCTTTTTTTTCTGCATTGCCTATAGATTAGTAGTCCATATTTTAATATGTGGCAAATTGTACGGTGTTTAATTGTATATAAAAAATGATGTAATAGTATATGTCTAAACTAACGTGATTATAGTGTAAAAGAGATGTGATTACCGCGTAAGAGCACATATTAACTTTGAGATTTTCTTTCATACAACCATCTTAAGTTACTCACAAGCCGAAATCGTTTACCGGCACGCCGTGTGAGCCTTCCTAGTTTATTTAACGTTCAAAAATCTATTATGGCTACCATCAACGTGCTGCACGAGTGGCACATTTGTTACCATAATATAAATACGCAAATTACTTATATTGTAAAGTTGACAGTTTTTTTGAGTTCATGCATCTTTCTTGAGAAATATCAGTTTTCTTATGTGTAAACACACACTTGAACATATATATTTACCAGTCTCAGTACAAACACTATATGCCTCCCCTTAATTATTTCATGTGTAAAGCGTACAACATGTTGCACTCTATTACATTACACTATGAGAAGAGGCCCGCTTTTCCTCCAACTTTACAAACACACTTCCATCATATATACCTCTCACATCGTCCTTATGAAGAAATCCATCATTGTCACTCGCGAGCTTGTATATTCCACCCCATTCTATTTTAGGCCCCTCCCTGCATTTATAACGATGAAAAGAAACTTAGCAAGACCCAATAATTACAAACTCTTTTGCCCTTCCATTAAAATCATACTTTTTACAATAAATTATTGAATTGGTATAAAATCCGAGGAACCACGAGCAGCTACACATATTCGTGAGTTTTCATTAAAAAACAAAATCCACATATGACTAAGGCATGCATAAGTAATAAATTACCATGATGTAGGGTCTAGTGGATCTCGATTTGCTAGGATCATCTCCTTCACCTCCAAATATGTCAATCCATCTGGTCTAGTTTTTGCATGCTTTATGAATATTTCCTCAAACTTTTGTGGAACAAACCTACAGCTTGACATGTTTAGCATATGTACGGAAGCACAAACTTTTGATAGAAATATGCACAAAAACTAGTATATCTACGAGAATAAATGAACAAAGAATAAATGTACATAATATCTCCCAATGATCAAGGTAAACCAATTATATCCAGGTTACAAAGGAAGAACATTATAAGTCTTCTACATTGCTTTACTGTTGTTGGATATGTGACATCCCGTAAGTTTGTTTTTATACGTACGGGCACAGCTGATGCACCTTGCTGTACCGCATAAAACTGATTATAATATAAAATACCAAAATAATTTGACTCCGTACAGATTTCCCTTTAAAAGACACTAATTAGTTGAGTTGCGCGGTATTTTTTTGCATACCAGTGGATGCACATGCACAAAATTATTGTAAAGTTTCCACTACATAGATGTTCACACAGCTGCCTCATAAAAAAGTATTCTAAATCCTAAAAATCTCGTGAAGCGTGGCGGTTTCTAAACTTAATATAGATTAGCAGAAACAAAATCACAAGTTCGAGTGATTTGTAACTGTTAGTGTAGTTCTCAGTGCATGATGGGTTCGCTTGATATGTACTCCCTCCGTTCCTAAATATAAGATGTTTTAGGTGTTACATATGTTATCTACATGCATACTAAAGTGAGTGAACCTATACATGAAATATGTCTAGATACACTTGTGTGCATGTGAATGTGGACAAAACCTAAAACATCTTATATTTGGGAACGGAGGGAGTACTTAATTACGTAGCACGAAGAGGCGGAGCTAGGAGATTTTGCCATTGGGTTCACTTAGGTACTATTGTAGACTATTTCTGTATTTCACAACAAAACTAAAGCAATAATAAGGACAGTCGTGAGTTAATTAATGGGTTCAGCCCTGATTTTTTGTTGGGTTCAGACAACCAAACGCCTATATAATAACAAGTGATTGCAAAAAATCGTTGGTGTCACTGCCCCTAAGTAGCACGTGGTATTAATTACCTTCCTTTAGCATCATATGCACCGGTATCACTCCCATGCATTCCTTTATACATATTCTCTATGTATATTGATAAGTGAGGCAATGGTGCATCAGCCTGGATTGAAAGAAAAAAGGGCAACATATCAAGCTCGTAGTTCATCCACAAACATGTCTATATGTTAAAAAAAAAGTGTGTTTGTGTGCGCGTGTGGGTGAGGGAGAGGGGAAGTACGGGGCTTGTTATAGGACCATTAGCAGAGTGCACCAAGGCGGCAAATTCTGTGGCATATTCAACACTAAAGCCAATTGCGACAGACCCTGCATTCCAAAGTATAAGTTTGGCATGGGTTAGAATACAAAATGAAGCCTCCATCACTAGAGTGCTCTGTATTTCGGACTCGAATCTATGTAAAACCAGTTACTTAAGATACTAAAAATATAAAGTCAAATCTATGTATTTCGCAGTGGTATAGATATAATGTCATTTTATTCAGTTTAATATAATCAGCATCAAGAAAAGTTGAACACAGCAGCAAAATCACTTAAACATGGCATGACGAAATGAATTTTTTTATTAGAGTGAAATGCACAGGGAGTGCAATTACTTAGCAGTGGACTAATTAGTATTCTGTAGCTACGGCTAAAAGATCTATTGAGCTTCTCTTTCATCCATGAAAATGCATAGAAATATATAAATTCTTGCATAAACCTAATCACCTTCAAATGTTTCCGATTGAGTAATGATGCCATCCTTGTTACGGTCGAAGAAAGAGACGTGTTTCTGGAGTGCCGTCATGTTGGCAATCTCAGTGTGTGCCATCACATGCCCACCTTTAAGTTCCAAATAAACACAGTAGTGATGATATGCGTAAGCGAGAAATTACAGAAAAGTTTTTAAAAGTTACCAAGTAGTAAGAAACAATATAGGAAACTGCAGCATGTACCAAAGACTTACAGCCAAACATACATAGAAACAGAAGAGCAGTCACCAGCGGCAGGAGTAGAGAAGCTGCTGCAACTGATGATTGTCGCCGGATCGCCATCGCTGCTGCTGCTGCTGCTGCCGGCAACCCCTTCTTCTCTGACTGAGCGTGTGCAGGGAACGCGCTGCACTGCTTAAATAGCCAGGGAAGATCTACATATGAAAGGCCCCTGTTTTTTTGCTGAACCAGAGAGTGTACTTGGAACTTGGCGGAAGCTAAACCACGTAGGTAAGCATCTTTGTTGGCGGAAGCTAGCAGAGTATTAGACGTCTCTGGTGCATTCATGATTGATGTGCGTGGGTGTTAGTTTCTCTTGTTGACGTTTTGCTGAAAGAAACAAAACACTGTCCTGTCATCTTTTGATGACATTTGTTTGCATACTATGTTGAAAATGCGGTAGCAAGTTGGCCACCAGTTGGTCAGATTGGTGGTGGTCCTTGTTGTTGCTTGGCGGAAGCTAAACCGCATTTCAGTAGGCATCAATCTAGATTTACGAGCAGGTGTTTCACAAAATAATCTGAGATGAGATTGGAGAAAAATAATCTAACTGAGATCTTTTTTATATATTGAGTAATCTTTCGGAAAGTTGTTTTGGCACATGGGCACCAGTGATCCCTTTTTCCAAAAATCGAAAATCATACTTTTATGTTTCAAAAAAAATCTGTAACAAAGTATACGCGTACATATACATATTATCTATGTACACACCAAATTTAGCTTCGAAATACGTTGTATTTTAGGCTACACAAAAAAGTCAAATTCTTGACAGAATAGGTTTTTTTTACTACTTTATAGATCCAAAAATTTGTTATTTTTCTGTAGCCCGAAATAAAAAGTATTTTCAACTGAAACTTTGAACAAATATATATACCACAAATACGTATTGACGTTAAAAAATTAGATTTTTTTTACACTCAAAGGTACCATTTAAAAAAATCATAACCGGGGATCACTGCTGCCCGTGTGTGCACCAAATCCTCGCTCGTAATCTTTGCCTTTTAAAACTGAGAAAGGAACAACTGAAAAAAATTGAAACACGGATGTCAACTGAATGATGCACTTTCGAACTTTCAATATTGATCACAATTATGTCAGACCCTATGAGTGGGCAGTCTGCCAAACCGAAGGGATAATGTAATACGTACTTAATAAATAGATGTAAAACACAATTTCCTAATTATTCCTTTTTTTCAACGAATAGTACTCATTTTTTTAAGGACACATCTCCCAATTCACTCGCACACCACAATTTCAAGCAATTAAGATATCAATAGAAGATAGCACTCGATTCTCATAACGCAAAAGATGAATCAAGAAACATGAAATCGAACTGCAGCACTAATTTACTGATCCAAACCAGACAATAATTTATAAATACTTGCACATTGTCACCAACAGGAGGGCATTAATGGTGTCTTGATCATTTCTTCTTAGCAGATTCCTTAGCATTCTTCCTGTCTTACTCCATCTTATAAAACAGGCTGCCATCATATACTGCCCTGACAGTTTCCTTGTGTGAAGATATCCTTCTTTGTCTTTGCCAAGGAAATACAACACTTTCCACTATGTGAAGCCACCCACTCTGTAGTATTGTCCCCCCAAAAAAAAAGTTAGCTCAAAAGAGCTACTCCTAAATTTTCATGGCCTCCACTCCCGATGAAACCTTACCATCCTTTGATGTCCTTAAGCTCCCTGTTTGCTTGAAGCAACTCCTTGGCTGTTAGGGCATCAGGCCTAGTATGGGCATTCTTCTTGGGGCACGGCCAATGTTTGTGTGTGGACCCAGCTGCCGCGGAGGCGAGAGGCAGAAAGACGGTGGCTTGCAGAGCAAGTCCATCTGAAAGTTTTGATTATTGTTCAGCAACCGAACCATATTGCTAGCTTTAAATTGAAGCATGCAAGATCACACAACTCAAACTACATCCCTTATAATGTTACAGTGAACCTAAAACACCTTGCAAGTTCGCTCGGAGGCGTTACAAATTCCACAAGGACATCAAAGGCAAAGGAGAAAGGTCGATGTTTGTAACAGTGCAGATTTATGTGATACACGATTGACTCAGCTTTATAACAGATGAAAACGTAATTTCAGTCATAAGAACTATATCAAGTGGAAGTATATTTAAAAAATGTAAACATATGCGTCGTAGCATCTTGCTGCGTGTTACGCGTTATGTTTCACTAATTACATAAGATTGAACTAGCACATCTCCACTCTCCAGATTCAATGACTCACTGTCCAATTTTACCTTGGTGTGCAGGCGTAGCATTGTTCTTGTATATACATATATGTTTTTCCATTCAGAAAGACAGAGGAGACCGCTGACCGCATATGGTGATGATGAATTTCCTGAAGATCACCGTTGCAAGCTTGATGACAGCAGCATCGCCTCCTCCAAGCTATATCGCCTGCTGCTGCTTTTATCAGCATGAGCAGCATTGTCGCTGCTTCTTTGAAATGCCATGCGGCGTAGACTAACTAGATGCTCTTCCATTTCTGGGTCGCCCTGCTTGGTGTTCTCCACACTCTGCAGCCCCTGGAGTTTGGTTTCCACATATCGCATCGTCGGCCTGTCTTCCCCCTTCATCCTCAGGCACATTGCCGCCATAGCCGCTACTTCCTTCGCTTCCTCCCCAGCCTCCTCAGAGACTTGTGCATCTAGTATCTCACTGAGCCTATCTTTGTTCAACAGCAACATGAAGTGTGCTACTAAACTGACACCTTCTGACGGCACGTACACGGTTGGTTTTTTTCTTGTAAGCAGTTCTACAAGCATGACACCAAAGCTGTAGACATCGCTCTTCTCGGTCAATCGGCCTGCATAGTAATACTCAGGATCCAGATATCCGTAAGTTCCTTGAATGGCAGTTGTTACCCCTGATTGATCAATTGCAATACCTCTAGAAGCACCAAAGTCAGACACTTTTGCCGTCAAGCCATCATCCAGCAGTATGTTGGATGTCTTGACGTCTCTGTGGATTATCGATATCAAAGCAGACGAGTGAAGATAGGCCAAAGAGCTTGCAACTTCAGTTGCAATTCGCAATCTGTCTTTCCATGGTAATGATTGAGGACCATCAGTATGAAGATGCGCATAGAGGGTTCCGTTCGAGATGAACTCATAGACTAGCAGTGGAACTTCTGTCTCGAGACAGCAACCAAAAAGCTTTACCACATTCCTGTGATTGATTTGAGAAAGGATGGCAACTTCATTTATGAACTCGTCAATCTCTCTTTTGATTATGGTTTTGGACTTCTTTATAGCAACAACGTGTTGATCTGATAAAATGCCTTTGTACACAGTGCCGTGCCCTCCACCACCCAGAATGCGAGCTCCATCAAATTTATTGGTTGCTTTCTCAAGCTCTTCTAAGCTGAAGATCATCCTTTCAGCTATATCTGTGTCTACTAATTGCTGGAGCAATAACCCACGGTTTTGCTTGAAGAAATATTCCTTCATCCTTTTGGCTTTCTGATCCTTGACTTTTTTTGTTGCAAAGACGATCGCAAGAACTAGAAGCAAAATAATTATACCGCTCCCAACTCCTATAGAGAAATTATCCCTGTCGAATTTTACAAACAACACTGTCAAAAACATGCTTGCAAATTAGATTAGTATGCTTTAAAATTATCCATGTCGAAATGGATCCTAATTTAATTGTGTAAAATAGAGCCGCCGGCATTACTTAAATTTTGCGGGCATGATACTATTTGTGGAGACAACAAAGATATTACTAGTGTATAAGACAGAAGCAACATTGCTCTGAGATGCCAGTGCACACCTACTCCCCACGATATGTTGCAGTGTATATTTTTCGTCAGATGCCAACTAAGAAGGGAATGCAGTTGTCAACAACAAAGGCTAAAGGGTACGATGCTTTGATTTATCGAGTTCTCAATCTTTCGACTGAGTCATATCTTAGATTTTGTAAATAGGAGATTTTATAATGTTTCTGTGAAACACCATTCCATTAAAAATGATAAATATTTGACAAGAAAAAAATTCAATTCCGTGTTTATTGCCTCTAATTATGTTTTCAGAAATAGGACATGCTGAATTTCAATTACACAATTGTCAAATTTCTAGCATACTTAAGAAAATTCTTCTCTTTTAGTTTTTACATCTACAGGTTACAAATGAATGAAGTAGTGGTCACAGAAAGATGAACTAATTCTTACAAATTTCCTGTGTACTTGGACTTACCAGCTGCTAGACGACCTCGTCCACCTTGGCATCCATTTGACATGTAAGGGTTGCCATGGTAGCCGTCACTGCACCGGCAGACATAGCCTTCGGCACCATTTGTGGAGTTGAGGCACATGCTGTTCTTGCTTCGGCACCCGAAATCCGGCCTCTGGGCGGCCTCTTCGCAGGGAAACCTGCCCAATGCCCAGGCTGCGATTGCTGGGACAAAGAACGGGCTCATGTCAGGGTAAGATGGGAGGTCCATGAAGTATTGCTGCAGACCGTAGACGTTCGACCCGTCGCTCCACCACTCTTGCTCCACCATGTGCACGCTCGCGTTGAACGCCGGCTCTGGGGCCGGCGACGGCGAAGGGGCAGTCGGGCATCTGCCGGCACCGTCAAGCGAGGAGAGCTCGATGCGGAAGGACAGAAGGCCAACTGAATGGATGGCTGGCAACAGCCGATGCCGTTGCACACAGTGTCGGGCAAGAACGGCTCACCGGTGCTGTTATTGACCGGACAGAAGGACGCACACGAGCCATACGTCCACCCGTCGACGATGTCCAGGATGACACGGAAGCCACACCCCACGATGACGAGGCTGTTCGCCTTGGCTGACAGCACGAAGGGGGAGCTGCGGCTCATGGCTAGCTGCACCTGGCTTGTGTTGCCGGCGACGAAGTGCGAAACCCAGCTTCCAACGCGCACCGTGCTGTTTGTCAGAGATATCTCGACAACTTCAGGGCCAGGACCGGGACTGGCACCATTGTCCAGGAACAGCTTTGGCGGAAGGTACGTCTCATTGCAGGAGACCATGAACCCAGGCCTGTAACAGCCCGGGGCGGTGCCGAAGGGGTAGGGTATGTCCACGTCTCCGCAGTTGCTCTTGCAGCCGGGCAACGCGATGCTTGGGGAACTCGCCGCTGCCGACTCCGTTATGCCGCCTGCGAGAAACAGCACTGCCGTCATGGCAAGTAGAGCAGGCATTCTCATTTCGTCAATCACAGGAATGAAGCATGAGTTTCTCCAAGTGCCTGTATTGGAGAAGGTAACTAGGCAATGTTTATGCTGCGGCAAGGATTTTTGTGTTCTGGAGAACATTTGAGGGAAACTGGGAAGTGATGACCATGACAACAGATGCATTAGGATTTTGACATGTTGAACTCCATCACATGCCTGGAACTAGTCTACATAAGATGTCAACCTAATAGTTTGATATTAGGTTCGTATATTACTTGGCCTCTCAGGCATGTCAAAACATTTTTTATGATGGGATTTGTCCGTACACACCGGTAGACTACCGGTACTATTCTTAAGAAGTATAAATAATACTCTTACGGATGTTCCCAAAGGTATATTCATGTGATTTGGTTCCTTTTGCTTGGAGGAGAAGGCATTTGGTCATACCTTGATGGCTTGACCACATCAAAATAAAGAACCAGTCCATTATACACCATCAGAACCGAGTGTGACTATTGCTATTTTATGTTCTACTATGTTACAAGTACTAGTATATAGAACTTGTACAGATTGACAGAGTTTGACAAGGATAGCTGGAAAGGTACGTCGTGGTGACATGCTTAAGAAATATCCTAATAGCTCTGAACATATCTGAACAAGTCAAAGGAAATGTGCATAGCCCAGGACATTCTAGTTATCTTCTTCAAATGAGAATAAGCATCAGTGTTTAAATTTACCTTGTAAATTGGTTCAGCATCCTTTCAAAGGAAGCAAACTTTTATCAGGATCACCTGGGAAGTCAGAACAGCCTATTCCACGCGGTGTAATCTGGACAGAAGTCTTCGGACACATATTTGAGAGCTGCCAGGCCTATGCTGACTGGAAAACCCGGGTACTGGTATCTTCATTGTTGTATGCAGCTCTTTTCGTGCTGAGTTCCGTTATTACTGAGAGTGAATGCATTAAGATCAATTGTTTAAATGATCATCCTTCAAAGGAGCAGGACAGCCTTTTTTATCAAACTCATCTGACACAAACCAGTAAATCTCCAGCTTTTGACCTGTCAGGCTGTCACTCACCACTGAAAGACTCGTTCCTTGCTGGACTTTTAATCTTTTGGGACTGGAAATGTTTCCTCTTTTGGAGCTGGACTTTTAATCTTACTTTGAGGCATTAGTTTTTGCAAGCAACTTCAAAACTGTTTCAGTAAAATC
The DNA here is from genome assembly GCA_947311845.1 of Poa pratensis. Lineage (NCBI taxonomy): Eukaryota > Viridiplantae > Streptophyta > Magnoliopsida > Poales > Poaceae > Poa > Poa pratensis. The sequence goes on along the minus strand of CAMZMU010000101.1, from coordinate 22,457,045 downwards.
CTCCATTGGTCGCACTACTGCAGAAAAACTAGAGAACGTGCATCTCCCTCTAGTCCTAATACCATTCACATCTGTAATAACTTGAAAAGCAGCTCGAACGCCATTGTGGTTTCAATGCATACTCAGTCAGCTTAGGAGTATCATTATGCCAAGAAAATATTAAAACATAGACGGCTGTTCTCCATCTTTTATTGGCCGGCCTGAGGCTTATAGTAATTTTAGTAACTCCTTGACTGCTTCATGAAGTCGACCGCAAGTTGTTGGGGGAGCAAACGGATAGCCACACTGTATGTAGCAAACTTTGACGATAGGTTCAATCAATAAATATGCAGCGGAAACAATAACACCATCACATGCACAAGGGATACAAGGATTTACGTGGAAAAACCTTCTCAACTTGAGGGGTACAAAAACCATAGCTGTGGACCGATGCAAGTCCCTTTTCCTCTAGAAAAATTCCCAGTTCTGGACCAAAATTGCGATTTCACGTATCACTCGTTGCTGAACTGACTAGAGAAGTTGTAGTTCCCTCCCGTACTAATACTATTCATGAATACTGTAACTTGTACAGAATGTCGAATCCCGTGGCGGTTTCAAGGCATGCACAACCGGCTTAAGAGTAATGACGTCAAGCAAAACATTAGAAAAACAGAGACGTCTGTCGCCAATCTTTTATCGGCCGGCCTGATGCCTACAATATTTTCTAGTGATTCCTTGACTGGTTCATGTAGTCGCCAGCAAGAAAGTAGCCATGTTTTGTGTTTTTTGTGCAGAGAATCATGCAGGACGACAGGCTCCTCGGTGCCTGGCATTTGGGACAATTGAACTTGACAAGCTTGTAGTTTCTATCCAGTCCTATTCATGTATGTACAAGAGGTCCCAGACACGAGGTGTACGTAAACATAATTTATTTGTTACATTTTTTCCTTTGGAATTTTCATTAAAAGGTCACCAGCTAGAGAGGCCGACTGAGATGCATAAAGCTTTTCGCGGAATGATCCACTACCCTACAAGCCTCAGCAATCTTGTCAGCACCAAGAATAAGCTATGCCCTTTCTGTACTACCTGAAAACTAGCATATTTCCCCTAGTTACACAGACAAGAGCTTGGAGCTTCACGCTACAATGGCTTTATATATACACAACAAACATAGGACTAGTTAGCACTTACCACCTCCTTCTCGCTGAGCGTACCACATCACACAAATTCGTGCGGCTGGTATAGCAGCCCTGCTGCAGCTTCTGGCGACCGTGCTAACGCTAGCCTTAGCCAGCGTTGCATCGCCCAACTGCTCCAGCAGATGCGGCAACGTAAGCATTCCTTACCCGTTCGGTGTTAGCGCCGGATGCTACAGGGAGGGCTTCAAGCTCTTCTGCAACGAGACATACCACCCCCCAAGGCTCTTCATGGACAGTTCTGAAGTCCAAGTGCTGGAAATATCGACGCAAAACAGCACGGTGACCATCGGGGATCCTCAGCCTGGCAGCGGATGCATCTGGTTCTGTCGACGCAACGTGGGTAGTCCCCCTCAACAGCAGCATCTATACAGTGGTAGGACCGAGAAACAATCTCGTAGTGCTGGGGTGCGGATTCTGGATGCTACTTGGATGGCCCCTCCTCACAGGAGCACCAACCAGTAGTATAGAATATGATTGCGTGCCTGGTGATCCAACCAGGAGAACATGCTCCAGCAAATATAGCAATGAGTGCTACAGTCCAGTGTTGCGCGTCGATAGCAGTCTGATCACTATTAAACTAATTCAGTTAAGCAATATAACCTTCCCAATCAATGCAAGCTTGGCCATAATCGAGGGCGCAAGGTGGAGCGAGGAGAACACCATGACGTTGCAGAAGGCGGTCTCATCTGACACTAGCCTTGGTGCCTCCAAAGGCGTACTCCACTCTATACCAGGGGTACCAATCAGGACTGTTGTCAGTTGGGTGTTCAGTAACTTGTCATGTGCTGAGGCTAGGAATTCAAGTGACTTTGGATGTGTCAGTGACAACAGTTACTGCCAGGATCACCTCAGACGGGATGATTCAACAGCAGGACGATACAGATGCAAATGTATGTCCGGCTACGAAGGGAACCCTTACGAACGTCATGGATGCCAAGGTATGCTACTATATTCCCTGTATAATTAGTACCATGGCATTAATTTCTTCAGCGGTGCATAAAGTCACAAATAACTAGCTTCGGTACTACTGTAGATGTCGACGAGTGTACACGTCCAGGAGAGTACTCATGCCATGGCCAGTGCACAAATTTGATAGGATCATATACCTGTACCTGCAACAAACAAAATGGATGTTCTTCAACCCAATCAGCCAAAGCAATATTTTCAGGTAACAAGCAAAATTACAAACTATTCTTTATATTCATAACGTCGAAAATAATTGAAGATCATTGGTATTGCCAGTAACATTATACTTTTATTTATCTGTCTATTTACTCAAAATCTGGGACGCAAGGTAATTGATTATGTATTCTCTAGGAATTACTATTGCAATAGGAATCAGCAGCGGTGTAGGCGTGCTGCTAACGATCCTTGGTGTTCTCTTAGTAAGACGAAAGCTCATTGTTTGGAAAGCAAAGAAGTCAAGAGAATTTTTCTTCAAACAGAACAGAGGGTTGTTGCTACAGCGGCTTGTCGACAAAGATATCGCTGAAAGGATGATGTTCAGCTTAGAAGAACTTGAAAAGGCAACAAATAAGTTTGAAAAGGCTAGAAAACTTGGAGGAGGAGGCCACGGTACTGTTTACAAAGGGATTTTATCTGACCAACGTGTTGTTGCCATCAAGAAGTCAAAAGTTGTAATTCAGAGAGAGACGGATGATTTCATCAATGAGGTTGCCATCCTTTCTCAGGTAAACCACAGGAATATAGTGAAGCTTTTTGGATGTTGCCTCGAGACGGAAGTTCCATTGTTGGTCTATGAATTCGTTTCAAATGGAACTCTTTCTGATCATCTTCATGTCGGTACTCCACTATCATTGGCATGGAAAGAGCGGCTAAGAATAGCCCTTGAAACCTCAAGATGTCTTGCTTATCTTCACTCTGCTGCTTCAGTATCCGTAGTACATAGAGATATCAAATCCGCCAACATACTACTTGACGATCGGCTCACAGCAAAAGTATCAGATTTTGGAGCTTCTCGAGGCATCCCCATTGATCAAACTGAAGTTACAACTGCCGTTCAAGGAACTCTCGGATATTTGGATCCAGAGTACTACCACACGCGGCGACTCACCGAGAAAAGTGATATATATAGCTTTGGCGTCATGCTTGTGGAGTTATTAACAAGGAAGAAGCCATGTGTCAACATGCCATCAGCAGGAGCGAGTCTAACTGCAGAATTCATCTTGCGAGTGAACCAAGACAAACTCTTTGAGATGCTAGACCAGCAAGTCATCGAGGAAGGGGGTGAAGAAGCCAAGGAAGTTGCAGCGGTAGCAGTGATGTGCTTAAGCTTAAAGGGTGAAGATAGGCCCACAATGAGGCAAGTTGAGACAAGACTTGAAGCGATGCAAACTGTAAACAACACACCAATGGAACAGAACAATATCAATGCTGATGATGATAACTTCAGTAGGCGATACAGTATGGAGGAAGAATGCATGTCATCTATGGGTTTGCCGCGGTAACCCTATTGCTATTCCTTTTATTGGTACAGTAATGAGGGTCAGTAGTGCCCCTTGTCTCGGAAGAATTTTGTGCCAAAATAAAAAAAAATCTTGTATTTTGGTCTTTTTTATTCTTCAGTAAATTACCAGCGTCCTCTTAAGTATGCTTACAAACAGGCTGCAGTAATAGACAATTAATTTGATAGCTTGCACAGGGCATGGTTTTAGTTATCTGTAATAAATTCAATGAAACTAAATAATAAGCGACCAAGCGCCCGTATTTTCGAGAACATACTGTGTGCCTCAAGTTGAATGGCATCATCAGCCATATCTTTTACAGCATTTCCTAGCTGTAAGCCTGTAACCAATCAAAGAATGATCGCGTATCTGCAAAAATAGAATAAAATTTAGTAACTAACCTATTCTCATATGTATCCAAAAAAATCTTCAGCATTGTGCTGAGAATGCTCAACCTCTTAATTTACTGACACTCATAATTCATATCAGCATAGAAAGAGCATGAGCCATACATGACAAGAACAACCCTTGGCTAATGGCCAGGACACTCAATCAACAGAACTGTATCATATGACAGTCCATGAAATGCCTCTCCATGCATAGCAAGTTGGCAACTCAAACTTTTGTTGATGCTAAAATTCCAAAAGGCTCTGCCAGCTTTCACTATAGTGGTATTCAACTTCATGTCAAAGGAACATGCCAATACAAGATATGATGTAAACAACAAGAAGGCTTGCCTAAGTAAAAAAAAAATACAAGAGATGGTGTAAACAACAAGAGTGCTTGGTTACTGAACAGAGTTGTATTTTGAGTCTATCATAATCTTCCTAGATGGCAGTGGATATCTCCCAAATAAATTAGCATTGTAAGCTACAACAGAATAAGATCATGGCAGACATCTTTTAAGTGTAAATTAGTTGCCTAATATATGTTGAAAGAATGGCATATGGTTCTGCATATTCCCCGTAGCACATTCGATAAACTCCAAAAAAATAGCCTAGGCTACTATTATCCCTCTTGCAGCATCTACAAAAGTAAAAAATGACAACTGAAGTAACATGTGCTAGTTTTGAATTTAGATTTTAAACACCTAGCCGTCCCAGGTGCAAATATACCCAGGGGAAAATGTCAACTCCCCGAGTTTGTCTCAGTATTTCAAAGAATAGAAATTGCTGTCTATCAGAATCCAAACGAAGGAACCGGTTTGCCTTGAACCCCTCACCGCAGCACTGCGATATTGATATGCACTAGGTTTTGTCACAGCCTATAGTCTATGCAGAACAAGAAATTTAGTTACCAAGGACATCCAATCAAACCATGTAAGTTTCTCTATAAATACATTTAGGCATACACCAACCCGGGATGTCAAATTGCTCAACTGGCTATCGCATCTCATCTCATCCATCCTCCAGAGGCAAGAATGTGCTTAACGTGCTGGCATCTGAAGCTGATTTGGGGTAAAAGGAAGAAAAAGCTTGGTGAACCCATTGCAGTAGGAGCACAAGTGAGACAATTCACTCTTGAAGAAATTATGTATCAACAACCAAGCTGGGAGATGGGGGCGATTGAAGGAACACAAGCTCGGAGGTACTCTCCGAAGGTCTGTCCACTGAACTCGGACTTCTGTTCGGAGAGCAACGCGCCGGTCATCAGAGAGGTCTCCATCAGTAGAGTGTCTCTGAGAAGCCGAAACAGTACGACGAGGAGAGTCAGCTTTAGGCCACCTCATGAATATGATGTATTTATCATTCCTGCAAGGAGTGATTCAGATGGTGATGATTCCAGTGACGGCGAACCACCACACAGGATATGAAGAAATAGCGGATCGGTGCAGACAGGAACGTATGCAGCATCGAAAGTTCAGAGCTATTTACTTTCTTGGCAGGAAAAAACGTACACAATTCTACAGTTTCCATTCTTGTTAGGCACGCAGTACAATGCAAGGTGCTTAGAATGATGTTTAATAAGAGTAAAAATGGTTTGTCCTCCTTAAGCACCAATGCTTACTTCTATAGCAGAGATGCCTAATTAAGCACTTGTTCTATAAGATAAACATTGGTGCTTAAGCTAAACCCGGTTGACTTTTTGTATAAGCACCTCCTCAAGCATCTTGCATTGTACAAATATATCCCAACAGCCCAAAACACTGTGCAAACTGTATAGTACGTGATTGGTACTACTAAGGAACATGGAGTCCCTGCAAATTTGATCTGATTCGTGTTGAGGGCAAGGGCAGGCCGCAGGAGCGACCTTTACGGAGATAGGAGGGATACCTTCCTCTGCAGCCTGGGGCATGATATGGCGGATGCTTCGATTCCGAACCGGCGTTAAGTGGCCTGGCGGCTCTCCGTCGATCTCACCACCAGGGGTTGCCGTGGAGTCCCACCGGAGACAGGCATGGACGGCGACGAGGGGAGGGGAGTTTGGTGCACGGCGAGCAGGACAAGAGGCAGCCCGGACTGGGCCGGACTGAGATCAAATCAGATTTGCGGCAATTTGTTTCCGTAGCTGGGGAATCTGGCCATTACTGCTTTCAAGCCCGCGAACAGCGCGGCCGAGCCCGTGCCGACGTCGGCCACGGCGTCAAGGCCCGTCAGAGTCCTGGATGTTCACGCAGCCCAAGTTACTCCAACCTGCTCGTAGCCCATTGTCCTAATCTTCGCGTCGAGTCTCTCTCTCTCAACAAAAAAACGACTTTTTCAGAAAATACAGAGACGGAATGAAAATACGGAAATGAAAATAGGAACTCTTATGTGAAAACAGAAATGGAAACGGAATTTTCCTTTTTTTTTTTCGCGGTGCTATTCAAATCCAGCTGGCCCGAGAAAAAACACGAAACAAGAAAAGGAAGACTTGGTTGTATTGCTTCCATGTCTGAATCAGCGGATCCATGGGAAGTATCAGTGTCGTGTCGAAGTGAGATGGATCAGATTGGCCACGCCTATTTGTCATGGGAATATGTTCCTCTCGGTCAAGTCACATCACTTTGAGACATGCTCGCGGATGGAGCGCAACCGGAGAAAATGACGGCGTACACGCCACACGAACCGAAGAAAATGGTTGATTCCGTTGCGTATGTTCACGGACGGCGCCGGGCTGCCAAGTTCATGCATTAGCTGCATATTTCTGTGTCGGCTAGCTGGCCATTATCGATCCCTGCTCTCGTTTTTTTTTTTGATCGTATCCTGCTCTCGTTTTTCATCAGAAAAGTACAGCTGAGCTTTTGCACCCCGAATAGTCGCTTTGGCTCCCCTGCCTTCAAGGCTTTTTCTAACAGAGATTTCACTCCGGTGAAAGGTGAAGTCGCCTGTCATCTACAGCCCGAGGGGTGATATGACAGAGATCGAGGGAAGAACGACCGCAGGTGGAAGGCAGAAAGTCAATGTGGCTTGCCCATGGTCGTGGCCAAAAGCCGTGAACTATTTGAGGAAAAGTAAAGCTAACTAACTACTACTCCTCCTGCTGCCCCTGCTCATGACTAGCTCATGGGATGCTTTCCAAAAGGTCTCACAAATTTCAATTAAAATAGGTTGGGCTTCTCAAGTATATTAAGAAGCTACATGATTATTATAATAATTTTCTGAATAGTTTTGCACCCTCAAGTAAATACAAACAATACGTGTACTCCCTCGGTCCCTCAAAGAAGAGTGTACTTTCAATTTTGTTGTGGAATCAAATATTTTAAGCTTTGACCAAGTTTATACAAAAATATATAAATATTTATGAAAACCAAATAGGTAGATGATAAAACTATATTTTATCATATGTAGCGCTACTAATTTGGTGACATAAATGTTTGTGTTTTTTGTGCAAACACGGTCAAACATATAAAAGTTTGACTTTCCAAGAAATTTGGAAGTACACTTCTTTCAAGTACGGAGGGAGTAGGTTTGAAACACACAAATAACAAAGGGAAGATTTTTTCCCCCTCACTCATCCCTATTGGACCATTCTTAGTTCATCCCTTTTATGTTTTGCCGCATCCGCCAGCTAACAACGTAGTTCAGTGGCTCACCACGATCTGCCCAGCATACTGCCTCTTCATCTTCCTAAGCAGCACGGTGGAGCGTGGGTCGTCGCCCGACCTTCTTCCAGGTGGATAAGATCACCCTTGGAGCAACACGAGGAGGTGGCTTCTAGGTGTGGCCGGTTTGAGGCGGTCGCTCGGGCGTTCTACAACCTAGCTGGCTGGCAAATCTTTAATAGACTAAATGATGCATAAGTATTTCGTTCTTTTCGTTTTTTGCGGGCTAGTGTTTATCGCCACGCTTTCTTATGCTTGAGATGTAATAGTTGGGACCTGATTCTTCTAAAATCGATGCAATAAAACAACGGTGTGCATCCTCGTGATGCAGAGGTTGGGGCCTCCCCATTTCGAAAAAAAGTGGATAAGACCACCCCTGACGCCACCCATGTCCTCCTCTATACGTTCCCCACACCCTCTCGACATCCCCTCTCTTCCTTCTCTTCACGCTCACCCAACGTCGCCTCCGCCGGTCTGTCGCGCCATCGCTACTGTCGTCCTCAAGACCGCCACACCACTCCACCCTCTCCGCCTTGATATCATCTTCTTCCGTGCTTAAGGAATCTAGCCGGGACTATAAGGCAGGGTAGGTAACTTTCGAGTCTGTAACTATCTCATAATCATCATCATGCGTTCACATACACCACCACCATAGAGGAATCAAGACCTCCCTCTCGAGATCGCATCTGAGCATAAAGAGATAATTGAAACTAGCCACGAACAAGAGTAGAGGCTTTACGAGCGTTTGTTTCCTAGGGCTCGAACCCGTTTAAATCATTCAGAGTGATACCCTCATGACTTTCTAAGCGCATTGCACCCCCTCAAAGTATAGTTAGTAAAATAAGGACATGAGGAAGATAAATTGCTCGTGTAGCTAATGTGTTGCACATGACGATGATTACTGTTCATCAAAGGCTGAAGAAGATGGAATTTTGGCGCCACTCTACTTTTTTTGGAAATGGGGAAGGAATCCCCGGCCTCTGCATCGAACACAACACTTTTATTTCAAAGTTGGGAAAGATAGAAAGCAAACTAATCCAATGCCACATGCATCACGACAGTACCTTCACCAGACTACCACTAATCCTATGGTAAAAGACGGAAAACAAAGAAAAACTATACATCTTCGAGGAAAGCCTTCAAAAAGAAAAAGGCGCATGTCCGCCGAAGATGACTAGCCTAATCAAATGTTGAGCTCGGGATTTTCATCCCCAAATACGAGCTCCGAGCCATAACCTAACGACGCACTATGAACTACAAAACCAAACCCTAACTACAGAGCGGAGGAACGGGTCCCCCCTCCCTCCTGCCGATGTTAACGCGTCCCCTACTGATTTCTGAACAAAAACCGGGCATAAACGCTAGAAGCTATACTCCATCGAGGTCTAGCTTGGCTGTGGCGCTCTGCAATGCCCTAGGACGCCAGCTTTCTCTCACTGGCGATGGCATCTGAATATGTCATCCCGAAGTCAAAACCAGCAGCTCAAGACAAGAGAAGGGACAGGAGTATCTCGTACCGACTAAACAAACGGCGACGCTACCGCAACGTCTTAACTAGTAATCAATGGCGATCCACGTTTCGTGCTCTATGCTACGGCAGTACGGGAGCTTTCTATATTTCTCGTCGCACGCTTGGTCGGGGCGATAGACCGTGAATCCCGATCGAAGACGGCAGAATTCTATGGCGCTCGCGCGCTTCTCCCTGTACTGTCCACCTGCACATTACAGTAATCAAATAATTTAGCCTGAACAGTGAGCACTTGATTCTGCAGTACTTTTCTTCTCCTTCACACATGAACATCGCTTAACATACATAGTTGCTTGCTGCAAGCCTGCAACTATTGAAGGATGAACATATATATGTATCCCTCAAAGTCCACTGTACATGTTCACCATGGAGAAAAGGTTTCAACTTTCAACATGGGGACTCGATCCTGAAGTTGAATAGTGAGTGCTTTCATTGGTCCTCCTCTAATGTCCATTGTCGAGTGCAACGCAAAGCAAGTTCAGCTGGGTAAGTCAAGTGGCTTGACCGGTCAAAAAGAGCGTACAAATCTACAGTTGTGAAAAGGAGGCTATGAACAGTTGTGAGCTGTGATGCATGCCAAAAGGGTTATGGCCAAAGGTCAAGAGGATGTGATGCAACAAAACCAAGTACAGAAGAATATGTTTGCTTATCCTGGTTGTTAGGGCACAAACAAGTGGAAACAGTGGAAGTGTACAAGAAAAACTAGCTGTATATCACCAACATAGAGAAACAAGAGAAGAAAAATGACAAAAACGTGTAATATAGAACTCGAAGAAATATGACAAAAATATAAAAACAGTGTGTATAGTCTAGAACGATGATACTACTACTAAAAACTATTTTACAGGTTCCCAACAACCGAGGGCGCGCAGTGGCGCGATGGTGGGCTGTGGCAGTGGCCACCCCACCCGCCCGAGCTCGACTCCCAGCGGGAGCGAGTTTCGGGTGCCTCACCGTGCGGTACTGTTCACGTGAACAGTGTTCCGGAGCCAATTTCCACCGCGGTTCTACACTGGTATTGTGGTGTGCCAACCACCGCAGGGTTTCCCGGAAGATCTAGGCTCGCGGAGGCTCAAGTCTTAGTATAGTCTGGTTAGGTCTAGCTTGCGCACGGGTGGCGTGTGTGTGGTGTTGTGTGTGTGTGGAGTGTGTAGTGCGTGAGTTCAGATACTACAAGATGTACTAAGACCAGGAAATCTCAAAAAAAAAGGTTCCCAACAACCCCAGTGGTACTGGTACTCAATCATACAAGCTTAAGTGACTTAAGTCCCCAACAGGGCACAAAGTGCAGCTGCAGGGCTGGTCCATTGGTGAGCAGTGAAGAGCCTGAAGCCTACACGCTAAAGAAAAGGCACCAAAAAGACAAAAGGTACGTGCGACTAAGTGTTTGCTCAATGATTCTTGCAAGAACGGGACACCTTGGTCGTTCTCGACATCGACGCGGTGACGCCTGCGGGTGTCGCCTTCCTTCATGAAGGGCGTCGGGTGTACCTCTTCTCCACCCCCCGTGGCGTACCGGGGGAAACCCTAGGATGCGACTAGGGGTTACCCTAGGACCGGTTCGGGTAGCAGCGTCGTCATCGTCGCTAACCTTCTTGAAGGTGCTGCTTGGTACGTGGCGCTTCGGTGTGCTAGGAGCGTGGTGGGAATTTTCTGGAGGGCGCAGCGGTTGCGAGTCATCCCTGTTTTCGTCGAACCGCCGTCGTCGGCATTTTTTTCTTTTCTTTTTTCTTTTCAGTTTCTTTTGGGCTTATTTTGTGCTGTTTGCCCCAGTTGTGCCTCATCGTTGTACTGGTTGGTTGCTATATTAATATAGCGGGGCGAAAGCCTGTTTCGAGGAGAACGGGACACCTTGAGTTTGCACTGCAAGAAAATCTAGATTCATCACTGCTCTGCAGATCTTATTCTAAACGGGGAAGCAAGAGTTATGTATGTGTACAGTTCTACTTGAATAGTTGATGTACTAGCAGGAGTAGTGAAGAGTATCTGTATTGCACTCCACATTCAGACGAGATAGAAAATACAGAAGAGGCATGCTCACCTCAAATGCATATTGAAAGATTAGTCAGACTTGTGATTAGCAGCTGTAGCATTGGACTTGATTAATCTCCACGCATGCTAAATGATGCCTTTAATTATACAAAATATATAATATACATGTTGAACCATATCGATGATAAGATCGACCAATAGCCTTGAAATTGCAATAAATGGAGCTACAAATAGTCCCAGGATCGAAGCAAGGAAAAGCAGCAAGAACAACACAACAAGCAGTACTACTACCAAGGATCTAGAGGAAAGCAAAACAAGTCTGAATTGGGGAAAAAAATTGCCTGGCTTTCCCGCATGCCAATATATAACTCTTCTCCACTTTGTGAGCTAATCAAGCTTGCATGGTTGCCCCCATGCCTTTGCTCTGCGGAAGAACCGAGACGACGACGGAGACGGGGACGGAGAGGTCAGCGCAGCGGCGTCCCCGGCGAGCGGAACGATGAGCCACGTTGAAGAGGAGACGGCGGCCGGTGGCGGGGATGCCGGCATTGGCATCTTCGTCGTCCTTCTTCATGTCCCGCAATGGACTGACCTGGTAATGGCACACAGCACAAGCATATGAGAGATGGAGAGCGAAGATGGGGGAGGTTTCTTTGGGCTATATGTATACGCATAGGATTAGAATACTAGAGGTTTTAAAACACACACAACCTAGCGAGACCTCGCATCAAGAATTCGGGATCATCTGTGCCAGCCCATGTGTGGCGCGCACGCTCTGATCATCACGTATGTGCCCTACGGCTTTTGATTTACCCAACAAAGGAGAGAATACATGGGTCAAAAGGTACAACTTTTGTTTTTGCAAGCCCACGGTGAAGTAGGACTTTTCTTTTGCAGTTAAGCAAGTTTTGTCTTTGAAAGTCAAGGAAGCTTTGCAATAAACAGCTGTGACTTCTATCTGTTTTTGCCATTCAAATCTCTGTTTCTGATTCAACAAAATAGGCATGTGATGTTGACCAATACATACATCCATGTGGTAATACATGGAAATGAGCAATAACCACTATTTACACTTCTGTGTGGAGAGCCTTTTCGAAAGATTCCCCCTACATAACATTTCACAAACCAACATACTCTCAATACCACATTTCTATATTCTATTGTTATATTGCGAGTAAATAGCTATAGGGGTTGGTTAGTGCTTCGATGGAGTGGTTTTTTTTTTGCTTTTGCCAAATAAGAGATGTATCATTCATAACTTCACTATCCTTAAAATTTTGATATCCTTTGAGTCTTTGATATATTTCAAATCTTTATTGGGAAGGATGTTGTCGAGGGCTATCCACGAACAGTGAGTGACGAGGACCAGATGAGATAGGGAGGTGGATAAAATGTCCGTTGGAGAATGTATTTCCAACATTATGCTAAAAGTCTTAAGCTAAAAATCATAAAGAGATCACAAGAGAGTTCGTTGATGAATTTTTTTGCTTGCTCAGAAATATCTCGGTAGAAATATAAGGACGGGCATAGAACAGACCCTTCAACGAGATTCCTTGAAACAAGCATGCCTCGTTTCAGGGTTTATAGTTTCGACGGCGTAGAACTATGTTGAACGTTCATCTAGCCGCTAAGTGTTGTTTTGTTAACTAATGGAAATCCCTATGGATTAATGGTTTCATTGGGTTATTTATGAAGAAATGTTCCATAGGTGATGCATGAAAAACATTCCATGGATTCGAGGACGACTGTCATCAATATCAAGATATGCCCCAATATTATTGAGTTCAAGATATGATAAATGACGATGATGAAAATGAACATCGGGGTATTAAGATTGAGTTATTTGGTTTCCTTCAATGTACCAAACGTGTTCATGTTTGGGTTCACGAGTTTAGCTAAGTTTTGCAAGTAACTCAAGTAAAGAATTCCTTCTGGCTTTCAAGAGATCAAATTAGAACATAAATATGAGAATGGTTAATCAAGATGAAGTCCAAGGATGGATTCTAAAATATCAACTAACAACCGTAAAATTATGTACAGGCTAGATTGAGTGGTCTAGTGGTATGGTAAGCAATTGTCAGTTGTGTTTTGTAAACTGAGTGGTCTAGTGGTATGGTAAGCAATTGTCAGTTGTGTTTTGTAAACTAACACATGAACTATGACTTTGATATGTATATGTGGGTTAGATGCAACTCATGGGCTTGCTTCAAAAATGAATATTTCATATAGCCCATGACAGAACGACATTAAGTGGAGATGTTCATCAAAGTTTAGAAATGTAGGTTCAAGTTAATTAAGCAACCGCGAGTATTCATATGCTTGAACATTGTCATCCATTTGGTGATAATGGACATGTCAAGATGAACTTAACACACTCATTTGTGAGTCTTCACCAAGTGATTGTGATCAACTAAAGCATTCCAACTTGCGACAAGCATAAACGTCGTCATCGAGCTCAAGTATCATGCACAAGGCAAATGTATTCTCTAACTAGTTTTCCTATTTTTATTTGTCTCAAGGTGTTTGGTGCAAGATCGCCTTATAAGTTTTGTAGTCGTACTACCAAGATTGGGCAATTGAATGAGTAGCTTGATCACGTCGTTTGTAGAGAGTTCAAACCTTTACATACTTGACATCCTCCTATTTGGTTAATATTTGGTTTTTCTCTATGTGAGTATATGTATCTTGGTGTTATCTGCAAAACACTCTCGAATCCATCAGTAACATACTTCGTATGAAACAGGTATTGTGTTTTGTGTGTTGGAGTTTTTGCTTGGCTCCTCATTTGTAGAGAGCAACCTTAAAATATTTGGCACATTTTATATTTTTCTTTTATTTGGTGGTCTCCATGTGAAGATCTAGCTTGTTGTTAGCTTCAAATCATGCCCGAGTTTATCGAAAATGGATTTCGTATGAGATAGTTATGACTTCTCTCATACCGTCAGTTCTACCATTCCGGGCTGTATATGGGAGTCTGGAGGCTATGAGAAATACTCTTGGCTTTTATTTGGATTTGTGGAGTACCAAATGTGTATAGATCCGGGGTAGTCCGGGTTGCCTGAAAGCTCCGGCTCCAGCAAATTTTGGCCAACGGGAATATACCGAGGGACCCCTATATATATTCTCTTCTTTTCCAACGTTTGGGTAGCGATTGGATCTTAGTTTTCCCCTATTTCTTGACCTTTCTCCACCTCTTCTAATCATCCAATCTCCCATCTAAGTGAAGAAAAGTAGTGGTTAGATCAATATCTAGGTGTCATTGGTTGATCTGCTCCATTGTTCCTCTCCTCTCAATCCCACCATTGCATGATTTGCTATTAGTGAGATTTGAGAGAGAGAGAGAGAGAGAGAGAGAGAGATTAGAGCATTATTGTTCTTTCTTTTAATTTGTTGCATTTATTTGAGTTATATGCGTTGATTAGTTCAAATGAGAGTCCAAGATCGTTGTTACCTTTGAACGTCACCGCTTTCTAAACGGTTTGGTGGTTGTTAACTTGGTGACCTCTTTGTGGAGATTGCGAAGAGGCCAAGTGAGTTATGAAGTGGTTGTGAAACTTGCCATCTCCAGAGAGGCGAAAGAAGATATCCATAATGGTAGAGCTCATACTTCGTGTGACTGAATTCAGGGAATAAGAAGATTAGATCCATGAGAGGCCGTTGTGGACCTAGTTCGGCACAACAACCGGTCTAATGGATAGTAGGATAGCGATCGATGCCCAGACATTAGGAAATACATCAGTTGTCTCTTGTCCAATTTATATTCTGCAATTCATACTTGCAATTATTGCTATATCTTGTGTCAAGTTTGAATTGTTAGTTTCTTCTTGTAATTACCACATTTTTTGAGTTATATATTGCTAATATGTGGTGTAGAACCCACTCGTCAGTGTTGTCCCCTTTGTTATTCTTTTTTCTCATCTTTTTCTTTCCCTTCTTTTTTTTCTAATTTTTCCTTATTTTATTTTCCCTTTTCTCTATTTTTTACCAAACCGTCTGATCTGCTTATGTTTCTACACACTCTGCGACCCTCCATGGTTGGCATGGAGGAACAGATGTACGCGGCCCTCCTCTTGCCTGGCCCGCCTCCTCCTGCCAGGGAACTCGCAGTGAGGAGAGGTGTGTTTTTTACTAGATGGCCTTAATCAAACTTTTAACTAATCGTGATCCTTCGAATTACTTTCAGTCATATATGGCACTCGGCATAAAACGCCACATAGTTAGGCGTTCTGAAAATCTCAGATGCTCCAAAAAACTCAGAAAACGTCATACACTCTGGAGTATCCTGAGCCTGAGAAACGCAAAAATTTCTAAGTCATTTGAGAAAAGTCATTTGATGTGACGTTTTTAGACTCAGAGCCTCTGAGAATCTCAGAGTATGCCTTATCAGGTGGCGTGTTCTGAGATTCTCAGAACCTCTGTGACTGGAAAACGTCACTTCAAATGGCTTTTCCCAAATGACTTAGAATTTTTTGTGTTTTTCTAGACTAGGATACTTCCGAGTGTATGGCGTTTTCTGAAATTTCTAGATGTTATGAGATTTTAGAACGTCTAACTCTGTGGCGTTTTATACCGAGGGCCATATGTGGCTGAAAGTTATTTGAAAGGTGAAGGTCATTTAGTAAAAAACATATTGACGAGAGCATCTCCAACTCCATTGCTTGCGGAGGCGGCCGTGCTTCAACCTTCAAGGGGGTGAAAACTGAAGAAAGAGCCACAATTCTCGTGTACAAAAACGTAACCGTTTTTATTTAGTCATACCGGTATAAAAACTCTTAAACTCAAAAGACATGTACTCCGTACATAAGAGCATCTCCAGCGGGACCACCAAATTTGTGTCCGGCATTGGAGGATGTCGGACATGTGTTCGTCACATTGGGGTGCTGTCTCTAAGGGCGCCCCCAAACCAAATTTGTAAAGATTAACAAACATTCACAAATTTTGAAAGCCTACAAGATTTTGATTGAAATTTGATACAAATCTAAACGACGGTAGGCTAGAACTTAACCTAAACTAAACTAACTAGACGTCGGTAGGGCTAGCCTCGTCGTTCGCCTTCGCTAACCGCGAGCGTACGCGCCTCTCCTGGCGGCGCACGCTCGCCGCTCTGCGCTCTGTCTCCCGGTGTGCCCTCAGACTCGACGCCCTCGCCGCGTTCAGCTCCTCGTGGGCCGCACGTTCGGCGGCCATTTGGGAGGCCGCATGCTCCTCCACTTCGACGATGAGCTGCTGCTGCTAGGCCGACGCCGCTTGGGCGTTAAGCTGCTCGTAGACCGCATGCTCGGTAGCCATGAGGGAGCAGCCGCGCGCCTCCACCTCCGCGCTCTCCAGCGATGACTTGATGGCTGCTGCCTCCGTAGCGGCCTTCGCCTCCTCAAAGCCCGTCCTGAGCCGACGGTATTCCTCCTTGTTGCGCCAGGTGGCGAACGAATTTTAAGCCACGACCTGGTTAGGCCACAACGGCGGCAGCTCCTGCTGCGGCTCCTACATTGGCTCCTGCTCCGGCTGCTGCTGCTCCTCCTGTTGCGGCTCCTCCTCACCCACCTCCTCCCAATCAGAGGGGGTGTCGCCATTCCCCTCATCGTCAGACGTCGGAGGGGTTGGGTCCTGCGCCGGGTGAGCACGGCCCCCGGCCAAGGAGAGGGTGGCCATGTGGTGGTCAGGGGCTGTGGCATAACGACGGTGTGGGTGGTGTGGGCTACCGCGAGCACGGGTTGTGAAATGGTGGCACAACATGTATACTTTTATAGATCGACCGGTCGAGGCGGTAAGCGATGGCGTTGGGCGGGAAGCGCTGGGTGGGTGAGCACGTGTCGCGTCGGAGTAAATGGCAGCGACACGTCTCCGTCACGCTGGCATCGCTTGGGAAGCCGGGAAGGCTGGGCGTTGTGCAGACGCCGACATAAATGTGACGCGTGCGATAGAGTTACCGTCGTCCCGTCCCTTCGTCGCGTGGAGAAATGTCGGGTAGCCATTATGCGGGCGGAGCGGCCTTCGACACGACGTCTTTAATCGTTGCCTCTCGCTATGTCTCTATGACGAGGGGCCGCCTATCGGAGAGCATGTCCGAGTGTCCGGCATCTCCTAACAAGGCCCCAAATTTAGAGGCCTCTCGGGATTGTCGGACATATTTTAACTCGGCCCGTACTTAGGTTGCTATTGTGGACAAGTTTTTGATCTGGATCCAATAGTCCTTTC
The DNA here is from genome assembly GCA_947311845.1 of Poa pratensis. Lineage (NCBI taxonomy): Eukaryota > Viridiplantae > Streptophyta > Magnoliopsida > Poales > Poaceae > Poa > Poa pratensis. The sequence goes on along the minus strand of CAMZMU010000101.1, from coordinate 22,439,663 downwards.
AGGGGCCAATTTGCGGTGCCGGTGGAGAGCTCTAAGGATGACTTCAACGGGCCGACGCATCGAGTCCGTGCGCGTCCGTCCCTATCCGTTGGAGCCAAAAACACGGCCCAACGGGGCGACGCAAACGGACCGAGGTCCAAATTTCAGTCCGCCGCGCGTCTGCCCCGACGCATTCCTGGCCCAAATTTGGGCCACGGAAGCGTCGGCGCGGACGCGCGGCGGAGTGAAAACGCGTCTGCGCGGCCACGCGTGGTGTCCTCCCCGAGCCCACCTGTCAGAGGCACGGTGTCGGTCAGCCTCCCCTGGCCCAGTCCTTTTTAATGCCAGGGGATAGGACGGCCAGCCCCCACCCACTCCACTGCCCACTCCGCTCCCTCTCCGACGACCAAACCCTAGCCTCGCCGCAAACCCTGGCCACCTCCCTCGCCACGATGCCGCTCTGATGGCCGGGGTTTGGCAAGGCCAAGAACGACCGCGAGGCAGGGTCGTCCTCTGGCCGCTGCCGCCGCCGCCGCTTCCGCACTCCCTCCCCGACGCCATCTCCTTCCCCACCCTCTCCACCGGCGCCGGTCCCCGCCGTCTTCAACCTCGCGCCGCCGGGGGCCGAGGTTGCGCAGCGCGACCGCGTCTATGTACGCGTGGAGGACTGCTGGTGGTACTGGAACCACGCAGTCCCGCTGCCGTGGTCATATGTCAAGTTGCACGACAACTGGCACCTGAACCCGCAGCGGATCCCGGTGCCGCCGTTCCGACAAGCTGCCGCGCGCGGGATTTGGAGATCGAGCGCCGCCGCGCGAACCTCCCGACGACCCCGCCTTCGATGCCAGGTCCCCCAACTGGGTGACCTGGTTCGTCGATGAGCACAGCCTGCGGCGGAAGGCCCTCTACACGCGGCCTCCGACGTCGCCAACTAGCCGTTGGTAACCGCCGCCGCACACACTGCGGCGGGGCACACCACCAGTGCCGCGCGATTTGCGGATTGGCGCACCGCCACAGCCGCCTCCACCGGACGTGAAGATGGAGGTGGACATGGACGACGAGGATGCCGCGCTCGAGGCCGCGAAGGAGGCGTCGAGGAAGTCCATGGCCGAGGACGAGGCCAAGCGCTGGGCCATGGTCCTCCAGGACGTCGCCCGGGAGCAGGAGGAGGCCCTGCAGGCGCAGCAAGCCGCTGTCATGGAGCCACGGTGGTAGCAAGGCATGGATGTGGACCTGCCACCGGCGCCGCCCCTTCCAGCCGGCCTGCTCGGGCAGAGCTGGATCTGGAATGGCGGCAGCTGGGAGGTCCAGCGGGCGCCACCCCTCCCGGAGCAGGAGCAAGAGCAGCCGCCCACACCGCTGGCCGTCGTCCCACCGCGAGGCAGGCCTCCGGCGCACCTCTGGCAGGAGCCGGACTACATCATTCTAGATGACGACGACGAGTAGAATCCCGCGAAGAGCAAATATTTTAGTTTTTATATATTTTTATTTTAGAAGTAATATGTAAAATGACCGTTTGTGGCTCACCCCCTGAATATGAGAGAAAAAGGCTCATATATGGCATGTTAACTAAAAAAATCATGTGTCCGTTTTGCGATGCATCGAACCGTTGGGCGCACTGCCACCAACGATAGACAGGGGCGGACTGGGCATGTCCGTTTACCGACGCAAACGGATAAAACGTGAACCAAACACGCGTCCGTTTGCGTCGGCCCGTTGGAGTCATCATAACAAACTATCAACAGAAAAGTGGCAAAGACGGAACGGAGAGAAGATGGGCGCTGGTACAGCATCGGGTTGCACCGCACACCATGATCTGCACAGCACATGCCGACGGGCACTTTGACCTCCAGCACGAGAGACCAGACCAGTCCACACCACTTCACGCCAGCCACCTCACGTGCAGCACGGACCCGCCAAACAAAATGCCATTTTCGGGGCTTGCACGTGCGGGTCTCCACGGCCGAACAAATCCGCGACAACGGCCCGGCTCTTCCACCCATGGCTGTGGCCACTTGTGCCATTGCGCATCCATCCATGGACAGCTTCTCTTCCACCTTCCAACGCTCTCGTCCATCTACTGATCCACACCTATGGTACCATCCAACGAAGCGTTGTCGCCGCCGACTCGCCGTTCCATCATATATATACTGCGGAGACAGGACGAGAAAATACAGAGACAGAGGCCACCTCAGTTGAAACGAGCAAGCCAAGTGTTGTATGTAGGTTATCGGTCAGTTGACGTCTGCAACATTGTGCACTCTTGCAATGGGGAAACACATTCAGAATGATACCCTGCAAAATGAATCCAGGATATTGATTGTATTATATCAACACGATCGAGCCACGAGACAAGAAAACGATTTTTTTTTTTAGAAAATTCAGACTTGAGAAGTGGCAACGGTTAAAAGCACCAAGGCAACTCGCCCGTGGGAACTACAACTCGACTAAAAGAAAGGATGGTCCTGGCAAAATTTGGGCTCGGGGGAAAAGGCAGCCACAATCACACGCACGAAGTCAACAATCCCCATCATGGCAACGACAAGGCCATTCAACTTCAGTTCAGTATTAGTATCCACGCAACCTCAGCATAATTCAAAGCTGGCCGTACAACATTAAAAGCTCTCACTGTAAGATAAGCCGAGGCACATAAACAGCTGGTTAGCGTCTTCTACCAGTTTAGCACATGACAAAATAAGTTAATTCTTCTTTCTTTCTCGAGACCCTGCCAAGGTTAACGCGCAACAGTCGGCAGCTAAGCTTCCTAGTATCAGTAATTGCTAGCAAAAAGATGGCATCAACTTTGCTTGGTTAATGTTACTTCTCGACCTGACCGAAGGAGGGGCCCTGGTGCAAGGTCGGGTAGCCCATGCCTCGCGATAGAACTTCACGGGCGGCGTAGCATCCAGACCATGGGGGAGCGTGCGCAAACTGCAGTCCAGCGAAGGTGTTCATTAGTGGCAGAGCAGCCATTGGATCGTCATGAGGAACATCAGCTTCAAGTGGTGGCTCTTCAAGCATCTGATGCTGCACGCCAGCTGCGAGTCTATCTGGTGACAGCGAATCCTTCAGCTCTCCCTCCTCAGGTGGTGAGTCTTCCAGGACTCGGTATTGAACTCCAGCTGCATGTTCGGGTGCAGACGGTGAGTCTCCCAGCCCATGATGCTCTGATGTTACCTCATCACTATCGGCAGGATCATTTGGTTGCCCAGCAGATATACTTCCAACATGATTGCAGGCTTGTGGATCGGTAGGCCCATGATCAGTGGTTGACACAGTTTGGTTTTGTTTTCCAGAATCACTTTCATCTGACGAGGAAATGCTCATGTCAGATTCAGAACCTTTTTCTGCAGGATAATCATGGGTTGGAGGGTCATTTCTTCCTGGGGCATCATAGTTGCAAGGTTGCCCTGATCGGCCGTTGGTATCTGTCCAGAAGTCACCTGGAGAACTAGTGGTATCATGGTATGTATCGGCCAACAACTGGTCTATAACAGAAGCTTTTGCCAGCCCCTCTCCTTGCATTTCTTCGTCATGGATGTATGCCTCCCCCTCATTACCCAATTCCACATCGCCAGTGGTGCTCACTGATGCAATGCCCCTTTGTGAATCATTATAGCACGGATTTCTGGTGGAAAGGTGGCCCTTTGATTTAGCAATCTCGTGATGTTTCTGCGCATAATCACTACGGCTCCAGAGAGTAAGCGGAGGGGGTGATAAATTCCATTGGTCCATCTGCTTGTTGTCAGCATCGAACGATCCAGGCAAATAGAATGACTACATAATTTTCCAAAAGAAACCGTCAGGAGTAATATTCTATCATCAGCCTAAACTATGTGAGATATCAAACAGAATACTGTCCAGACGTACCTTTCCTGCGAGCTCATTACAATCTTCCCATATTAGCTCATAAGGTGGGTATTTCTTATCCAATCTACACAACATCAATTGTGAAATAGTGTTGGAGGTCAACGACAACCAAAAAAATATATGAGGATATATAGAATTACAGGGAGAGATGCGGTACCTTTCAGTTAACTTGGGAACAATAAGAATTATCAGCTTTGGCTTGAAACTTAGGGCTTTGTTGATGAATTGGTTTGCAAGAGAAGCTTTAAACCCAAAAGGAGGATTCAGCCCCATGATCTGTGGATAATAGCAAATACTAAATATACGAAATCTGGAAGTTTATAGAATGGATATGAGAAAAATAACAGAAACTATACCAATCGTGATCCTGCAGGCAATTCATCTGGTTGAACAGTCATCCAGTCTCGTCTCTCAAAATTGAAATCATTCTGGAGAAAATTGTTGTATTAGTCAGATGTGCTATAACACTTCAACGGATAAAAATTTGATAAGGGAGTAGTAGCAAAAGAGATTAGGTGCCTGGTCAGGCCCCCCGCCCCCATATCTGCAATTAACTATTTCATACATGGAATATTAACTAAAGTATTTAAGATAAAAATAGACTATGTAAAACAATAGGAGACATGCAAGCACTACCTTTGGCTGGATGAGATCATAATTTTTATAGAAGCAATTCTTTTCAGAAGCTTCAAGCTTTTCCTTCAATAATGTGCTAAAATCATTTGAACCACAGCAGAAGTCAACGACCTAAAAGATAAGAATTATGCATAAGGTTCACAGATTATGATAAACAGCTCTGTTGACCGTATTGCAGTCATTTTATTTTTAGAGCAACAGGGATCGGTATCCCGGTTCCAAGATAGATGAATGCGGTCAGTTTTGAATCTGGGTCCATAAACTAAGTGGCACAGTCAATTTCCAGAGTTCAGATAGAGAACTGAAGAGAGCCTAGAAATCGAATAGGTAGTCCAAGGAAATTCTAGTTCATGCAAGAATGGAAAAAATAATCCCAGCAGATTTTAAATAATCCAAGAATGAAAATAGTGCAGAAGGTCGTGATCTTGCATATATTACAGAAAGGTAGTCTGCAAGCAAGGAGTTTAATGAAACACAATCAGACTATCTTCGAATATTTCTGAATTACAACTTTATTTTTGCAGACAGTGATGATATCTACTTGTGCATAATAATTGAAAAGACAAATGTGACAAGATTTTTGTCACGATTTCTTTTTTCCTGCAGTACCTCAAAATACAGGATACGAAAAGTCTGGTTTCAATTTTATAAACTCTTAAATAGGCTGTTACTCTCAGCTCAGTTAGCTGACCATGGATGGCAAATTGTGTAACTCCACCTAAACTAGTACATAATACAATGCTATCATTCAAACAATTGCTGAAGCTAATTTTTTTTCAGAGGCATTACCACCATGTAACTTAGCTGTTTAAGCTTGTTAGGGACAGCATATATGAATGATAACACCGTAGTATCCAAAAAAATAATCTGTGATTGAATAACCAAAATAACAGACTTTATGCATATCTGACGTGAGTTGGAAGAGGGTTAACTTATGCATGTTCACAAATGCAAGAATTAATTAAGAGAACAAAAGAAAGACATATACCGTATCACCACTTTGAATATACCATTGTAGTTTATCTACAATCTGCACAAATTCACCAAAGTTACTTCAGTAAGACAGACTGAGAATGCACTTAGGAGCAGGAAGCAACCTATAATTTTTTATTGACCTAACTATAACCTTCCGAGCAAGATAACTAGCACAGTTCTCAACCAAAGAAAGAGAACAAAAACAAATCAGAGATTGAAGAGTGATAACTGTACAAAACAAATAAGAGGCTGTTTGGAAAACTGTTTTTACTGGTAAAGTTTTGGTATACAAGTCAAATTTCAACAAAATACCAGAAGTTTACACTCTTCTTACAAACAGTCCCTCAAGAGTAAACTGTAGTTTTGCACGACCTAATTTGGCACCAGCTGGGCACATAACATCAGGTATTCAGATCCTGTGTTGCACCACTTATCAGTTCTAAAGAGCATGTCTCAGAAACAGGCAAGGAGTACAATTCTGTCAATTCTAATGCACGATCGAAATATAAGCTGACTGTTCTTAAAAGTGCAAGGAAATAATAACCTTGATGTTTTCTGCAACAGTTAACACAATAGAATGTGTAAATTGCAAATTTACCTAAAAAATAAATTTATATTGGTTTGACCTGGAATTTTGTTAATCACAGAAAAAAAAATCTACTCCCTCTGTCCGGAATTAGTTGTCTTTGAAATGGGTGGATCTAGACTCGTTTAAATGTGTAGATTCACTCATTTCAGAGACTTCTAATCCCGGACGGAGGGAGTAGATAAATTGTACATCAATATTAGTTGCACAATTTCTTGAATAATAAATAGTTTACCCATGTAGTAACCTTGGTGTTTTGTGCAACAGTTGTCAAATTAGGAGGTGCAGATTGTAATTTACCACAAAATAAATAAATCTTGCTTTTACCTAGGATTATGTTTATAACCAACAGAAACAACAATGATCTAGATGAATTTTAACATTAAAACCACTACACCAAATTCTTGAATAAGAAATCTTAATGAGAAATTATATTACCCAAGTAGCATTTTTCCCTTTGTTCATAATGCAAGGCTTAATATTTAAGAGTTAAGACTACGATGAAGTATGTGCTGTTTTGTCTAGATTCTTGGCAGAACAAGATATGGGGATAGATGATTCAAGGGGAGAGGAGAAGATTCAATGGGGGGAGACTTGGTTCACTCTTGTTTAATCCTAAAGCAAACCCCCTCTTTAATCAGCGGGAGGCTTCTAACTTCTCGATTCAGTCAGACTACCAAATAAGATAACCAGCTCCTAAGCGGCAGAATCAAGACATACGTTAAATATGTGTAGACCTACCTTCTCAAGCTTGTCCAGTTTTGTGAAATGACGCCCATAAGATGTATAGCGCATGCCATGAAGAAATGGGGCAAGATATACACTCAGTTTGTTCTGCAGGTAATAGTTCACCATATCAATCATATTGTGATTCTGGGCTTGCTATATCAAAGAACAAATTACATGCATGTATCTCATTTATCAATACACAGTCATAGGATATTTTCTAGTCTAGTTACAAACGTTGCAGTCAGATTATCTCAATGTTTTGGTAATTATTGCAAACAGAATGCAAGGATGAAACGAATGAATAAATTTGCATGTGCATGCTAAATATCTAGTTTTCATTTCTGAAATATTCAAATCATGGCTGTTTCAAACAGATAGTTAGTTCATCATTTCCATGTACCTTCCACTTTGAAAGCTGGAACAGATCATATGGCGCACAGAAAATTTGGGCATCTTCTACTTGTGCACCATTTTCTAACATATAAACAGCGGTTTTAACAGCCTGATAAGAATACACGTCAGAATCAACCAAATTCATGCAACTGCTTTTAAGAAAATGCAGCATAGTACCTGAACAGATTTTTCCACCTTTCCCAATGTAACTTTATCAGTGTTCTTCATAAATGATGTGTACGTAGATGAAACCACGAGCTTTTTCTGTACATCCTCAATAGTTATATCTGATGATGCTTTCTGTGCAAACTCGTAAATCCTGAAAGACTACCACAAGGTTAGTCTTGGTTGCGTTGCAGCTTATAGCAATGTAAAAATACGACAGTATGAGATGCACAACTTGAATAAATACTTGGACACTACATGATGGAAAGGTACCAGTGCCAGCGGTCCTCAGAATATTTGAGATGATAGTGGGCATGAACAATTAGGAACAAAGTAAACACGGTGATGCTACATTTCTACTATATTTTGGTTTATCTTGATACACATCAGCACATACTGTGTAGTTCTATATTCGTTGAGACAAGATACACAAACTTTTCAGTTTCTTACAATAGCATTCTGCAAGATTCCAAGGGTTTCAAGAAACACCATTCACTAATTCACATCAGATCATAATCTCGCCAGATACTATAATTGTTTTGCAACTGCTTATGTAAATTTACAGGGTGGCGTACAGTGAACCTTAGCTTTTCTTTTGTCCTCCACAAACTTTACAACTAAACCCAAGCATCCCAGATCATCTTAAATCTTAAAAGTACAAGAATTTTAGCACCCACTCCATTTCCCAAATACAAGCCTATGACACTCCAATATAAATTTTTGATTACTTTCTGTCGCGAACTAAACAAGATTTTGCATGGCAAGTATATATGCTTTTATAAATATCTAAGTATTCAACCAGTAAACTTGAATTTGTAACAAAGTACATCTAAAAATCAGAAACAGTTGAATAAAGAACACAGAAGGGAAGAGTGATATATTTTACCTCCTCGCGGTGTTTATGTCAACCTCAGGGAACGAGCTAATGGGAATATCCGGCATAACTGCTTTCTCTCTGAACAAAGGCCTACCGGAACAAAGTTTTGTACCTCCAGACACATGAACCTTCTTCCTTTTAGCTATCGAAGTGATGGAGGAACTAGTATTTGTCCCAAATGGCCTTTTGCTGCTGGAAGATGGGACAGGGAGGCAGTCCTCGAGTCGTCGTATCTTGACCCTTTTCATTCCATTCACATTGGAGGATTTTCTAGTGATAAAAGGATCATCTGGAAACTTAATATGATCTGTTCGAGCAGTTCGAAGTCTTGGGTCAATATCGTGCTTTCTGGCCAAAGAAAAAGATCCAGTCAGAAAGATGTACATGAATAATGAGCAAAACTAATTATCTGCAGGAAACAAATCTTACAGGCAATAAATTAAGATGCGGTTGTTGGGCAGAAGACCGTCCCATGCCCTTTGGAGAAGGCAAACACCATTCTCAATTACGTCATCAAAGGCAATTTCTCTATGGACAGGAATACACGTATTAGTTGATCCAAAACAATGTAGTAAATAGCAAATAAGGAAAGCAAATTGCGCAGGCACAGATATGAGAACAAGTTCTTATTGCCTTGGCAAACATCCTCTATGATATGACTTTGGGCACCGCCGGCAAACAGCAAACTGTTGCTCCGTAACCTCCTTGTTTTCACCATACTTGCAAACATCACATCTATGAACTGGACATGCAAATTTCGCCCCACTGATAATCTTTGTTGTATACTCAGTTGCTTTTGCTTCATTTTCAGGGAAGAGTAACTGTGCAACACATGTAGCATGATAAAAGTGACCACAATTTGCTGAAGCACAAGGAAATACCTACAAGAAATAAGAATTTGAGTATGCAGCCAACTAATCAGTTTGAAATTTCTCAAAACTATTGAGGTAAGAGGGATTTAACCTCAGGAGGATCTGTTTTAGCTGAACCCAACCTGTGACAAGCAAAACACTGATATCTTTCATGTTCACAATTCTTGCACAGAAAAACTTTCATCGCCTGTGGATATGTATAAGCTTATCAAAATATGGCTGGAATAGGTAAAGAACAGTAAAAAATGGTTTCATTCACAAGTGTGAGGATCCGAATAGATACATCAAACTGGGCCCTAGTATAGCCCAATGTTTTGCAGTCTTCACCAGCATCTTTTGTTGCATGAAACGACCTCAGGCACTTGCCTTCACAGCTGCAAACAGTTTAGGAGAAGCGCACATCACGAATGAGAAACTAAGGAATAAGATAGAAGAGATGATTATTCTACATGATACCTAAAATGATAATACATGTTTTATGATACGATGGAGGCAACAGAACACGTAAATGGCAGCAAAATGTGTGTTCTAAAAAATGATGATACTTACAGATTTAATGGGACCAAAATACACACTATACATACATTTTAAGTAATAAACGGTAGGAACAGATTTCAACAGAAAGCTTACAGAGCAGCGCTTAAGCGGTTAGCAAACAAAGTGCAGACCAAAGCTTCTAAACGGTGGTAACCAGAACAAATTACATCAAGTGAGCACAAAGTGGAATAACCAGGCATGATTACGCCTCCACCATATTCCTTCAGCTCCACATAAAACAACAGGCTATTTATAATAATTTGTAGATCAGGGCATCTAATCCTTGTTACACAGCATCGACATAATATTGCAAGAGAAGAATTATGAAGCTTGGAGCAACTATATTCTCTAATAAATCCCATCCTACCCCTAGCAAATGCATGTTAAGTGACTAACAATGGTTTTTACTTTGCTTCAAAGAACATATGTTGTTTCAAATGCAACAGTTTTAGAATGAATCTTAAGACCAAAAGTTCAGAATGCTGTAAGCAAAATGAGGTAAATTCACAAGTAATGCTTAACAGTCGTATTATATGATTGGAGCTTCCTTAAAACGGGAACTAAAATTGATTATTTCATTACGCTTTGTTCAAAGCAGATAAAACAGAAAACAAATGAACATGTACCTTGCGATTTCACCACCATTATCACATAAGGCACAAATCAAATCAATGCTGGTGGAACTATCTTCATCGGCAATCTCGGCCATATCTGGTATCAACAAGTGAAAGGTTCTTGTTTCACTTTGAACACCTTTACAAAACCTGTTTAAGCACCACAGAAATATTTCTTTATGATCATTGTAGAGCTGTACATGTTTCACAGAAATTGTTTGAGACGAAGTAAAATCAAAGCACCAAACTTAATGGTATAAACAGTTAACAAGAAAACGTTGTAACGCCCCTTTTGAAGTAAATATCCAATTGGCCCATGCAATTGTGCGTTATAGGATGGTATAATATAGTGTTTTGTGAAATGGTGTTCAAATCTTCTCGAAGCTGCTTGATACTGAGATGAAGTAATAGCAAAGTAGCAACACTTAATGTTGTAAACAATCAACTAGAAAAACATGTCACCTTTTGTTCAAGTAAATAGCCGATTGGCCCACTCAATTGTGCATCGGTTGATTGTACAGTACAGTATTTTGCTTTTGTAAATCAGTGTTCAAGTCTGCTTGACATTCGGTGTTGGCCCCTCCCAACCCCCACTACACCCCAAAATACGGTCACTCATGCCAATGATTGCCCCTGGCGACCTTTTACTGAAGTTGCATAAAGGACCGAGAGAAGCACTGGCCAATAGTTCCCCGTTTGGCTTCCTTCATTTCGCATTCGTGCCTCTATTTTCTGACTTTCCACCAACTAAGTATAACATTAGGTTGGTTCTCACCAAATCCTCAATGTACCCGAAACTTTTTTTTCTTAGGCCAATGTACCCGAAACTGGAAACACAAATACATGAAAAATTGGGGAAAACTAAGAAAACCATGTAACTTAGAACCTCAAAAAGCAAAACGCGTAACTACCTACTCCAATGTATCTTGGCATAGGCATTATTGGCAACAAAACAGATGCATGATGAAAAATAGGGGGCAAGCGCAAACACGCGCGCAGGAATGGCCACATGGCTGCACGGAATGTGGATAGACACCTCGACAGTTAAGACCTCCTAATTTTCCCCAGTTTCTTCTCGAAATTTAAATGCAGTCTCCGTTTGTTACGGAGCACTGGTAGTACTGCGCATGACCCTCGAACTCCATGTGAGCCTTACAAGACAAGGTTCAAACGTAATAACCACGAACCCATGGGGCCCCGAAAATACCGCAGCCGCTGCCGTTCGAGATACTAGCTCGGGAGGGAAGCAGATATCGACGCAGGAGATCTCCGTCAGGCAGACGCACCACCGGGAAGCAGCCAGCCGCCCGCCTCCCCTCGCCCAGTGGTTCAAGGTCTTGACGCGGAGGAGGCAGTGAACTCGAAATAGGCGAGGACGTCGCGGAAAAAAATCGGGAAGCTTCCTCGCGATTCGGCTCTCCCCCAGCACGGTTACCACATACAGCAAATGATACGAATAAATCTGAACACGCGCTTGCACGGAAATAAACCCCAATCATAGGCGACGCGGCCAACGAACCAAAACCAAAACACTACCCGCACAGAAAGAAGGGGAGAAACACCGCAGAGAAAGGCAGGCGCAAAATCTCAACCCCGAAAAAAATCGCACCGAAATCACCGCAAAAACGCAGACATTCCCCTCCCCCAAAAATTCCTACCCGGAGCCGGAGACGCCGCCGACCGATCGCGCAGAGCCCCCAATAAAATTACAAACCAATCGGTGGCGTCGAGGTTTATCAGGCACGCGTACCTCGGCGAGCGGCGGGATTCGAGCAGCGGGGTAGCTTCGCATCAGAAGGCCGTCGTGGCTAGGGTTTTGATCCCCTCGGCCTGGAGCATAACCCCGCACGAAACCCACATGAGCAGAGGATGATTACTTTGGGGAGGGGGAAGCGGCCGATAAACTCTCTCTCTCTCTCTCTCTGATACACCCACCCACGCTCTGCTGCTTAACCGTGGAGGAAGTGGGAGAGAGAAAGAGAGGCGAGTCACTGGTCACGTCCGTTTTATGCTCCTCCCCCTCTCCGCCGCACTGTTCTACCAGCTTCTCTACCCACCACCCGTACCACTCACTGAACACCATACCCCACAGCCCAAGGGGCCAACCGGTCGTCAGAAGTGTAGGACTGTACATGGTATATAAAAATCTAGAGGGCTTCTGTAGGACCCACCTGTCAGGGATGAGGGTTGCATGTACGATCGAATATTTTCTCGACGAGGCTGGGGCGTGGGGCCCAGGTGGCGGGACGCCGGTTTGCACGGCAGGCCGTTGGAGGCGAAAGGCCCGGACGGCTGGGATGTGTCTGATCGTACGAACGATCGTGGAGTGGGGTAGGTGCGCCGAGTGAGCTACCGCGCCTGAGCAGTAACTGCGCTGCGCCTCGTGGCCTTTTCCTTTTTCTCTGCGAGGAATGGAAAGGCTTCGACTGCCTTTTTCGATCGCGCAGGACCCAGGTCTTGTTTGGCGAAACAGGCCATATCTCTTGGCTGCTCTCGCACGCGAAACTGCACGGATGCCGAGATGCGGATTCGCAGCAGCTTCGAGGATGGTTCTTGTGGTTGATCATGGAGAGGGACAGTGCTTTAGATCAGCTCATGATCCGATCCTGCGCGCTGCTTAGCTATGCTTGGTTTTGCTCGAGCTCCACTTTCTTGCCTGTTGATGGATCGGGGGTTGGCACTCATCAATGTGGATCTTGGTATTTCAAGTTAGCTCTTCATTTCCTCTTCTTTCTCCCATCGTTTTCTCTGCTGTTGACGCTTGCTCTTTGTTGGATCAATTCTTCACGTTTGCTGTGTGCTCCAAGTTTTTTTTTGTTTTTACTCTTTTCACAATTATGGATCTTTACCCAGCAAGGTGTCAATCCGAAAGTTTATTGTTGTAATTGTTCTTGAAGAGTATCAAAGTTGCGGCCACCTAAACAAAAAAGACGGTACATGTCAATATATGAGACACGTTTGAACATTTTAGCATTTTGAAGGAAATCGTACTTTGTGTTTTCACCCATGCTAGTCTTGGCCCGGCGACAATTTGATTACGGCACCTGCTAAATTTGTTGCATTTCTCTAGGATGAGTCCCCACCTATTTGAAAGCGAGCGATTTGACAACGACAAATCCAAACATATTTATGCATCATGGTCCATCATGGTTTTTAGTACATAGAAAATGCTTCTATAAGAATTAAAAATAAAATAATTCATACAATTCAAATCAAATGAACCTTAATATATCAGGGCGGCGTTTACTTTGAGCGCCCACAAAAGGTTAACTAGATCATTTTACGGTTGTTCATGAACAACTTCATCAAGGTCATATGCATGGTTAGAACATCGGCAAACTCCGCCGACACCCGGGTGATGAATAGCGGTGTGAGGACACTAGGTGATCAGATCATTCAACGGATCTCGGCGTTCACTCTCGATGATCATGGTATGCATTATCACACAACCTGCTGAGTTGACCAGGTGAGAGAAGGGTACAAAATAATAGCAAAACGAGATTGTAACACACCGAATGTTCGCTCAACATCCTTTCTAGCTCTCTCTCGTTTTTTAGCAAAAAAAAAATTCTAACCTACTTAATCCGGGATTGTCTAGACCACTGTGATAGATACCATTGGCTAGATCATACCCTTTGGTTTACTCGTGACCAGTTATTTCATAGTTGACCGTCGAAGCATGGCCTTCAGCAAGATGGATAATTCATGCATGCAAATTGATGCTTCCAAGCAGTTAAGAAATCCTCTCATGTCTTGCCATGATTCGATTGTTTCCGTTTCATTTGTTCCTCTCAATTATGATGGTCCAAAAACTACACCGATGCCATGTAAAACTTTTAGATGGATTACATAGTTGTGGACTCACACATGCGAGGTAGTCGTTTTGTCCATCTATAGGAGTTCCATATGCAAACATCGTCATGGCAGTAGTGCAATACCCTCTTTCTTTATCAAGAAGCAGCTATGTACTCCCTCATAACATGCACCGGCTGCATGGACAACTCCCTTGTTCATCCTAAAGAGCTAATCTTTTAAGGAAAATGTTTGCACGTCGGTAAAATAGTCGGCATATAGCGTGCAATGAACCTCAATCATCTGTCTTGGCTTGGTCTTTCTCTTCACAAACGTCGAACCTTCGTGCCCTTGGGAGTGACATTGGTGGCCTCGCCCGCTTGTATTCTAAAACACAAGCGAGAGGATCGTCAAATGCTCATCTTTCATCGGTGGTGAAAGCATCTCCACTCGTGGCGCCCAAAGGCCGTCCAGACGGGCGTTTTGTGCACCGTTCGGACGAGCAGCCGACTATAGGAGGGATCGCTCCCCACCCGCGGCACCCAAATAATATTTCAAATCGACATTTAAACATGAAAGTACATCGATTTCATTGAAATTTTGTTCAAACTAAACATAATTCATCTAAAGTAGACATAATTCATTCAAATTAAAACCTTGACATAGACCTAAATAGTAGGGTGACACGCCGGACACCGGCAGTTTTGGCAGGCGCCGGCCAACGCTGCTAGGGGTGCCCGGTGGCAGCTAGAGCAGAGACAGTTAAGGTAGCCGGCCACGGCGGACGACGACGCGGGAGCTAGACGGTGGACGAGGCTATGCACGCCTCAATGACGAGCTGCATATCGTCTGCATCCCACTCTGACGACGGTCAGTCCTCGGCGTCGTCATCATCATCGTCAACCTACTCCGCCTCTTGTTGAGGTTGCAGCGGAGGAGGTTGCACAAGTCCATGTTCTACTCTTGCGCGTTGAGCCGCCTCCGCCGCCTCGTACAGCACCCGTAGTGAATTCCTCGTCGGAGGTGTTGGTGAGAACGTCGGAGTCGAACCAGCCTGCAGGCGGCTCACAGATGAAGAAAGCGTTGAGGCGGTAGGCGTGCTCCATCTCGATCTGCTCGTCCTAGTATGCCGAGTTTGGCTCGTACCGTGCATCGTCGTACAGCTCCGGTGGCAAGGTTTGCATGCACATATCGATGTAGTCCATACGCCCTTGGCCGGTGACGAGGTGTACCCTCATCAAATCCCATGGTTAAGGACCTAGGGTTGAGATTATGGGGAGAGAACGTGGTAGTACTGATAGTTTCGTCGGCTGATAAGCAGAGGCAAAGATTTACCCAGGTTCAGGCCCCTCGGGTGGAGGTAAAGACCCTACTTCCTGCTTGTCTGTTATTGATCGCTGGAGATTATGAGGTTACAAGGTGGCTCCGGCGAGATAACGATCTCGCAAGAGCTTTGGTGGTTCGAGTATGGCCTGGTCCTAGATCGGCACCCCTCCCAGCCTTTAAATAGTCTGGGTCTCGGGAGTTTGTAACCGACCTAGTTTACAATAAGGAAAGTCTAAACCGACTACGCCTATGTCTAATCTTGGAGGGTACTCCATCTTCTTGGGCCTCTTGTCTTGGGCTTCGAATAGGCTCTTCGATATTGGGCCTTAGTCGTTACGTGCACCAGGTACCCTCATGATAGGGTACCCGATATGTATACCCATGTCAGTACCCCCGAGTACTTGTCTGACTCGAAGAATCGGGCATGGACTCTTTCGTAAGTGCACGTCATATGCTTTGTATTCTGTATATATAATTTGGAATTCCTGTATGAATAGCACACGTTTGGCTATGTCGAGTATCTCATCGAGTGTGGTTTCTGCTTATGATGACCAAGGATAATAGCTTAGCAGGCCCAGTACACTCGACGGATCGGGACTGGTTAACTACACATTCGGGTAAAACCTTACTAGCTTTCAATCAAACTCGAGTCCCCGGACTCGAATCTGGAACAAACTGGTCAGATTCGACTAGGCCGCTGAGGTCTTACTGAGTCGATCTGCAGTATAACTTTGAATTTTACCCAACGCGTTCGTCGGGATTTTTCATCATGTCTGCTGACACGGAAAGTATAAGGATTGACGTTACTGGAACGGTCCTTAGCCCAGCTCGAAAGTTCGGCGGGTCTTACCTTTGCACTATGCACGCAGCATCCGAGGTATTTGCGACGGACGCAACTCGGGAATGTTTCGAGTATGCTTTTTGAACTTTGTTGGACGAGTCGTGTCCTTTGTCGACTGATATTTGCTGTTATGCCATCGGGTGCGCGACAGCGCTCCCGATGGGAGTAGCCCCCGAGATTGTGCTTTATTGCTTTGCAATGGAGGATAATCTCAAAAATCCCCTTACTCTGCATATGTTAGTCGAAGAAATTTGTGCCGTAATTCTATCGGGTGCATGACAGTGCTCCCGATGGGAGTAGCCCCCGAGATTATGATGTATTACTTGTAAATGGAGGATAATCTCAATCATTGTCTTGAGCATCTTCAGTCGAAGAATTTTTTGAATACGCTCCCGATGGGAGTAATATGACTTAGTCGAAGGAACGGTCGAGTAATCAATTATGCCTTAAGAAGGTTTTGTCACACCCGAACTAATCAAGGCAATCGAGTGATCAATATGCGTTGGGCATACTCTAACGTATTTTCTGAACAAATGCTTCAATGACGTCAGGGATGACGTTTATTTCGACTGCGATTTCTGACACGCGTGGCGTGCGTTATGCTGCGATCGCGTCGCAGGCTTTCATTGTTTGCTGCACCACCAGATTCGAGTCGCCGTAGATCATCAGTCGAGTGCACCCGAGGGCTTTGGCCATCCTCATGCCATGGATCAGAGCCTCATATTCTGCTTCGTTATTGGACGGGAACTCGAACCCCATTTGTAGGATGTAGCGGAGCTTGTCGCCTTTTGGTGATATGAGGATGACACCTGCGCCTGCGCCTTCGTTTTTCTTTGAGCCATCAAAGTACATAGTCCAGGAATTGGACACATCTGGTGCTCCTGGGAGCTGAGCTTCAATCCACTCGGTGTGGAAGTCGGGTAAAACTTGTGCTTTGATGGCCTTCGGGTAATCATACTTGATGTCTCTTGGTGCTAGCTCGATGAGCCATTTTGCTACTCGCCCAGTTGCATTGGGGTTTGTGAGGATGTCCCCGATCCCTGAAGTGCTGATTACAGTGATCGGGTGCTCGGAGAAGTAATGCGTCAGCTTCCTTGAGGACATGAACACGGCGTAGCCAGCTTCTGATAGTGCGGGTACCGCTGCTTTGATGTGGAGAGCACTTCACTCAAGTAATAGACTGGACGTTGTATGCTTTGGGCGTGTCCCTCCTCTCTGCGTTCGACCACTAGAACAGTGCTCACCACCCTGTTAGTTGCAGAGACATATAGGTATAGTGGCTCGCGTTCCCTTGGTGCTACGAGGATTGGAGGGCTTGTGAGGACTCGCTTGAGGTCCGTGAAGGCTGCTTCGGCTTCTGGCGTCCACTCGAATTTATCTGCCTTCTTCATCAGTCGATAGAACGGGAGTGCTTTTTCGCCTAGCTTGCTGATGAATCGACTGAGTGCTGCTACTCTACCCGCCAACTTTTGCACGTCGTGGAGCTTTGAAGGCCTTTGCATCGTCAAGATGGCCTGTATTTTCTCCGGGTCCGCCTCGATTCCTCGAGCTGAGACTAGATACCCGAGGAGTTGCCCGGCTGGCACGCCGAACGTGCACTTCTTCGGGTTGAGCTTGATGTGGAAGCGTTTGAGGTTTGCGAATGTCTCTCGCAAGTCATCGAGTAGTGTGTTTTCCTCTCTTGTGGTGATGACGATGTCATCTACATAGACCTGGACGTTTCGCCCAATCTGCTTCTTGAGGCAATCTTGCATCATGCGCTGATAGGTTGCGCCTGCGTTCTTGAGCCCGAAAGGCATTGTGGTGTAGCAGTAGACCCCGAGTGGGGTTATGAACGCCGTTTTCTCTTCATCCTCTTCCTTCATCCTTATCTGGTGGTAACCCGAGTAGCATCCAGGAAGGACAAGCGAGCGCACCCGGCGGTGGAGTCGACGATCTGGTCGATTCGAGGTAGTGGAAAGTGATCCTTTGGACAACACTTATTGAGTGCTGTAAAATCTACGCACATCCGAAGGATATCTGTGTGCTTCTTCTCTACGAGTACGGGGTTGGCCACCCATTGTGATTTCTTGATCTCTCTGATGAATCCTGCTGCGAGTAGCCTGTCGACTTCGGCTTCGACTGCAGTTCTTTTTGGGCCGGATATGCGGCGCATTGTTTGTTTGACTGGTTTAGCACCTGGAAGTAGCTGGAGAGAGTGCTCGGCGAATTCCCTGGGAATACCTGGCATGTCTGCTGGACACCATGCAAATATATCCCAGTTCTCACGGAGGAATTCGACGAGCGCGCTTTCCTATGCGATAGGCAGACTCGACGAGACATTGACTGTCTTGGTCGGGTCAGTCGGGTGCACCTGATGCGATCTTGTGTCATTGGTGGCATTGAATGCTCTGTCGACTGCCACCTTTTTTGTTTGGCATAAGTGTTCGATCGTTGGAGACCGCTAGATCAGCGAGTGTTGCTTCCATGCCAAACATCTCAGAGATTTTGCTGAATTCTCGGTCGCAAGAGTCAGACTTTTGGAAGTTCCCCTTGACTGTGATTACTCCTTTTGGTCCAGGCATCTTCAGCTGGAGGTATGCGTAATGTGGCACCGCCATGAATCGAGCGAACGTCGGGCGTCCAAGTA
Source organism: Poa pratensis (assembly GCA_947311845.1). Lineage (NCBI taxonomy): Eukaryota > Viridiplantae > Streptophyta > Magnoliopsida > Poales > Poaceae > Poa > Poa pratensis. The sequence continues at coordinate 22,420,842 of CAMZMU010000101.1, read as the reverse complement.
TAGCATGGTATTGTGACTTCCAGTCGACCACTTCGAACTCAATCGACTCTGTCCTGAAGTGGTGCTTGTCCCCGAACGTTACGTCGAGTTGTATGGTGCCTTCTGGGCTTATTGCTTTCCCTGGAACGATACCGTGGAAGGTATTTGAAGATCTTGGCAGGTTTTCGACTGACCTGTTCATTTTGCGGAGCGTATCTGCGAAGATGATGTTTATGCCGCTCCCACCATCCATGAAGACCTTGGACATGGCGTAGCCTCCAATTTGCGCGTCGAGTACCAGAGCAGAGTGCCCTGGTCGAACAACCGATGGAGGGTGGTCCTCTTTGCTGAAGCTTATTGTAGTTTCGGATCCCTTCAAGTATTCTGTTACCGCAGGAGGTGACATGACCGCCATGTTTACTTGTCGAGTGCGAAGTTTTTGCTCCCTGTTGGAAGGTCGACCTTTCTGTATCATGTACATCTGCCCTTGGGGCGGAGGGTACTGTGGTTCGTCCACCCGAGGTACGGGCTGTATGGCACCCGCGAGATTTCCGCCTGGGGCAGGCTGTGGTGGTGGAGGTGGTGCCATCAGAACAGGCACGTTGTTTGGCTGAGGCACGGGTGCAGGTGCTTGTGCGGCTGCTGCCTTTCTGCGATTTACGTAATCAGTCGCCATTTGGTCGAACTCCCTGCAGTTTCTCATCGAGTGATTGGATCGCAGTTTTCCGTCGTCCCCCTTGTACAGGTGGAATCTGCAATCAGCGTCCATCTTTTCTTCGAATGATCGCTCAGATTGTGCCCGTGACTTGCGCCAGTCCTTCCTCTTGTAGCTATCACTGCGTTGGCCGTGGTCTCGACTGTCTCGACGATCATCTCGACTGTCTCGCCGATCTTCCGACCGTCGGTCGCTTCTGTCCTGGTCATTGCGGGGTGTGGAGAACCCAGCCGCCATGAATTCGGGTCTGTCATCGTCGTAGTGACGTTTTGAACGTTTGCGCCTTCGGTCGTCTCTGTACGAGTCTCTGGGCTTCGACTGCTTTCATGTTTGTCACGGGGTGAGGACCCGCGTGTGGTGCGTGCCATATCTCTCCATCTGCCCACTCAGTCGCGATCTGCAAGAGGTGAGCTACAGATTTTGGCTTTTGGCGGCCAAGTGCTTCTTTGAAGTCTCGCCTGGCGAGGCCCATGACGAAAGCATCCATGGCCATATCTTCTGAAACTACTCCAACTGAGTTACGTATCTCAGTCCATCGTCTGATGTATGACCTCAACGTTTCGTCTGAACGTTGAACGCAGGCCCGCAGCTCCTCGAATGTTTTCGGGCGCTCACATAGAGGCTCGAAGTTTTTGACGAAATCCCTGCGGAAGTGATCCCACGAGTCGTATGTTGATGGAGGTAGGGCCTTGAGCCAGTCGGGCTGTGCCTTCGAGCATGAGTCGTATGTATTGCATGGCTGTGGTGTTTGTGCCTCGCTGGCACGCGACAGCCAGCCTGTAATCTTCCAGCCACCCGGAAGGTTCCTGTCGACCCGTGTACTTGGGCTGTTCGGATGTGAGTTTGAATCCTTTGGGCATCCGTGTCTCGCGGACGCGTCGAGTGAAGCACAGAGCTCCATGTGGCTCAGGCTCTCGATCAGAGTATGAGTCGCTACTGTAAGATCTGCGTGATCTGCTCCTGGACCTGCGCCTTCGCGAGCCGCTTCTTTCCTTCGAGTGGTGGCGACGACCACTGTGATTATGCTCTTCCCGAGGCGCGTCGACTAGGGCACGGTCTCGACTCCCACCTGGAGTTCTTGGAATTTGGCGTATGGCCTTTGCAGCTAAGGCGAGTGATTTGATCTGTTGGCGGTGTAGTTTTGCATTGGGGTCATCCGCTGGGGGCTTGATTGCCTCCAGGTATGCTGCAGCGGTGTAGAGAGCACCTGCTGCTGTTTTGGGCACCGGCAGTCCTTCCTCGTCGTATGTCATGAAGGAGTTGCCTAAGTTGCGGGTGAGTGCCGCCTTCTCGCCTGGCGAGAGGTGTGACAACCTTGATCTGGGTCTTGTGTCTGCTCGCCCGGTGGAGCTCAGGGAGAGCTGTCTTCTTCGCGCACTCGACAAGCTAGCTTGCTTTTTGCGTTCTTCGAGTGTTGCTCTTATCTGCCAGTCGAAGTGACTCCTGCCAGTTGAAGTACTGGAAGGTCAACATCTCTTCTTGTGTTGCGTCTGCTGGCATCATTGTGCACTCCTTGATGACTTTATCTGCTTTTGCTGCCATCTCAGCAGTGATTGTGAGAGTTGTGACTCCGTCCGGCATAGTAACTGTGCACGGGAATTCTGTAGGCCTGCGACTGGCCGCAGTGTCTGATGTTTCTGCGGCGATGGCAACGTAGACCTGCTGGGGTATGACCCGAGGGTATGTGTATGTCTTTCGAGTCCCGTCATGGACTCGACATCTTCATCGAGGCTCATGTCTGAGTCGTATGTTCATCGAGTGGTCGTCTGGACGGATCTCGCAGTCGACGCTTCGTCGCCTATGCTCATCTCGGCGTCGGCGAGGTTGTTATGAATCTCGAAGTCGAGGTTGTTGTTGGCGCAGATCTCGGAGTCGACGTGGTTGTCGATATGAGTTTCAGGTTCGTCGAAGTCGCTGAGGGAGATCCCGCAGTCGAAACTATCCTCGAGTGGGAGATCCAGCTCGGGATCGTTTGTGCGATATGCTGATTCGGCCTCCTCGCCCTGGAGTTCTTCAATGAGCTCGCGCATCTCTCGTGTGGACATGGTTGTTGCAGACGAACAAGCTTGGAGGGTCGACGATGGTATGGACACAGTTGAGGGATCCGCAGTCGAAGGAGCCGCAACCGATGGAGCCTCGGGTGCGGAAGTCGCGAGTTGGCGTGGATCCGTCAAGTCCTGCACACCAAGCTTGTTGACGAAAAAATTGAACGAACCAACGGTTAAACCCAAACCTGACTCGAGATCGGAGAAGGCCTCCTGGAATCCTGGCGAGTGTGGCTCGAAATCCATCAGAGGATCCGATGTGCTTTTTGCGGGTGAAGCTGGCGTGTTGCCGTTTGTCGAGTGAGCCGGCGAGTTGCCGTGTGCCGCCTGAGTCGGCGAGTTCTGGTTTGTCGATGCAGCCGGCGAGTTGCCGTTTGTAGATCCGATCGGCGAGTCGCCGTTTTCCGATGGAACCGAAGAAACCGCGAGTCCAGCACTATTCTTTCCCACAGACGGCGCCAATTGACGAGGTGTACCCTCATCAAATCCCATGGTTAAGGACCTAGGGTTGAGATTATGGGGAGAGAACGTGGTAGTACTGGTAGTTTCGTCGGCTGACAAGCAGAGGCAAAGATTTACCCAGGTTCAGGCCCCTCGGGTGGAGGTAAAGACCCTACTTCCTGCTTGTCTGTTATTGATCGTGGAGATTATGAGGTTACAAGGTGGCTCCGGCGAGATGACGATCTCGCAAGAGCTTTGGTGGTTCGAGTATGGCTTGGTCCTAGATCGGCACCCCTCCCAGCCTTTAAATAGGCTGGGTCTCGGGAGTTTGTAACCGACCTAGTTTACAATAAGGAAAGTCTAAACCGACTATGCCTATGTCTAATCTTGGAGGGTACTCCATCTTCTTGGGCCTCTTGTCTTGGGCTTCGAATAGGCTCTTCGATATTGGGACTTAGTCGTTACGTGCACCAGGTACCCTCATGATAGGGTACCCGATATGTATACCCATGTCAGCCGGCGAGTAGAGGTGCTACCAGGACATGGGCTGGGTTCATCGTCCATACCTCAGGGAGGCGGCTGTTCGCTGGCACCAGCGTGTTGGTGCAGATTAGCTCCCACGCCTCTGCCTCCGTGAGCAGGTCTGCCAGTGGCGGAGGAGGTGGAGGAGGAGGTGGTGGCGTGTATGAGCCCGCCTCGTGGTCGTTGGGCAATGGCCGGAGGCGCGGAGGAGAGCGTCGCACATCAGGTGCGCACGCCGGCGTTCCCTACGGCACATCGCCTCAGCACGGCGACAGACACGTTCCTCCTCCGTTAGGGGGGGTGCCGTCGCGCCGGGGAGGAGCCATGGCATGGTGGTGGAGGTGGAGGTGTTGTGGTAGAGATGGCGAGGGACGCTCTATATAGCGGCCGGGGAGGCGAGCAGGTGGCGTGCCTTAACTCCGGTCACCTGCCCGCCTGCCACCCATTTACGACGACGCTTCAAAAGGCACGCTCGTCTTCATTGACGCCGTCGTGGCGCAGTCGCTTCCTCGCCACATAGAGGTGAAGCGACGCCATGATGCGTCCAGCTAGAAAACTAAGACGCTGCCCACCATTAATTCAGTAGACCGGCCACATTCAAATTCATGTCTCAATGACATGTGTGGCCCTCGCGTCAGAGGCCAACGTGGCGTCGCGCGCGATTTCGTCCGGAAGCCCAGCGGCTCCCCAAGCGGAGAGCGTGGGCTGGGTGTGCGGGACCAAACTTTGGCCGCACCGGACCAAAATCGTGTTTGGGCACCGCGAGTGAGAACCTTTTTATCCGGCGGCAGCCATTTTGGCGCCCGGGTGAAAATGCTCTCACATTGGCTTCCTCTTCCATAAGAGCATCTCCACCGGCGCGCCCAATACAGCGTTCGGCAAAGTTGCTGGACAGGCGCTATTGGGCGCGTCGGCACGCGTTGCCGCCTATTGGGAGCGCCGCGCCCCACCGGTCGCTCCCAATAGACGCTCCCAGATCACAAATTCAAATAGTATGTCTAAAATAAAATCATATAATTTAGAACTGAATACATAAATCAAATACGGCATACAATTGTTAAAATTAAAATAAATTGGGCATTCAATTAGGATGGTCGTCTGCTTGGCCTTTGAGTGCCCATAGATGCGCAACAAAATCATTTTGCAGTTGCTCGTGTGCTCCTTCATCCTTAATTTCAGCGTTAATTGTGAGGAAAGTGGCAAAGTCTGTAGTCAAATCCGCATATTCATGATCAATCTGGGCAAGAGGACCCTGATGATAGTATGGATGGTCATCCTACTATGGAGGATCAGCACGTTCACTCTTGATGATCATGTTGTGCAAAATCACACAAGTCATCATCACCTCCCACATCTGCTCTTTGGACCAAGTTAGAGCAGGATGATGACATGAAAACACACGCTCGTTGGGAGACCCCAAGAGGAAGGTATGAAAGAGCACATCAACAATTTTCCCTTGAAATCTACCAAGGTTATCGAACCAGTAGGAGGTGAGCTTCAACACGGTGTCAATCTACTCTGGCGCTTGTAGATCAACACAGACCTGCACACAAACAATCAAGGTATTTTGCCACAACGAAACAGGAAGATTGTCAATCTCTCCGGCTTGCTGAATACAAAGGATTATACGTATGGTGTGGAGAATAAATATAAATGCAAAAAGGAACATCGAACAAGTGATTGTAGAGCGTGGTGGAAACAGTGGTTTTATCAGTGTAAAAGAATGGAACGGGGTCCACAGTTCACTAGTGGTGTCTCTCCATAAAAAATAGCATGCATGTTGGGTAAACAAATTACAGCTGGGCAATTGACAAATGGCAAGAGCATGACAATGCATATTATGACAAGATGTTCAATGTAGTATTTATTGGGCATTGCAACATTTTACATAAACCGCTTACCAGCTGCATCTATGACTAATAATCTACTCCCGAGATAACATATGTGTCTCTCGCGAGAATTAAGTTGCAAGCAACGGATAATTGCATTAAGCAAGGTGTGTAATGTAAACAATGCATATGACATATAAGCAACGCATATAAGCAAAGAAAAGTTATTTTCTCCCTAGTGGCAACAGCACATCCACAACCTTAGTCTTTTCTGTCATTCGAGTCCAGATTACTGGAAGCATGAACCCACTATCTAGCATAAATACTCCCTCTTGGATACACTAGCATCTACTTGGCCAAATCATCTACTAGCATTGGAGAGCATGCAAGAACAAAACAGTAGATAAATAGATAAACAACTTGATCATAACTTCACAATTCATCGGATCCCAGCAAACACAACATGTAGCATTACAATAAGATGATCTTGATCATGTTAGGCAGCTCACAAGATCTAAACATGATAGCACAAAGTGGAGAGACAACCATCTAGCTACTGCTATGGAGCCGTAGTGCAAAGATGAACTACTCACGCATCTGTCCGGAGGCGGGCATGGTGATGTAGAGCCCTCCGGCGATGATCTTCTCCTCCGGCAGGGTGCCGGGAAGAGCTTCAGAACCCTCCCGAACTGGGGTTGACGATGGCGGCGGCGACGGAACTTTTCGTGGAATAATGCTCGGGTATTTAGGGATTTCGGGAGGAGTAGAATATATAGTCGAAAGGACGGCGCGAGGAGGTACCCGAGGGCGCCACACAACCCCTCGGCGCGCCGCCAGGTGGGGCCACGCCGAGGTGGCGTCTGGGCCCCCGGGGTGCCTCTTCGATCGCCCTTCGGATTCGTCTTCGTGTCGGTGTAAAACTCCTCTCTGTTGATTTTCGTCCAATTTCGAGAATATTTCCTGACTAACTTTTCTAAAACAAAAAGACAGCAGAAAACAGGAACTGGCACTGTGGCATCTTGTTAATAGGTTAGTCCCAGAAAATGCATAAAAATGATATGAAGTGTATATAAAACATGTAGCAATTGGTATAAAACATGCATGGAACATCAAAAATTATAGATACGTTTGAGACGTATCACAGGATACCTGACAATAGCAAAGCGAGATTGGAGCACACCAAATGCCCGCTCGACATCCTTCCTGGCACCCTCCTGTTCTGCTGCAAAATGAGACTGGCTTTGACCTAGAGGGTTGGAGATGATCTTGACAAATGTAGACCATCTCGGATTGATGCCATCTGTTAGATAGTACCCCTTGTCATACCCATGGCCATTGATCTCGTAGTTGCATGGTGGAGCTTCGCCTTTAGTTAGTCGGTTAAAAACCGTTGAGCATTTCAGCACGTTAATGTCATTGTGAGTTCCAGCCATACCAAAAAAAGCATGCCCGATCCACAAATCTTTATCAGCCACTGCTTCTAGCACGACACTGCACTCTTCAATATGACCCTTGTAAACTCCTTACCAGGCGAATGGACAATTCTTCCATGCCCAATGCATGCAGTCGATGCTTTCAAGCATACCAGGAAATCCTCTAGCTGCGTTTTGTGCCATGAGCCTAGCAGTGTCAGCTTCATTTGGTTGTCTCAGATACTTTGGCCCAAACACTGCAACAACCACCCTGCAAAACCGATACATGGTCTTGATACATGTGGATTCAGCCATGCGGAGGAGGTCGTCCACTGCATCTGGGGAGCTCCATATGCAAGAACTCTCAAGCAGCCGTGCATTTCTGGATAGAGGAGAAACCAACCAGCCCGGTGCAGTCCTCTTCAGCTTGAAGTAGTCATCATACTCCTGCACGCCCGTCAGAACGTCCATGAAGAGGTATCTATTCATCCTAAGCCGCCACCGGAATTCCTTCTCCCCGTGTGTGGGAGCGTCGGCGAAATAGTCTTGCCACAACGTCATATGTCCCTCCATCCGTCTGCGATCTTTGTTCATCCTCCTACCCGGCTTCGAACCTCCAATCCGAGGCACAACATTGATCTGCCCTAGCAAACCAACCATGCAAGTGATGATCGCCAAGTGTTCATCAACCACGGCGTTGGAGGCGGCATGGGCGGTGAGCAATGCGCCAGCCAGCTCGAGTTCGTCGTGGCTATCCATCTATATTCAATTACAAGTTTAGCAAAAAACAAAGTCCCGAATTTAGGAGAAAAAAGAGCTGAGCAATGCGACGAACACCTTGCTTGCGGGCAGGTTCTCGGAAGCGGCAACGTGTAGCGCCGACAACAAGTGGGGCTCAACGGAGAAGAGAATACAGACACTGCGACGGAAGATATAGTACGTCGTTCCTGTCGCGGGGGAGACGGGCGTCCAGCCGGCGGAGGGTGGGTGGCGGCGCCGGCGATTCAGTAGGGAGGGGCGATTTAGTAGGGAGGGGGATGAGTACAGACCGCAAGGGACGCTGGGGGAGAAATGAAATGGTCTGTGTCACTGACGCGTCGGTCTCGCCCGTCGGATTTCGACGTGGCGCGGATTTCCGCGGTTGCCCCGGCATGCCCGCTTGAGTCCCTAGAATCTGGGCGCGAAGTTGGGTTGCCGGACGCTGTATTGGGGCGTGTCGGCAACTTTTCGGCTATTGTGCGCGCCGCTGGGGGACGATTTGGTGCCGGTGCGCACAAAACCTATTGGGAGCCGAGTTGGGCTCGCCGGTAGAGATGCTCTAATCAGTTGGATCATCAAAAGCTACTGCCTTCCATGTTTTCAAACTCGGTAAAAGTTTCAAGGGTAAACATTTTTCAGTGTGCTACTGTACCAAACTGGGCCTAACGTGATTGATTCTGCGGAGCAGCAGATTTTGGTGAAGGGTCCGCCACCTGAGGCGGAAAGCCAGTTTGCGCAGTGGACGCGGGCATGAGGGCATCTCCATCCGTTGTGCCCCCCAAGCCGAAATCCGGCGCTATTTTGGGCCGCCTGGGGGTAACGGCGCTATATCACGCTCTGGGGGCGGCGTTTTCCCAGCCGTGCCGAAACCCAGGAACAAGCCCACAAATTAAAAAAAAACGAATTTGGGCGAAATTTGGAAATTTAGGCGAATTTCATACTATATAGGCGAAATTCGCAAAAGTTCAGGCAATTACGTATATAGGAACTTAAAAAAACATAAAATTAAACGAAAACACGCCGCTCTACATGCCCAGCTGGCTGTAGAACTGCGTGTAGTCGCCGTCGTCGTCGTCGGAGTCGCTCAGTGGCGCGTCCGGGGCGTGGCTCGGCCCTGCGCCGTCGTCGCCGCCGTGCCACCTGATGGGCCCTGGCGCGTAGTACTCCTCGTCGCTGTCGTCGAGGACTATCACGCCGTGGCCGCTCGCCGGAGGTGGGGGAGAAGGAGGACGACGGGCAGCACGGCGGGCCGCCACCTCGTCGAGAAGACGCTGGTGGCGCGCCACCTCCTCCTGGGCGTGCTGCTCCCGCGACCAGGCGAAGGCGAACTCGTCCTCGACCGGCAGGACGTCGTTCATCGAGGCGGCCAGGGCGAGCTTCTCGCCTGGTAACTCTTCGGGGTCGTCCGGCGCCTCCACCTTGATGGCTGCCCTGACATACTCCGGCGGCGCCGTCCACTCCCTCGCCGGGGCCTTCTTCTTCGAGGTTGCGCCGCCGGTGCTAGGCTCCGTCTTGGGCCTGACGAGGCGGAGGTGGCCACGGGGCGGCGAGGGAGCGCGACGCTCGTTGATGCGCAGGCTGCCGCTGGGCCTTCTTGGCGGCGAGGGAACGTGGCGCCCGGAGTTGAGGACGATGCCGCGCGGCGTGTCCTCCGGCTCGGGTTTGACCCGAGCGAACGCCGGCGTTGAGGAGGAGCCGGGAGTCGACGAGGAGCGCGGGCCCGACGACGAGGAAGAGGAGGCCGCGCCCATCCTCCTGGGCAGCCACGACGTGAAGCGGCGGCGGGGGACGGGCGGGCGCGCGGCGGCATGGTGAGCCAGGGCACGTTGCCGGCGGCAATGTGCTCGAGGACGTACGAGAGCGTACGCCCAAGAGCGCCCCACCATTGCTTCCTCCCGCCGGCGTTCTTCCGGCCGGAGACGGGGCCGTTGCGTTGGTGTCCTCCAGCTCCCGCCGGTGGCGCTCGACGAAGTACGCCGTCCAGAAGGCGTGGTTCGCCGGATCCCACCGCGGGTCCTCCGCGCCATTACTCTGGCGCGTGGCAGCCGATTGGACGCGTCGGCCGCCGCTGAACGGCGCGACAGTCCACGCCATTTACTCCGGCAGACTTTTGACTAGCGCGGGAGCCGAGGAGGACGACGCCGTGTTTTCACCCCTGTTTTCCCCGCCATTTCGCCCAGGTCGCTGACAACGCTGACCTGCCGCATTTTCCCACCATGTCGGCCCCCCAGGCGGAACCCAGTGGGTTAGGTTTGGCCTGGGTGCGCCGGCGCTATTTTAGGCTGAAACGGCGTCATTTGAGCTCCTGGAGGCGACTGAGAGAAAAATGCGCTATTTAGCCCAAATAACGCTATTTGGTCTGCTGGGGACGGCTGGAGATGCCCCGAAAGCAGTCGACGGCGTGGTTTCCACCAGTACTGTTCATAGACGTTCTCAGAGGCTGTGACCTGAGCCACGCCGAGCTACTGTTTGTGTCCTCTTCCCTGCGAGGCAAGCTTTTACTGCTGCTTTATGATCGCGCGAGACTGTATCCTGTTTCCGAAAAGAGCCAAAATTCTTGGTTGGTGCGAGGACGGCCGAGGTCGCACGTCCACACTACACAGTACACACGGTTTTCTACCTTGCACGATTCCATCGACCTTATGTTCTGCGTGTGATTTTGCTTTGAGGTGTCTGATTCTACAATGAAAAAGAATACGAGTACTTGACAGAATGATATGTCGTATATTTAAGCTCACCAAGGCACGCACATCCTGAGCGCACAAACGTGTTACTTATTAAATATCATGAAGTGGTTGTCTAAAATCTATCATGAAGTGCCTATATAAAATAAACAGGTATTTGAAACTAAATACGGACGTAAGACCACAACCCTAGCCGCCTTCCGGGTCGCCCCCCGCCCGGGCGACTCCGGAGGAACCTCTCCCGACCCCTCTAGTCTCCCTCACCAGCGTGCTCCTAGCTGGCGCCGCCGCCGAAGCCGGTGGTGGCACCCTTCTGTCGAGGACGTGGAGTGGTGCAGTGACCCATCACACCACTGCATGTTGTAGTGCGCAAGTCGTTGATATAATACTCACGGAAGCACCGTTTCGCAAATATTACATCTCTCAGAGTAGTACAACAGAAACAGTCGGTCCAAGTAACACTATAGGATACATCTCTTTACATTACAAAAGATCTCGATAACCTCCTCGATACATAGAGGTGGTATCGTGCAAAAAAATCCAAGAAGAACCAATTCGAAGCTCTGAACAGAGTATAGCTTAAGCTCTAAGACCTATTCAACTACTGCTGTTGTTACAGCCCTAATCTATTCCTCCAGGAATATCTTGGTCCAGGGTTGGACTTCTTCTTCCAATACTAGTCATCTGCACCCTGTGCATGTTGTCGTCATTCCTCCTTTGGAAAGTTGGTGTCGTCAAGCCCATCAGTAGCAAGGTTGTCGTCGTACACCATTAGCGTAACTGTTGACTCCTTCAAACTCCATTGGATAGATCTGACTCCTCGATGAAGATCTCCACGGCATCTTGTTGAACAACTGACAACTCCGTGTCTAGCTCCAAAAGGTCTAAGCAGGGGGTCAACGGGAAAAGGGGTGAGCAACTCTAGCGTTACTCAGCAAGTTCAAATATATAGATGGTATTTTCTTTTCATGCACTGGCTACAGTCATTACCCCAAAAAGGGTCATAGACGTAGATGCAAGTTTTTTTAAAACGTTTTTAGAATAGGATGTTTTTATTTTTGAAAACTATGTTCCTCAGCCCTCACGGTATGAGAGTTAATTAAGACCCCTTTCCCGCCGCGATCGTAGCTCCTTCCGGGAACACGGGCATAGCTGCTATGAATCTTTTTACACTCTGCAGAGGTGCGTCACTTTTCCCAAGAGTAGGCCCATGCATGCATCTCTCTACACACTTCCTTGGTGTGTCTGGTCCGGTATGGGGTTCTCAAGACATTCTGAGTTATTCTCCGCGACCCCGCACATCCGCCCAAGTCGTAAATAGCATGACATCCTTGACCACTTTCTGGCCCCGGGATCCATCTATTCACCCCACCCAAGACAACACTACCGAACATCTCCGCGAGGGGTTGGCTTTAATCTGGTACCAACAAACCTGCCACCATCAAGAGTAGCACGACGGCCACCTCCGATGATCGACCTGGTAGGCTATCCGAGGACATGCGAAAGGAAGAAGATACTTATGCCCTCTCCAGCCCATACTAGAACTCTTGGCTGACACGTAATTACGGCGCTGGACAAGCCGTGGAACATTTGTTATTAATCCTAAATAAACTGCTCCCCAGTACGATGGAACCTCCACCACAACATCAAACCGTGGTTCCACCGCCAACCATGAGCAATCCCATTCATTCAAGAAAACTATTCTTTTTATGCATAATAATGATAGAAAATAAAATATATAGTTTTCGAAAATAGTTTTTTAGTAAAAGTAATTAAACGGACATGCAAGAATGAACTTGCCTGTGATAGAAGTGGCAATTCAATCCTTCGGGGTTCTAGGGTGTTCGATAAAACCCTGAGATCTGAAAATAGCAATGTAATCCCGATAAGGACTACAGAAAACTTCGGCAAGATGCTATTATGCATAGTAATGAAATGCATCCACCATGTTGTTAACAATTCCAACTATAGAGAGACCCAGAGCTACTGAAGCACTTCTTCGGACGAAATGAGATATGCTAATAATAGCAACTCGAGAGTCTAGGATTGCTAGAAGTTTGTAAAGATCTCACTATGCCGTTGGAAAAACAAAACAACACAGCTTAACTAAGTAAGCTTCGTCTTACGCGATACTACGATAACATCATATTAACTTGACTTAAGGTTGTTTTATTACCCTTAGGTGTTTTATTGATTATTAAGTTGATAATGAGTTGGGATTAGTGCTTACTTAGGATTCTATGGACTTAATAAGCTTTATTTGATTATCTTAAAATGGCATGTCTTAAGTGTGTTTCACTTTTATTCAATTAATAAAGTATTATCATATTTAAGAGTAATTACTTATGTGCTTATCTTTTATTTCAATAATAAGATGAGATTCTTTGAAGATTAACACTTCAAAGAAAACAAACAAAGTAATATCATTTTTAAGTTTCAATTCTTAATTTTAGAATAGTGACTTAAATGAATATGATTACACCATAGAATTTAACCAATTTATTAAAGGTAATATTGATCATATTTTATTAAGTAGAGAAATCACTTTTATGACTTAAGAATTACTTGGAATAATTAAATAATAGTATAACAACTTATATGCTTTTAGATTCATTTTTGGATTATTCAATCACTCTTTAATAATTATTCCCTTATGGAGAATATCATTTTAATAATCCAAATAATGAAATCTTGATTATTCATGTCCACATAAGGTATTTTCAAAATGCACATAATGTATGACATGTCATGATTAAATAACATTTTCATATTTGAAGTTTAAGCATGTGGAACAATTTAAATGAAGATGAAATGCATCTAAAATAGCATTTCTATTTTACTTCATATTGAAAATAATAGTTAATTTGTGGTTCTATTTTTAGAGTGATTCAATTTTACTCAAACACACATTTTATTGATTCCAATAGATAGATTTTATTTGTATGTACATTTGATATATTGTTTGTATTTTTCTGATTTGAAATGAATTACTTATGAATTCCCAAAGTTTTACTTTAATTTAAATCATTTCTAGAATTTATTAAAATGAGTTGGTCCCACTTGTTATAGTTTTATTAGTTACCAAAACTATTTCCTAATTGATTAAAAATCTGACAGTAGGGTCCACCTGTCAGGAATTTCATTATTTTCTAAAGGAATTAACTGGAAATTTCTGATTGGCTCGCTGACGTCAGCAATGGAGCTGAGCTCCTGCCAAGCTCAAATTCGACGAATTCGAATGAATTAGGACGAATTCGTGCACGCACTAGCTAGAGCACGACACAATGAACCAATTGCAGGCGGCGCCGCTCTGAAATGGTCGCCGGAGGAAGCACAACGGCGAGCTCCCGCGGCGGCCGTAGACGGCACACGGCGCGGCGGCTACCCAGAGCGAATTGAATCAACTTAAGGGCATGGGAAGGATGCTATGCTAACCTAGAGCACGCAGGATGGCTCGGAGAAGCGCGGGAATGCTCGACGACGACAAACTCGTGCATGACAGCCGTCGGCCGGAGTTGAAGAAGACGGACAAATTCTCCCTCTCCCGAGCTCCACAGCACGCGCAACTCCACGAAGAGCACGCAGGCGACACGGCGAAGCTCCACAGCCACTCAGAACGGCACGGCGAGGCCGGCAAGCGGTGGCGCCCTGCGAGTGCCCCGAGAGCTAGGGTTAGGGTTTTGAACAGGAAAGAAAGGAACGACAAGGGTTCACGGCGGCGGCGGCGAGCTTAAATAGGTCGGGAAGGCGGTTGCCAAGGTCGGTAGCGCGAAGGCGGTGGCGTAGGACGGCGAAACATGGCACGGCGGCGGCGCCGTCAGAAGGTTGAAGATGATGACCATCTTACATAAATCCCCCAGGGTTTCTAGGGAATTGAGAAGATAGTTGAAACAGACCCCTAGTTACTACTTTGGGCCTCTTTGGAAGAGTTTTAATTGCAGGAAAGTCCTGGAATGTGTAGAATTTCACAAGGGTGTTTATCTTAACTTTGAAATTTGAATGGTTTGGATATTTTGAATTCATTCACCATTTAAAGTGAATTTAAGTGGATTTGGATTTATTTCCTAAAATATATAGTTGATGGCTTCTATTTTTATTGTGTATTATAGCAACATGAATAAATATTGTTATTTGTTTATTTGTGATTATTTGTTGTTTTCAAATGCTAAAGATGTTTTCTTTCTTGACTTCAAGATATAGATAGATATAGATATTCCAACTTGTGTTTTTGGTATTTTTAAGAATTCCTGGCAACACCAAGTTGTTGTCCAGCAATGTATGCATGATTTGTTCACCGTGGTGCCTACAGAGAGTATACACAGTGTTTCAATTCAAATTCATGCCAAGCAAAATCTAGGGCCTCAGTGGCTTTGACTTGTGATACCTGACAACTAAATCATGTGAAAACATGATCAGATGTATGTGGATACACAAAATACAGATGTCCTGCCTGAGATCAGATCTTAAGGCAAGATAGATAGATAGATACAATGATGAGAATATAATCTTGCTTGATTCCATAGCTCATTCCGATGATCAAAAGGTTGATAAACTCCTTTGATAAAAATAGATGTCTTTGTTTCAGTGGAAGCAAATTGTTAGAACAACTGCTGACTAAATAGTCCATATGGTTCCATTTACCACATGTCCAGATTTACCTCTTTTTGAGAATGGAATCTTGAACAAGCCAAATGGCCTTTGTCACTAGATTAACTTTTGAACTCCTCTCTTATGAGACTTGTCCACTCTTTGAGTTCCATCATCACTTACATCACCTTTGTGATGAAGACAACCAATTTAATCCTTGCAATGACCTTTGTGTATTTATGACATCAATTTGCCTTACGCCTATAAGAAGAATTTGTTAACAAGGTAGCTAGTCTTGTCATCAAACTACTCTTTATATTCAAGTGGCTGAGATGTACTGGATTATCTGATCTTCTGTTTATTTGTATACGACACTCAATTGTTTGAGCATACAAAAGTGATTTGTTAACAAGGTAGTATTAGGCTTGTTACCAAACTACTTCTATATAACACGAACAATAGAATATCACACTATTTCTAGAGAAGTAAACAAGAATAGATTCTGATATAAGAGTTTCCAAATTCTCATTGATAGATTGGCATAGTACTTCTATGCCCACCTAAGAAATCCTTCTCCAGAAATCTTCTTGTTGCAGTTCCTTCGTCCTTGGGTTGCTTCTCTTGCATAATTACTTCGAGAAGATTGGGAGATAAGAAGATAAGATGGTCGAGATAAGATAAGTAGATCTAGATTAATATTTAGTTTAGGCTTTTATCCTCCTTCCTTATACTCCTCCTTTTCTTTCTTTAAAGATATGTACTTATTCGATTAATGATGTGATTTTGCCTTTCCTTTGGTTTATAGTTGGTCATATTATTATCTTATCAGAATGTTTGAGATTTAGATAAGATCAGATTTGAAGTTTATTGCACTCACGTTGATGACTAAGTCTAATTCACCAACATCAGCGAAACCTCGATTTCAGTTAACAAGTTTGGTTCCAAGTTTTTAGTTACTCGTCAAACTAACGACATTCTAATCAACTAGTCTTTCGAGTGTTGGTCGATCACTCCATGACTTCGTCGAAAAAGTTTTTTATTCCCCGGATTTTTTTAGAAGCATGCTATGCAAATGCACAAATTCTATTTAACCCCTTTTCTACTCTCTGAACTACGGGGTCTTACAAGTGGCGGCGGCGGCGCCATGGGCGGTAGTGGAGTGGTGGCGGCGGTTCAAGGGTGGCATGGCCTTGGAGCCGGGGCCTGAAACCGGAGCGGCGCCTTGGCGGCCGGTGTCGTGCAGCGTCGGCATCAACCTCCGGCGGCGCGGTGGTGGATCGGATCAGAGTCTTAGGGCCTGATCTGGGTCGTGTCCTGCCATGTACGGCTTTTGGTCGTGTGTTGCGGTCGCCTTCTGCATTGCTGCTCCGGCCGACAGTGTGGGGGCCTGCTGGTGTGCTCGAATAAGGGCGGCGGTCCTAGGGTTCCTCTCGTGCCAAGACGAAGATATGCCTGTCGCCTATCCTCCTCGATCTGGCCGGAGTGTCGGGTTCCGGAAGGATCCGCCGACGAACTCCCGTGGGCGCTATGCCTTGAGATTGTTGGATCGGGTGGGATTCCGTTGTGCCCATTTGGTTCTCCGGAGGGAGCGGCGTGAAGCTCTGCTATCTGTTTACCATCATGGGATATGTTTAGTTCCATGGTGAAGTCAGAGGCGGAGAATGTCATGAAAGCCGAGATTGTAGGACTAATAATGGTGATTGGAGTCTTTGTTGCGATGAGGAACTTACTTGGAGTTTCGGGATTCGTAGCAGCGGTATGTAAGTGAGGGTGACAACAAGTTCAAAGTCTTATCTCTTTCTGGGTGAAAACCAAAGATCTGGCCTTAATTGGTTGTGCCTGGTAATGGCCTTGCTGAAGGCATTTTTTAAGAGCGGGGACTATCTTTAGGGAGAAAACCCAAGATCAACGATCGGGCGATGACGGCGTTTGTGCACTGTTTCCTTCTTAGAAGTGTCGCTTTTAAAGAACTTGGACATCAGGTATTGTCTTGGTGGTGGTTGTGCTCCGCTGCAAGAACGAAACTGTAGCGGAACTTTTCTTTTTTACCTTTTTTTTTTGCCGTGTGCATCCTTAATGCCTTTAAGGTATTACCTTGTTGTAGAGGCTGGATGTAATTGGTATCTTCGTGATATTTATATATTCTCTTTTAAAAAACATATAAAATAAACAATCATTTATTTTTCTAGATGCACAACATGAAGATAAACTTTTTTTCTCTTCTATACTACTATTAAAAGAGCAAACATGTGTCGGATACATTAAATCGTACGCGTTCAATTTCCGATCAACGATTCAGATTGTCCGGTCGATGTTGAGCAACTCAACATGTCCTATCCCAAAACGTTATTTTTGTTTTTATTTCTGTTTCTACCGAATACCCACGAGTCAGCCGCCCAGCTCTGCTCTGCTCTGCTCAGTACGCCGCTCGCCGGTACCCAACGGCGCCTCGCCGCAGAGGCCGGCGGCCACCAGCCCGCCCTAGGGCGTTGACGTCTGATTCCCCTTGTCGCCGGCCGTTCCCGGTGCTCCGGCGAGCTCCTAGAGGTGGCTGCAGGCCAAGGCGGACGGACGCAGGAGGAGGAAGACGAGCTGAGGAAGGAGGAGCCGAGGTGTCCCGGCTGTTCGACGCCGAGGAGCCGAACATCCTGCGGAGCTGCTCGCCCGCGTGGGTGGCCACAAAGTGGAGGTGGAGGTTGACGTACCGGTCGCCGGTGACTGCCGGCGTGGCCCCGGCACGGGCCGTCGAATCGGCGGAGGGTGAGGGGGAGGAGGAACAACGGAAGAGGTCGCCCGCGTGGGTGGCCACAAAGCGGAGGAGGAGGTCGACGTACCGGTCGCCGGTGACTGCCGGCGTGGCCCCGGCATGGGCCGTCGAATCGGCGGAGGGTGAGGGGGAGGAGGAACAGCGGAAGTGGTCGCCGGCCTTCCCGCGGCCGCAGCTCCTCGCCCATGGGCTGCATCACTTGGTCGCACCTCAGCAGCTCCAATAGCGCATGGAGCGGGACACCGAGCACGAGCGCCCGTGCTTCAGCTGAGCAGAGATTCGATCCAATTGCTATTTGTTCAGCTAAGCGGTTAATTTGATCTAGCTAGCTGGTACTACGTGGGATTCGATCCAATTGCCCCATAGATTGTCCAATTTGTGTGCCCTATGGGTGTTTGTGTTAATGCTTACAAGAGAAAAAATATTTTGCTTTCTATAAATGAATTAGTATAATTTATATACGTTACAAATATCTTGAGCCATGTATGTCGTAGTCCTGAGTTTGCAGTTTATGAAATATGATCAAATTTCTAAATTTTGAAAGAGTTGCACGGCTGCCGTGCCATAAACCGTGCCTCATTTTAGGGCAGTCCCTGGAGCGGCTGGCGTTTTCGTGCCCTAAAACTTAAAAAGTGATGCCCTATAATGAAAGAGTGGTGCCCTATAGCGCAGCCGTTAAAGATGCTCTTACCCGCGCAAAATTGGAGTTGAGCGGGGTGCCGTAGGTACAGAAATATGATGGGTCCTTCCGTGCTTCTCATTTTCCACTCAATTTGTAATATCATTGTTGTTTGGCTACTTGTAACACCCCACTGTTTAGCCTGTGAGATATTACATACGGAAAGTATGACATCTTAGAATAGAACTTGGGAATGTTTCGTGTGAGAGCTTAAGTTTATTATGATTTTAAATATTGTTTATGTACTGATTTCTAAATGATGGTACATATATTTTGTACTTCTAGATAATTATGATGCACAAAAAGAACAATGGAAATTAGGGGTGAATTTTAATTTCTTTTTTAGGAGGAATGATGTACACTGTAACAAGGGAGCTAAATCTGAAACAAAACCTAAAATATAAGATGTTTGATTGGTTGAAATTACATCATATTGCTTTCTAGATGTGTGAGCATATATTGAATTATTTTAAAACCGCTGCAACGCATTGGAATAGATTTATTCTTCGAAGTGGCTTCTTTTCACGCTTTGCTTAATTTTCTATGTTGGCGATTAAGATATTTTACCTGCAAGACAAGCATGTGAGTTGTACAAGAGTTGATCAAACGCATTGGGATAAATTTATTCTTCGAAGTGGTCGGTGCACTTATTTTGAGCCCGACCTAACTAAATATTTCATACGTACATTATTATCATGCTCGTGTGGCCAAAAAGAATATATTGTAAGTTTTCACTTGGATAGTGAGATTAAACATTTTTGATGATCTATTAATACATGTCATAATATTATACTACGTGCGTTGCACGTGCACGTTCACTAGTATTAAAAACGTAACAAAACTGTTTGGGTTTACTCTGCGTTGCAGACACGATAGCTACGTTTCCTTTTCCCATTTTGTTTCGACGAGTTGGCTGAATCAGACTCCATTTGTTTCCCGTGTGTAGGAGCATTAATAGCTCTCCATCTCTCTACCATCCAATTGATATAAAAAGGTCTGATTCTCATCATGAATTTGTAAAACCTCTAGGACCATACAGTTTTCCGCAAAGAACTTGGCAAGAGAAACCTCAAAGCTATTCAACTCCTTCAAGTCAAATTGCAAGGTCAAACTTTTCACATGGTTCTCCAAGCAGCAGAACCGGCAACCTGTCAAACCAGGGAGAACCGCAGCTTGCGAGCAACCATCGTCCTGGTCAATCATGAGAGGAACCATCTCTTTCGAGAAGCGTCTCCCAAACACATCCAGGGACACATCGAAATCGGTCACCGGTACCTTTGTACTCGTGTCAACATAATAGGTTCGGTAGGGATCTGTAGGAATTCGGATCCACAAGTCGTGGATCACCGGACAACACTGGAGCAAGTTGGCAATGGCAAGAGCCGCATCGTCTCTGCGGACTGGATCAGAGAACCCTCTTACCTCTAACCTTTTCAGATATTGGAACGTGAACAAGTGCTCATGTTGCACGTCCTTGTCCACCGCGATGCCCTCGATGGTCGGCACCTTCAGTTTGAGGGCCTTCACATGCCGAAACTGGCGGAGCAGCTGCTAGAGAGGGGCAAACCATGTCTGCACCGCCCTGCCTTTGTTATCATAGATCCGTTGGACAGTTTGAAACGGGAGCAAAAGCTTTGCCCCTTATATTAACTAGTAGAATGGCACGTGCAATGCACGTCCAAACTTCCGAACCATATTCTTTTGTAAAATAACATTTGTAACAATCTAATTAGTTTGAGCATGAATTTGATAGTTGAAAGCATCAAGCAGTAAGCATGTAATATTAGGAATTCCGACGATCACGTGCAAGACACATCTTGACTAATAGAATTTTTGTAAAAATGTGACACTTTCTGTTGGTTGGTACGAACAGTTCGATTATTGTAATAACCAAAATATTGCAATATATAGCTAAGATGCACAGACCTAAAAAAAACGAGTATTCACATGTCAAAACAAGCAATGCGGCATCTAAACATCCTCATTGATCTATAGTGATACGGAAGATAAATTTACTACATATTTCACAATATGTTTCTAATTTTTACAGGGTAATATCAATGCAGATTTAGATTGACAATATATACAGAATTGAGAGTCATAGGCGAGACACTGTTAATCTGATCAAGCATCGACATACAACATCACAAACACCTTGTATTGTGTGGCCGACTGGCTTTATAAATTTAAAGCTGGACTTTATAGCCTTTTTTCTAAAAAAAAAACATCACAAACACAAGAAAAAGAATCATACAACTAATTCAGGCTAGCAGCCAGCAGTATCGACATTCCAGAGGCCACGTGGTGACGGGGAGTAGAGATGCATGATCTGTAAGAAACCGTGAGTAAACTAATTGAGAAACTAAGACAATAAATGTACCAGTGAGGAATAACTATCAGATCACATCTTTACTACATAATTAAAATGGCAGTGGAAACAAAGGTCAAGTATCCCTCTCAGCGAGGCATTCATATCACCAAGTAATTTATATTTCTTTTTTCAGAATGTGTGATCCCTTAGTGCTTTACTATACTTCAGTCTTGCTTTGTCAAGTGGCATGTTTGAGAAAAATTGACATAGAATCGCTTAGAGTTTTTGCCATGCAACTCTAAACCTACAAATGATATAGTTGAAAGTACCACACATTTAAAGAGAAAATGGTATAGTTCATCTAGGAGCAATAAATGAATTAAATTTCCAAAATCATATGTAAATTGTAAGAAGTGACATACAAGGACTATATAATGGTAACCTAGCACCTAGACAATTATTTCCAGGCATTGCAAGACACACATATAACTTCTACACTGCCAACCACAAACCATAGGGCCTAAACCTCACCACATTATTCTCGTCCCCATGTGTGTCGCTGCCAGCACAATGCTCCTATATGAACACTACATAGAAACAGAAATGAGAGATGGTTTTAGAAAGTACAAATGAATTTCTCTTACCTTGATTGATATACAAAAGCAAGAATTTAGAGTACTGGACAAAAAAGTTCAGTTACTTCCCTTGATTGATATATATCCATGTCTTTTTTGCGAACAGCTTCCACCTTCTGCCGTTGCCAACATAAAAGTGCTGATTCAGTTTGTCAATCAAGGAATGTTGATTTTCTAGCAAACGTCACAAGTTCGTGAAAATCATTTTGATTCCATGACTGGTATACAGATCATCTACAAGATATGTCTTCCCGTTTCAGCACACAATAACAATAAAATAAAATAAATTGAAGATTTGTCAAGCAAAACCATCCATGAGTTTGGACATGAATCTAGAGGACACTAATAGTATGATACTGCAAAAGTTGTGAGCAAACCTGTACCTACAAGACAACTTTGACTATATTGTATTACGGCACCATTGCAGATAAACAAATTACTCAAGATATGGCAACATGACCACTTGTAAGACACAATAACATCATGAAACTCTAGTAAAAGCACCCGGAGCTACAATTGTACATGGAAGCAAAGTTGTCAGAATGAGAACCCAGAAAGTAGATCACGCCACATTTTCACCTTAATTTTGTCAGATCCCAATGAGGCATCCAAGATTATAGTAACCGGAACATCTTACCAGGCAGAGCTGCCTGCCTATTATCAAAGTAAGACAATGAGCAATTTAACATGCGACCAAGATTGGAATTCATATTGATCATCTCCTTTTCTGCCCGAGATAATCAAACTATTATGCAATAGGCTCTCCTCTCTGATTCTCATTCATGTTATTCCTCATTTATTAAAATAAAATGAGAAGAACAAGCCTCCCTGTCGGACTGGATCTGTAGAGGCAAGCAGACTGAAACACCTGCCCATGGTTAATATATCATATATATGTGGTAAGTGAAATATATCTGCTCCATAATTATATTTACATGGAATTAGTCTTCAGTACCCAATAAACTGAGGTCTTTACCTCTACTCTAGGAGAGGAATCAACATCGACCATCCAAAGCAACAACGATGCACCTTGTCCGCTTCTTTGGTGAGCCTGAAACAACAAGGAAGACAGTAAAATTTTGACCCACGCTATGTCAGTTTACTTGCATGGTAAAATATTCGAGATGGTTAACACACAAAATACATTTAGATAGTTGCATTACAAGACTAAAAAAATCCACATCATCTGCAGAACTTGTAGCTCAGCGCCCTGATACATTTTGTACAAACTATCCCAGACAATACTCTGACGCCACCTATGTCTCATTTTCATAGATCCCAGTATCCCACCAAGATTTCAAAGGGAGCAGCCACGCTGTTTGTGAAGGAGGGGACTCCACGCAAAAAGGCAGGATCCCATTGACCTACTCCTCGATGGTGGGGGTGCCATGATGCTGGTAATGTTCAACACCTCAATGGCTCGACCTAGGAAAGTAAAAGATACTGATTAGCTGCTGTGGCTGCTCATGCGGTGGAGGGATTGAGGGATAGGAGGGAGGAAGGAATCCAAATCGAACCTACCAATGTCGACTGGGCGCGATGCTGTCGGTGGTTGTTCCGTACGGCGCGGAGCGTGGGGCATGCAGGGAGGAGGCGCAGTGCGGGGAGACGTTGCGCGCATAGGAGAGAGGAGGGCCGCAGCCAAGCGTTGGCGGCGGCGTGCAGAGAGGCGGAGCGCGGTGGCGACGGGCTGACTCACGTGGCGGGGGGATCTCGTGCGGGGCGAAACCGGCGAGCAGGCTCGCTTGCGGCCTCCGGTACCTCGCCGTCGACGCCGACGCTGACGAGGCTTCGCTGGATCTGTCCGGCATAGGCGCCGGGGCTGCTACTGGCTCTCCTATAGATGGGCACGGAGGCCTGCTCTGGGACGACATGGCCCAGCTGCCACGGTTTCTCCCCAGGCTCGCGGCATCCCCAACGCCAGCGACGCCAGGGCTGGAGTGGAGGCGTGGAAGAGCACCTAGCCCTACGCGGCGAAGTGGTCCTCGACAAGGGTGAG
The DNA here is from genome assembly GCA_947311845.1 of Poa pratensis. Taxonomy (NCBI): domain Eukaryota; kingdom Viridiplantae; phylum Streptophyta; class Magnoliopsida; order Poales; family Poaceae; genus Poa; species Poa pratensis. The sequence goes on along the minus strand of CAMZMU010000101.1, from coordinate 22,397,478 downwards.
CGCGAGCTCGAGCGTGGGGAGCAGGGGGAGGTGGTGCGGCTGGTGGGAGAGGGGCACGGCGTCGACGACCGAGACGACGGCCGGGGAGGCGGCAGAGTCGAGGAGGCAGCCGACGAGGAGCCCGACCAATGGTGGCATCGCTCTCGAGAAAGGAACAGTTTATGTTTTTAGGAGTGGCAATCCCTGTAATTACCATCAAAACGAAAAGGTGTGTTGTTGTCAAACATTGGAGCGATCTGGAGCGTTGATCGGTTATTGAACGGCATAAATTTAATGTATCCCGCACGTGTTTGCTCTTTTAATAGTAGTATAGATTAAGAAGAGATTGCAAGAAAGCAAGTTTGTAACCGAAAGTTATTACAAAGGACTACTCTCGCGGCATCAAGTTGCCCAAACATTTGGCGCCCGCGAGAACCCACAACCGGGCCTCCCTCTTTATTCTATCGAAAACAACCGTTGGCGGAGAACTCTTGTTCTTGAAGACTCATGCGTTTCTTTCGGTCCAAATCTCCCAAGTGGTGAGAAGGGCGAGTGTGGTGATGGCTTTGCGGCAAGGGGTGGAGCCATCCGTCAACAAAGACCACCATTCGTTGAAGGAGAGGGTAGTCCAAGTAAGAGGTTGCAAAGTGTGGAGGCCCAACCACTCGATGATGAAGTTCCAAACCCTCCGCGTAACCCGACAGTGGGCGAATAAATGAGAGACCGATTCCAAGGTTTGCTTGCAAAAAGGACATGCTCCGCAATTTGGCCAACCTCTTCTTGCCAATCGATCCGGCGTCCACACCCGGTTTTGACACGCGAGCCACACGAAGAATTTGGTCTTCGGAGGGCCCCAAGCCTTCCAAACCGTCTTCTCCATGGGAGAGGCGATGGTCCCCATGAATTGCATTGCGTATGCCGTCTTCGCGGAGTACTCCCCATTCTCCGTAAGCTTCCATCTTATTTCATCAACGGTGTCGGGCACAAGGTGCACATTTAGGAGGAGCATCCATAGAGCAACAAATTGGGAGAAATGGTGGAGGGTGAAGTTTTCATCGAGGCTCACATTTCCCACCCAAGCATTTGAGTTCATGGCGTCACCCACGGAACAATTGTTCTTGTTTGAACATTCAAAGATTAGGGGAGCGATATTCTTGGGCTTCCTTCCCTCCAACCAAGGTGCGTGCCAAAAAGGGGTCTTGAGGCTATTTCCAATGGTGATTAACGTAGCGGCGTAGAAGAGGTCCATATCTTTGCGGGTGCAAGGGTTTCCTAGCCCAACCCAAATTTTGTCGGGATCCTTCCATTCAAGCCATGGCCAACGCAAGCGTAAGGCCGCCGCAAATTTTCCCAAGTGAAGCACGCCAAGCCCGCCTAGGGCCTTCGGCCGACAAACAAGATCCCAATTGACCTTGCACTTGGCCCCGGTGTTGGTGTCCTTAGCCGACCAAAGAAAAGCCCGTTGGATCTTGTTGATGAAAGCCAAGGTGCCCGGAGGGATGATGAGGGGCGTCAAGAAATATATGGCTTGCGAGGCGATGACCGATTTGACAAGAGCCGCCCTACCAGCCGTGGCGATGTATTTTCCATTCCAAGTTGGAAGCTTGCCGACACACTTGTCTTCGAGATGTTGAAAATCCACTCGTTTAAGGCGCCAAACCGACAAAGGAAGCCCAAGGTAGCGCAATGGAAAAGAGGTCCTAGTTGCCGGTATGCCCTCAAGAACGTCATCAAGATTGATATTGCCGCATTTGATGGGAACCACGGAGCTCTTGTCAAAGTTTGTGCAAAGCCCGGTAACCTCTCCGAAGGCCTCAAGAATTTATGCCAAATTTGTGATGTCTTCTTTAAAGGGAGCCACAAACACCGCCGCGTCGTCCGCGTAGAGAGATGTTCTCAAAATGGCGCCCCTCCCTCTCAACTTGTGCAAGAGGCCCTCCCTCGTGGCGTTCTCCAAAATTTGCATGAGGGGTCGATGGCGAGCACAAAGATTAGAGGGGACAAAGGGTCCCCTTGCCTAAGGCCGTGGCCATGCATGATGGGGGGTCCGGCCAAACCATTGAGGAGCACCCGAGAGGAGGCGGTGGAGAACAAGGCGGCCACCCAATTTCGAAAGCGGCTAGGGAATCCACGACGTTGGAGGAGGTCAAGTATAAACTCCCATCGGATAGAGTTGAAAGCCTTGCGAATGTCGAGCTTGAACAAAAGCGCGGGGATCTTGCTCTTGTGTAGACATTTAGCAAGGTTCTTCACATATAGGAAATTGTCATGGATGCTTCTCTTCTTGATAAAAGCGCTTTGGCCTTGGAGACAAGGTCATTCATGTGTGGCCCAAGCCGGAGAGCAAGCATCTTGGCGATGATCTTGACAATGGAGTGGATGAGACTAATTGGCCGAAAATCGGAAACTTCCTCCGCCCCTTCTTTTTTAGGCAAGAGGGCAATATTCGCCGAGTTAAGCCAATGAAAGTTCTCGGCGTGAAGGTTGCCAAAGAGGTGTATCACCCTCATCACGTCACCCTTGATGATATCCCAACACTTTTTGAAGAAAGCGCCCGTGAACCCGCCCGGACTGGGTGCCTTGTCACTTGGCATTTGATTGATAGCATTTTTGACCTCCTCTTCGGTGAAAGGGTCACCTAGAGAGTCCAAATTCGGCCCCTCAAAGAGAAGGTTATCCCAATTAAAATCTTGACTTCTCGCCTCTCCATGCCCCAAGACCGAGTTGAAATGGTTGTGAATGATTTGTTCTTTGGCCTCATGTTCGGTGACCCACCCATGGTTGTCCTTGAGACAGTAGATATGGTTTTTCCGCCTTTGGCCATTCACCCTCATGTGGAATTTTTTTGTGTTGGCGTCCCCTTCTTTAATGGTGGCAATTCGTGCGCATTGTTTCTTCCGAGCCCTCTCAACCACGGCTAAGGCAACCACCTTCCTCTTGAGCCTAGCATAGAGATCTCTTTCGTTGGCCGAGAGCACCCTATTTTCTTGAGCCAAGTCGAAGTGTAGGATGACAAGAAGCGCGACATGCATCAAGACCTTTGTGTTTGAGAAAAGTCCACGGCTCCACCTTGCAAGACTCCTCCCCGTGGTTTGCAATTTGTGGAAGAGAACATGGCATGGCTCCGTATGAGTAGAAGGTTCGTCCCACGCGCGTTTGACAACATCATTGAAGCCGGGGATGCGAGTCCAAAAGTTCTCGAATTTGAAGGTGCGGGGACGGCGAGGGCCACGGTCATCGGCGAGCAAGAGAGGGCAATGGTCCGACAAGGAGGATGAAAGGGCATGAAGGACATGAGTGTCGAAGCAAAGATCCCACTCGGAGTTGCAATAAAAGGCGTCAAGCTTGGAAAGTGTGGGTGTGGCCCTTCCGTTGCTCCAAGTAAACCGCCGGTTTTGAAGATGGATCTCCTTGAGCTCACAAGCTTGAAGAGTCGCGCGGAAGCGGTAGATACGGCTACGGTTGATGTTGCGGCTGTTCTTGTCTTGGGCCCTCCTAATTTGATTGAAATCGCCTAACACCAACCAACGCTCGCCATTGGGAGGCTTGAGGTTGGTTAGCTCCAAGAAGAAGTCGTCTTTGCGGTTGGACGCCGTGGGGCCATAAACCGTAGTGATCTTGAAATCGCCCTCATTATCGGAGTTCACAAAGTGAACCATAGCGGAGAGGCAAAACTTGGTGATGTGGACATTGGTAATTTGAAGAACAGAGTCATCCCAAAGGAGAAGGATTCCCCCTCTCGTTCCCGTGGCGGGTCTCTCGGCAAAGCTTTTCAATCGATTGCCGCCAATGTAACATGCATCGAATGGGGACACAGAAGCAAGCTTTGTTTCTTGTAGGCAAACAATGTGACATGTGGAGGAGGCAACCGTTTCATGCACAACATCTTGTCGATCTTGATCGTTTAACCCACGCACGTTCCAGTCTAAAATGTTCAGCGGTTGTTCGATCATTGACACAAAGGGACCCTTGCAAAGTACTGATGAAATACAAGTTACAGGAGCAAACAAACACTCGCAGACTACTTCCCAAAGCTGAGCAACAATTTCCTGAGCCTGGCGCAAGGGCCAGCGAGCAGGAACAGCAGTGGGGAACGGCACCCAGAACCCAGCGAGCAAAAACTGAACCTGGTACATGCACCAGTGAACAGCAGCAGCAACTAACAGAACCCAGCAACAACGAACAGCAGCAGCATCTAACGGAACCCAGCCTCGAGTAGGCAGCTACAGAAGGAACTAACATTGGCAAACTAGCAACACCCAGCACGGACATCAGTGTACGGTGATCAAGCATCAGCAGAAACAGTCTCGTCCAGCAGCGCGTCGTGGTCGAGACCAGCAGCACCTCCATGGCTCAGCAGAGCCTCATCCAAGGCCTCATCCTCCGGCGAACTGACTTTGAACAGCGCGCGCAAGGCGGCGATCCTCTGTTGGACAGTCAAATCAACTCGTACCAACTTGGTGGTTTGCAATTTCATGGAGAACTCTTCCCATTGTACTTAAAGGCGTGCATTCGTGGCACGTCGAGCTCAAAGTGTTCTCTGGTTGTCAAGCATGAGCCGGACACCAGGGTGAGGGTGGTGAGGCTTCGGCTGTGCAGGTTAAAACGGTCGCTACGTTTGTCATCAGACTTACCGTAAAAGTTATGGTCTTGGATGTGCACGCTGGTGAGGCTCGGCGCGGTGCGTATCCAGCCCTCAAGATCCTTGGTCGACGACGAGCACTTGTAAAGCCGTAGAGAGGAGAGGCGAGGGAAGGAGACGGCGGCGGCGCTGCTGACGGGCGGAGACTCAAGCCTACAGAACTCGAGGTCCAGCACTCGGAGGGGTGTGTACCGGTAACTCGGCAGGGTCTAGCTTGTACACCCAACCGTTCACCTGCTCCTCATCCCTTTGCCCATACGTCTGCCGTTTGATGACCACGAACTTGACAAGTACCTCCTCTAGGTGCGTCCGCAGTGGCGGGGCGGCGAGGAGGGAGACAGGGAGGCCACGAGGTCGTAGCTGTCTCTGGTTGCCCCCCACGTGGAGCTGCCCATGAAATGCTCGAAGTACTTTTGTTTACGTCCATGGACATAGAGAGATAGCTTCCTGACGTGGATGCACCGGCTGGCTGCGGAGAGGAACTTGGCAGCGTCGGAGACAAGGCGGTCATTAGTGCCAAAGGTGTCTTCTTCAAGGTCGCCGTAGGATATCGAGTCCAGGATGAGGGAGTGCGCGCGAAGCCAGACCGGGCGCCATCGCCGGTGAGGGCGGCCTCCCTGGTAGGGAGGAAGGAGATGACGGAGGCGAGCAGGTCGTCGGAGAGGTCGGATAGACGATCGGCCCCGGCCATCGCGTCCTGCTTACAAGGGTGGGTTTGAGGAGCAAAACGGGTCGCTCTCGCTCGTATATTATGTCAGATCTCGACCGCTATAGCCTATGTCGGGTCTGTTTCGACCTAGCAAACCGGTTGGATAGATGTCTCCGAGCTCCAATTCAATCTTGTATATCCGTCCACGCACCGGCCATTGTTTCCCAGCTATGAACTAAGCAAACTCTGATACTAACTCCGGCACACCCTGGCTTTCCAAGCAGCCGGCAACAATTTATATTCAACACAAAACGTATGCTCACACCTAAACCGCACATTAGATGAGGTGGAAAGGAATAAGCAAACCATTCTTCATATTTTTCATCACATCTCTAGCTTCCCTCCGGACATGCATATAGCATCAATGAGAACAGAAAACAAGAACTAAACAACCACGACATATATCCTGGTCTTGCTAAAAAAAGACATGTATTTCTACTTTTCGAGTGTACCTTGTACATTCAGTTCTGGTGCCTGGCTAAAACTTTTTCCTCAAATATTGTAACATCATCATCTCTCAGCAAACGAAGCAGCTAGCTAGTGCATTTTCCTCAAAAGAGATCAAATACAATGCACGCAGCTATATATAGATTTTCGTTATATATGTATTGAGACAATCAAGTATTTTTTGTTCTTTGAACTAATGCAAATTCGGTCGCGCAACTTAGTCTATCACTCATATTGTATCAAATTTGTTTCGAGCAGTTTTGAGCGTCCAGGTAGATGGGGCGCCACTGACATTTTTTCATGTTCGGACCCTTTGGACCTATGGGAGACTATTAGGACGCTGTTTGAGATGCTTAAACAGTAGAAAAAACCTGGTAGGACAAACAAAATACTACCCTAATCTGCCGAGCAGCAAGCCTATTCTAAGGCGGGTCACAGTGAAACTAACTTAGCAAGTAACATCACACACCTCAAGATACATTTGTTTATGCGCACGTAATTGATGAGGAGAGAGATGTTTGTGATATAACATAGCTAGTTTGCCTTAGTTTTAAGCTGGATGCACGCTTCCCTTTCTCCAAAGAAGAAACTGTCTATGACCTAGAGGCAGAATGATGATAATAAGCTCGACTGAGGGCAACAGAAATGCGCACTCGGTGGAGGTAATACGGGAGATACATATTGGGCTTGTTGGAGAGATTCGGCCCAACTCGAATTTTCCGAATTCCAAATTATTTCCCTATTTATATAATCATAGGAAATTGTAATGGCCTTTATGAATGCCAAATTTATTCCAGAAAATCTAACAAATTTCTAATTAATCAATATTGGGATTGGTAATATAGTTTTCCACCCAAAAATAATTTTATAAAATATAATTTTATTTGTAAAAAGTTTATAGGTCTTTAATGAATCCCAGAAATTTGTTTCTAGGGTGTAATTAAATACTATTTTGTTTTGCAATATCCAAATATGCAACTAATTTCCAAATAAGTCCAAATGTAATATTTTTCACACATGTGTCTTCTATATGGAAATGTCATACTATTTCCCTCTTATGAAATTAAAACAAGTGTTGGAAATATTTCAAAATGGTTCCAAAATTCAAGTAAAGTCTTCATGAGTCAAATGAGACATAAAAGAAAATCCTACATCTTTTGGAAAGTCATATTTATTCCCTTTCTTAAATAATGTAAGCATGGTTAGACAAGTATTTTAAATGTCACTCGAATCCAAATAGTTAAATCAATTTAAATAATAACAAAGTTGGATAATTATAAATTTCCTTTCACCAATCAAGATTTATAATTTAGATAATCATGTTGATCCACTCTTGTGTAAAGTTTTAAATAAATGTTAATAAAAGCTTACACAAATCCTCAAGAAATTAATTTCTTCGGAAATTTCAACAAAGACAGGAATCAATTATTTTTAATTAGCTTAAATTCGAAAATTCTGATTTTTTTAGGGATGTTACAAACTAGCAACCTTAAAAGCATTCTCGTCCACGGGATTCGAAGAGGCTAGAAAGAATCAATTTGGGTTGGCATATTCAATAAGATCCGACTTTGTGGTTGTTGCCTTTCAGATTACCTAAGAGGTAAAGAGGAAGTTTCTCATCTTAACGTTTCAAAACTATGAAACATAATATATGCGATTACACTACCATATGTTGCCACTACTGTAAAGTCATCTTGTCATTTGGGGCTTATCTCATAGACCATATGCGGCTAGATTGCCTTGAGTCTCTAACTCGGTGTGCCTTGACAAATCTTATATTGGAAGCCTCCAATCTTAATTCATTCCGGCGTTTACTTTTTCTTAAGATCCCCTTCTTAAGCTTCTCACCATAAAAATAAATTTGGGTGACATTTGGTGTCCATCCATATTCTCGGTATACTACCACCCTTAAAAGTAGTATGGTGATACCTCTCAAACGTATCTATAATTTTTGATGTTCCATGCATGTTTTATACCAAATGCTATATGTTTTATATACACTTTATATCATCTTTATACATTTTCTGGAACTAACATACTAAAAGATGCCACAGTGCCAGTTCCTGTTTTCTGCTGTCTTTTGTTTCAGAAAAGCTGTTAAGGAAATATCCTCGGAATTTGACGAAAATAAACGGGGATCAGTTTTTCACCGACACGAAGACGGAGTCCAAAGGACAGACGAGGAGGCGACCCAGGGGCCCAGATGCCACCTCGGCGCAGCACAAGGTGGGGCCACGCCGGGGTGTCGTCTGGCGCCCACGGGAGGCCCCTCACGCCGCCTCTTCGCCTATATATTCACTTTGTCCCGAAAACCCTAAACACCCGATCAGAAATCCACGAAAAGTTCCGTCGCCGCCGTCGCCTTCAACCCTAGTTTGGGAGGGTTCTGTAGCTCTTCCCGGCACCCTGTCGGAGGACAAGATCATCGCCGGAGGGCTCTACACCACCATGCCCGCCTCCGGACAGATGCGTGAGTAGTTCATCTTTGGACTACGGGTCCATAGCATTAGCTAGATGGTTGTCTCTCCACTTTGTGCTATCATGTTTAGATCTTGTGAGCTGCCTAACATGATCTAGATCATCTTTATGTAATGCTACATGTTGTATTTGCTGGGATCCGATGAATTGTGAAGTAATGATCAAGTTGTTCCTCTATTTATCTCTATGTTTTATTTATGTTCTTGCATGCGCTCCGATGCTAGTTGATGCTTTGGCCAAGTAGATGCTAGTGTCTCCAAGAGGGACTATTTATGCTAGATAGTTGGTTCATGTCTCCAGTAACCTGGGCTCGAATGACAGAAACAACTAAGGTTGTGGATGTGCTGTTGCCACTAGGGAGAAAACAACTTTGCTTTGTCTATATGCATTGCTTATATGTCATTTGCATTGTTTACATTACATACTTTGCTTATTGCAATAATCTGTTGTTTGCAACTTAATACTCGCGGAGACACATATGTTATCTCGGGGGTGGATTATTAGTCATAGATGCAGCTAGTAAGCGGTCTATGTATTTTGTTGTAATGTCCAATAAATACTACAATGAACATTGTCTTGTCATAATATGCATTGTCATACATTTACCATTTGTCAATTGCCCAGCTGTAATTTGTTTACCGAATATGCTTGTTATATGTTTATGGAGAGACACCTCTAGTGAACTGCGGACCCGGTCCATTCTTCCACATTGATAAAAACACCGTTTCCACCACGCTCTACACTCATGTGCTCGATGTTCATTTTTGCATTTACATTTATCTTCCACACCATATGTTTAACCCTTTGTATTCAGCAAGCAGGGGAGATTGACAACCTTCCTGTTTCGTTGGGGCAAAATACTTTGATTGTGTTGTGTGCAGGTCCGCGTCCACACACCATATTTTTCTGGTGCTGTTGACACCGTGTTGAAGCTCTTCCAACTCCTACTAGTTCGATAACCTTGGTAGATTTCAAGGAAAATTGCTGCTGCACTAATTCATACCTTCCTCTTGGGGTCTCCCAACGAACGTGTGTTTCCACGTCATCATATGGTTCGTCTAAAACTTTTGGGAATATTGTTGCTCCATCCTACTGATCGAACAAATCATTGATCATAGGCTACTCATTCTTAGTTGCAAACTCGTTTAACGAACGTTAAGCCAAACACATGCTCTTAGTGCATCCTTTCTCTTTCACGAACCAAATTGTATGTATTGCACACTTTCAACTCTGCTAGAGGTTTGGGAATGAAAATTTCATACTAGCCAAGAGATTGGTTATTGACACTTCACACTAACTCCATGATCATAGGTTCCACCAAAACTATTCCACGATGTATCTAAAATCTCATGGTTGCGCACCTTGTGTGGCTCATTTGATTGTGCCAAGTGACCTCTTCACTGTCTAGCATGTGATGTTATCTGTATGATATTATCCTTACATAAGGTCTTCATGGATCAAATCAGAATTCTTTTAGGCATCTCCATAACTTTTTATATCTTCAGTTCATGTCCATGTCTTAAATATATCCTGGTCTCGAGGGTTTTAAGCTGGGTCAAATAGACTCTAGGGAGAAAGTACTACAAATAGCCCATAAAATAACCTTTTTAGTGTAATCATAAGTTTTTTTGCTGGTGTCAACAAGACAATAACCTTTTTGTTGATGGCCCACAAATCATCGTATCTAACGATTAAACCTGAGGCTACCTGAGTTTTGGCTCATATCACTACCGACGATAATCATATGCATCGTGTCTAATGGAGTGATGTACGTTTTATGTGCACATCCATATATTCTTGAACAATCAACTAGGAGAGGAAAAATATGTCTATAACCAACCATAAAATGGGATCCCTAATGGATCTGGTACATGCCCTACATTTAGAAAACATTATTAATTTATTCCAGAGAAGAAGAAAAAAATAAGCACCATATCCTGCATTTTGCCTGATTTAGTATGTGGTATTAACTAATTCCATATATAACAAGACCATGGCCGCTACATAAAGCTCCTAACCCCATGGATCCGTCGCACATCTAGAGTCCATATTTTTTCTGTATATCGATCAAAGGATGAAGACTATCCAGGCGGTCCTCCTATGCCTTGTCCTTTCGATGCTTTGTTCAGGTATTTTGCAGGCATGGTTTTCTCTGCTCCACCATTGCACATGTACAAAAACATTTCTGCTTATTATCCATATTGTGATATCGAAATACACAGGAATTACGGCAATGATCACGACGGATGATGGATCATATGTGAAACTGCATGTGTTGCCCCATGCGTGGTTTTGGTAATTAATGACAATCCTTATGGACTAATGTTTGCATTAAGATATTCTTGTAGATCTTGTCCATAGGAAAAGATTGGAGTTCATGTGTTGGACTCTAGAAGATTACATGATGGCCAAGGTTCTATCCAAGGGTTTATATGAAGAATGGTCTTGTGAAGAGTTGAGCTTATTGCAAGCACGGCTTGGAAAAGAAGTTTGAGTGAACTTTCATGCTATTTCCAAGCCATCATATATATCAAGAGAAGAAGATGAAGTGCAAGTCCAATATGATCCATCTCGGAAGATATCATTTGATTGAAGCTTGCAATCAAGACATGAAGACGGAGCTTAGCGAGGCTCTGCCATAATGGAGTATGGGGGAGCATTTGGAGATGTCTTCACCAAGCAAAGCGCAATCAAGAAAGGTGGTCCACTTGAAGAGATCAAGATCGTCATCATCTAGCTCAAGTGGAATGCGCAAGGCAAAGGTATGATCTTGATAGGTTTTTATTTTACCGGTCTCATGGTGTTAGTGGGAGACCGGGTTATAGGATAGAGGGCGTACTATCAAGAGGGGCTCTCAAGTGAGTAACTTGATTGCATCTTTGTGGAGAGCTCAAACCTTTGCATACTTGGCATATCATCTTTCTTGGTTCTTATTTGGTTCTTCTCCTTGTTGGGCTTTGGTGCTTGTTATGATCCTCATGACAAGCCCAAGTTCTTCGAAAATGGATTTTGGATGGAAAACTTGTTGCGTTCTCGGTGTTGGAAATATTACCGGTCCTCCTCGAGATAAGGTCCACACCTCCCATGTGTAGGAAAGCTCTTGTTGCTACCTTTCCAACCTCGTTGGTTTCATCTCGTTTGGAGCTTCCTTGCAAAAGTTATTGCATTTCAGGATTTACCGGTTGTTCTTATTTAGAGAAGGCTTAACTTTCTTCATTTGGTTTTATCCTCACATGATGGACTATGATGTTGCTTTGCATAATCTTGAAGGGCTCTTCGTTGCGATTCCAACGAGCCCAAGAACATCGAAAACGGAGTCCGGATGATCAAGATATGTTCGTTTTCGTATTGGGCGTTTTTGCAGTTTTTGTCGGCCGGCCCCCAGGCCGGTCGCTTCGGCCACCCTGCCGGTCCCCTGGCCGGTTGCCTCTGCCGCCCCGGTGGCCCCTGATGCATGTAAAATGCATACATGAACTTTACATTTTATTACATGTTATTCCATGTTATTTGCATCATATAAGGGTTATATTCATGATTTATATTGAGTTTTGGGGATAATTAACAATTTCCCCATTTTTCTGGAATTAACCCTGCACTGTCAGAAAACCCCTTTTTCTATATTTTTACGTTTCAGGCGACCAAATCACGTCATAATGACCTGAGATTTTACGGGGATCACTTTTTTGGAAGGAACGAAACGTAGGCGCAAAGGAAACGAAGAAACGGAGACCAGAAGGCCGAAAGAGGTGGGCCCACGTGGCCAGATTCCCTGACCGCGTGGGACCCACCAAATGGCCCTCGGGCCTCCGCTGCCGTCGATCTTCTTCCCGAAGCTTCGTCTTGACCTAAAAACGACTATATATAGACCCCCCAGGGCTTTCGCGAAAGGGAGCGCCGCCGAAACACAGAAACCACGAAACAGAGACCTGGAGCTGAAGATTGGAGGGGGAAAACTCCGGCGGGGCGCTGCCGGCGTGGTCTCCTTCCCTCCAACAACATCTCCACCGACACCATGATGAAGAGGGAGTAGTCCACCCCTGGACTATGGGTTTGTGGAAGTAACTTATGTATCTCTCCTCTCTATGAGCTTCACTAATTAGTACCGTATGAGCTGCTGAACATGATTACGGTCATCTATGTAATTCCTTTGTGGTGGATCTTTATTATGAGTTAATACATGTTTGAGATTGCAATGGTTTTGTTTCAGTTATGAAAGTAGATGCATATTATGTACCCCGTTCTTATTTACTTGTCATGATCAAGCATGTTTATGAGAGCATGTGAGGGGGAACGTGTGCATTAGTTGGAGTAACGGGGGGTGGCTAGTGCAGTGAACGTGACAGATAGTTCTGCGATCCACTTGGGTTTTCTACCTTACTTTGTTGCCTCACTAGGGATAAACAAAAATACCATGCTACCGGAGAGTGGATGTGACCTTGGCCACTACCTCCATGACTAGATCTAGCATGTTCTTATTTTAACTTCATGTCATTGAACTTATTGCTATGCTCTGATTTATCTTAATTACTAAGGTGTTATGATTTAGTTCGCATCTTGGTGGAGCATAAGAGAGAGAACAACTTATACTTGAGATCTCTATGTTAGGACGTGATGCCCATATTATTAATAACTTGTCAAACCATGTCTTGCCATCTTTCATGTTAATTTTAGTGTTCCATTGTCTACCACGTTATCAAGAGAGAGTGCATTTGTGAAACCATGAACCCCGGTCCATTTTTAATCATAAGAAACACCTTTCCAACACTTTTATCACCACTTTTGTTTGCTGCCATTTTAAATCCGAAAATACAAAAACACTTTTACATCTTGCATTCATTATAAAAAACCAAAAATATCATTTACATTGTTTCCACCATCATTGCATATTTATTTTACCATCATTGCATATTTACTACTGTTTGCATATTTATTTTATTATCATTCTCACACCTTGTGCTTGACAACCACTTGGTGAGGTTGAGGGCACAAAACAATTTATTTTGTTGCAGGTTCTCAAGAGAAGGATAAGGAGATAACACCTGAAATACTGGTTCCCCGAGAGTTCGATATTAAACCCTCGAGTCACCCCTCGTGGGGAAAACTGTCTTCCACTACTACATACACTCTGCACTTGGAGTCTCAACCTAACCCATTTACTTTTCACGCAGGTACCACGCGAAGGGGCTAGCAACTGTTTTCTGGCGCCATTGTGGGGTAACTACGTGAAGGGCCATCAAGACGTTTTCTGGCGCCGTTGCCGGGGAACCATAGCTGAAAGGTTTATCCAAGGATCACTCACATCAAGTCAACTTCATCACCAACTTGTGTAACAACCTAAGCTTGGGGAGGTTGCACCTACGTGAGCATCATCTTATCCATCTTTACCTACAATCATTTTATTTTGTTTTGTTCTTGTCTTGCATATCATCTTTATATTTCGGTTTGCATATTTATATTCAGTTTTGCATTTTTGTGTTGCATTTGTTATTTCGAGTTGCATTAGTGTCATTTTACTTTCAGTTTTGCATAAAAAATTAAAAACACATAAAAACTTTATCAAAATGAATTCTAGTGTTGAAATGAACAATTTTAGTCAATATTATGGAGAGTCATTAATGGAAGCTTGGTATAGAATTAAGGGCATTAGTAAAAATGGTAAACATACCCCTGCTGCCTTGATAAGAAACTTTTATAATGGTTTAAATGGCTGGTCAAAATGTTTTCTAGATTCCTTGACTAATGGAAATTTTGCTTCAGGAAATCCCTCACATGCTAATAATTTAATGGAAAATTTATTTGGGAATTCTATAGAAACAAAAGAGGAAACCGGATTAGACAATTACAAGTTTCTATGGATAGGTCAATATTAAACCTACAAACCTATGTGGAAGAGTATCCTACTAAAAATGAGATGCATTCATTTATCCTTCACACAGAATCTAGGATGAAGAAGACAAAGAACACTCTTTTAGACATTTCTTCGAAATTGCAAACTGTATTGACCCATGCCAAGTCTGAAAAAAGGATAACTAAGAATTTGAATGAAAATATCTTCTATGTTAGAGCCTCTAGACAGGGACATTAAGAATTACATTGAAAATGATGATGAATCTCTTATGTTATTTGAGTTGAGGAAGTTAAAATGCTTAGTGAAGTTAAGGAACCATTTGTTGATTTAGAGAAGTGTAGCTTGCATGAATTAATTTCTATCTTACAAAAATTTGCAAGTGATCCTTCTGTTAATATTAACCAGGCTGGTTTTGGTTCCTATATTGCTAATCATGTCTTAAAAGAAAAGATTGCTAGGTACAATCAAGAAGCTATGATACCACCTAAGCTTGGGGATATCTGGATCCCTAAGGTACTAGTAACCATTGGAAAAGAGACACACCATGCCATTTTAGATCTAGGATCTAGTGTCTCTATATTATCTAAAGAACTATATGAAGTCCTTGAACTTAAAAATATTGAGAAATGCTCTATTGAACTTGCACTTGCTGATGATTCCATTAGACATGCTCTAGGAAAAGTAAGTGATGTTATGGTAGAGTTACACATGACTTTTGTGCCTGTTGATTTTCTAATCATGGACATGGGGAATAAAACCTCTAGTCCTATTATTTTGGGAAGACCTTTTCTTCGTACTACAGGTGCCATTATTGATTCAAAGGAAGGGAATGTGAAGTTTCAGTTTCCACACAAGAAGAGCATGGAACACTTCCCAAGGAAGAGGGACACACCAAGGTTCAAGCTCCCTCATGAGCTACGTCCCCTTTGATTATCAAGTAAGTAAGCCTAGCTATATGGCTATAAAGAAAGCGCTTTACGGGAGGCAACCCGGTTGTTTTTGTTTGAGATTTTCTTTGAGTCCTCTTGCTGTAACAAGAGAGTAGTTTGTTAGTTTTGTTTCTGGGATTTTTAATAAAGAACCAAGTTTTACCTATTTTGGGTTTGAAAAGTTGCTATTCATTTTCGGAGAGTTTTCTGCCTGCACGAAGTCTGTGCACGGTTTGATTTTTCATTTTTTATCTGTAACTCCGATTGAGCTGTAATTTGAACTGTAGCTTCAACTTTTCATCCTCTGCATACGTGATTTTTGCAGATTTTTCTGACGAGTTTAAGTAGGGTAGAAAAATGCGTTTTGCTGCTGCTGTTTTTGGACAGATTCTGTCTTGATATTGTTTGATGCATTCTTTGAGCTTTTTGCTTGAATCTTTTTGATTCAATTGAGTTTATGAGTAGGCATACAACATTATATACTCTCTGGACATTCATATGAATTTTTGCCTAAGGATTTTATGCAGCAAGGAACCTATTTGTTTATCACTACTAATATCACCCCACAGAAAAGAAATGGGAGAAACGGTGTTTTGAAGTTTTTTCACAGGGATTAGAGGAGCTGCACCAAGAGCTATCCAAGGATGGTGAAGACCATAAGCTTGGGGATGTCAAGACAACCCCACTAGACCAACACACTCTCGGTTTGCACACGTCTAACTTCTGTTTTTCGATCAAAGCACTTTATCGTATAAACTTGGAGCGTCTGTTTTTTTTGCTTTTGTTATTTCGGTTTGATTTTTATAAGACCACCACTATCATTTATATATGAGAGAGCTACTGGAAGTTTGGGTTGAATTATGTTGGATGCTATTAAATATATTGGGATAGGGATGTTTGAGTTGATTTTAAAAGATACATATAGTTGCATAATTCATGTGCTTTGAATGAATGTTAATTTGCAAGTGTGTTGTCAAGAGCTATCTTTTACCATGTTTAGATGTTGAATTTTAACTTTACTTGGTTTAACATGGATTGATTAGTTCTATGGACACTTATGCATGCATTTAGATGGTCAACTTTCTCCCTATTGCTAGCCCAAAAATTACAACAAGTAAAAAGCTTGTTTCCCAACACCTTCAACCAAAGTTTTTCCAGTGAGTCCACCATATCTACCTATTAGCTTTATGCTATTCCAAGTATGTTTATCATGTTATATTGTGTTATCTACATTTCTGAATTTAAATGCTTATGTTATTGATTGTCATGGGAAAAATTGGTTAAAAGCTCTCACGAACTTGATGCACAATTTACTTTTATTGCATTTAATAAGCATGAACCATTGTGATTAAAATTATGAAGTTGTGGGCTTGACAATTGTTTTGGTTGGGAGTTAGCCCATATGTGCTGTCACATGGCAAGCTTTCAACATTGCACTTATTTATATTTAGTTGATGTCATGTACTTTTGTTTATGGATGCCTATCATGGGTGAAATGAATGTGGATACTTAGTAAGTTCAAAGAGTTTGTATAAATGGTTAGAGAAATGCCTGGGCCGCTAATCTAAGCCATGCATCATTCATGGTGGAAATTTACAGCATAACCATAATGTTCATTCAGTGATGCACCTCATAATAAAAAGCTATACCCATAGTAAATAAAAGAGTGCTGAGATTGTTCATTGTCTGTTTGTCTTGTTGTTTTGACATGGGCTTGTTCATGTCAAGGGGCAAGAGGTACCCCAGTGCAGTTCTTGATGATACTATTATTACTTGCAATGACCTTTATTTGAATTTACTTTGTGGACCAAAGTGAGTAACACATGGTGTAGGTACTTGTATTCAAGGGACATGAGACATTCAACCAATACATTGTCAAGCACACCACTCATATTTGCTTTCACTTTAAACATTAATCATTCAAGATGCTATGATAGGGGTAATGAGAGCTCCACACCAATGACTACCACATTGCAAGCATTAACTTAAGTAGAAGTGTTTGGAAGTTAGATGAAACTTATTCATGCTTTACCTCTACTTATTTATCTATCCAAAGTGTCCACCTTTTATATTCAGTTTTCATAAGAAGTACTCTATGACCACCATAGGATGTTTTTACTTTTCATTATGCATACATTTGGTCCATAGTACTTTCTTCTATGTTACACTTTGTGAATTTATCATTGAACATCTTTACATTGAGTATTTGATATCACTTCATAATTTATCTTGCATATTGTTATTCCTTTGAAGAATGAATCATTTGACTTATGTAGCAATAGTAATCACCTTTGATATCCATTGATAGTATTAAAATGCAAAGTCCATGTTAGTTTTATCACCTTCATACTCGGGACGAGCATGGGTTAAGCTTGGGGATGTTGATGCATGTAAAATGCATACATGAACTTTACATTTTATTACATGTTATTCCATGTTATTTGCATCATATAAGGGTTATATTCATGATTTATATTGAGTTTTGGGGATAATTAACAACTTCCCCATTTTTCTGGAATTAACCCTGCGCTGTCAGAAAACCCCTTTTTCTATATTTTTGTTTCAGGGACCAAACGACGTCCAAATGACCTGAGATTTTACGGGGATCACTTTTTTGGAAGGAACGAAACGTAGGCGCAAAGGAATCGAAGAAACGGAGACCAGAAGGCCGAAAGGGGTGGGCCCACGCGGCCAGATTCCCTGACCGCGTGGGACCCACCATGGCCCTCGGGCCTCCGCTGCCGTCGATCTTTCTTCCCGAAGCTTCGTCTTGACCTAAAAACGACTATATATAGACCCCCCAGGGCTTTCGCGAAAGGGAGCGCCGCCGAAACACAGAAACCACGAAACAGAGACCTGGAGCTGAAGATTGGAGGGGGAAAACTCCGGCGGGGCGCTGCCGGGTGGTCTCCTTCCCTCCAACAACATCTCCACCGACACCATGATGAAGAGGGAGTAGTCCACCCCTGGACTATGGGTTTGTGGAAGTAACTTATGTATCTCTCCTCTCTATGAGCTTCACTAATTAGTACCGTATGAGCTGCTGAACATGATTACGGTCATCTATGTAATTCCTTTGTGGTGGATCTTTATTATGAGTTAATACATGTTTGAGATTGCAATGGTTTTGTTTCAGTTATGAAAGTAGATGCATATTATGTACCCCGTTCTTATTTACTTGTCATGATCAAGCATGTTTATGAGAGCATGTGAGGGGGAACGTGTGCATTAGTTGGAGTAACGGGGGGTGGCTAGTGCAGTGAACGTGACAGATAGTTCTGCGATCCACTTGGGTTTTCTACCTTACTTTGTTGCCTCACTAGGGATAAACAAAAATACCATGCTACCGGAGAGTGGATGTGACCTTGGCCACTACTCCATGACTAGATCTAGCATGTTCTTATTTTAACTTCATGTCATTGAACTTATTGCTATGCTCTGATTTATCTTAATTACTAAGGTGTTATGATTTAGTTCGCATCTTGGTGGAGCATAAGAGAGAGAACAACTTATACTTGAGATCTCTATGTTAGGACGTGATGCCCATATTATTAATAACTTGTCAAACCATGTCTTGCCATCTTACATGTTAATTTTAGTGTTCCATTGTCTACCACGTTATCAAGAGAGAGTGCATTTGTGAAACCATGAACCCCGGTCCATTTTTAATCATAAGAAACACCTTTCCAACACTTTTATCACCACTTTTGTTTGCTGCCATTATTAAATCCGAAAATACAAAAACACTTTTACATCTTGCATTCATCATAAAAAACCAAAAATATCATTTATCATTGTTTCCACCATCATTGCATATTTATTTTACCATCATTGCATATTTACTACTGTTTGCATATTTATTTTATTATCATTCTCACACCTTGTGCTTGACAACCACTTGGTGAGGTTGAGGGCACAAAACAATTTATTTTGTTGCAGGTTCTCAAGAGAAGGATAAGGAGATAACACCTGAAATACTGGTTCCCCGAGAGTTCGATATTAAACCCTCGAGTCACCCCTCGTGGGGAAAACTGTCTTCCACTACTACATACACTCTGCACTTGGAGTCTCAACCTAACCCATTTACTTTTCACGCAGGTACCACGCGAAGGGGCTAGCAACTGTTTTCTGGCACCATTGTGGGGTAACTACGTGAAGGGCCATCAGCCCCCAGGCCGCCCTCCTTCCTGCGCGACGTTCCGTACCCCTTCAACGGTCACCTTTTTGGGGGACCTATTTAAGGGGCTTTCTTCCCCAACGGTTCCCCAACCCTTTGAGCTCGTTTTTCCCCTCTCTCTCCTCCATTGTTGACCCTTTGCCTATCTCTCAATCCCTCCCATGATTCTTGCATATCTTTGAGGGAAAGTGAGAGGAGATCAAGATCTACATTTCCACCAATCCATTCCTCCTCTAAGTGAGGGGAACCTAGTAGATCATGATCTTGGAGTTCTTGTGTGGTTCTCCTCTTTGTCCTTCCTCTCTTCTCCCCCATAAGCATTAGTTGCTTGTGGTGGGATTCGAGAGTGAAGGATTTGAGCCTTGTGCTCTTGCCATTGCTTTGTGCATCGGTTTGTGCTCTCCACGAGGATTCGTGGAAGTTCAAAGCTTGTGAACTCGTTACTCTTGGGTCTTTGGACCCTAGACGCCCGTGTGGTGGTTGAGACCCTTGTGTGATCACTTGTAGCTGTTCGGGAGCCCCCAATCCCGTTGTGGGTTGTGCCCCGGATCGTTGTTGTAAAGACTCCGGATTCCGCCTCGAAGGAATTCCGATAGTGGAAGGTGAACCAAAGCTTTGTGGTGCGGTTCATCGGAGAAGAAGGTGAAACCTTTGTGGTTGTTGAACCATTGTGTTGGTTCACACCTCTCCAACGAGACGTATTCCCCTAAAAGGGAGGAACTCGGGAATACATCCTCGTCTCCGCGTGCCTCAGTTATTTCTATACCCGAGCTCTTTACTTATGCACTTTACATTGTGATAGCCTTCGTGCTTGCAGTATTCTATATTGCTATCACCTTGTTGCTTGTCTTGCTTAGCATAAGTTGTTGGTGCACATAGGTGAACCTAGTTTATTTAGCTTGTTGGCTTGTTAATTTAAACACCTAGTTTTATTCCGCAATTATCAAGCCTAATCCGGAAAAGTTTTAATCGCCTATTCACCCCCCCTCTAGGCGACATCATTGTCCTTTCAATATGTCCCTGAGGGTTGCGACCCACACATCATCTCCAAGGCATGTCCATCAAAATCTACCTGCGTGAAACAGTGCAAACAAAAATACCTCTCAGGCACGGTTTATGGCGAATGTGTTCCGGAGGGATGCCGATGCATAATCTGCGTGCTATCTGCAGGGAATTAAGGATATCTTGCTTGCTATACTTTCAGCCTAAGTACAAATAATGGCTGATTAATATCCTTATAATAGCAAGAACATTGTATCCGATACCAAGGACCTGTGCACACTTTTCTATTACAAATAAAATATTACAAACCAGTATAATAAATATGTTAAACAATTATGGTAAAGTGCAGGTTTTGTCATTTGGATATTTCAGAAAAGAGATAAAGATGATTTATCAAAAAAGTATTGTTTCAAGTTTTAGCAAAAAATAAAGTATTATCTCAAGTTCTCGACACTTTGTTTTGGGCTTGGAATATCTTATATAATTAAATGCATAAACCACAGGAAGCAACTTTACTACTCTGCATATTGTCAGGATAGCTTTTAGCAGCAAGATTCTTTCTATATGATCTTCTAGAATGATAGAGCTAGGAAAAAAATACTATGAGACCTGTCTATTACCTTGTTACTGTAGACCCAACTGGTAGGGGGACACATGTTCCACGCGAATCTAAAAGCGGTTCTAGACCTAACATAGGATCGGCAGAAGAAACCTTTTGGCATGAGGAAGAAACATAACAGATCTAGAACCATATTCGTAAGCACATATTTGATCAACATTAAACATGCCCGACCACGTTTTCTTTTCCATCTGCTGAGCCGTTTTTCGATTTTTTACACCACACATGCTCTTACTCTGCATTCGAGAGTCTTTGATAATATAACAAAATCAAAATATAGCTGATATGAAACTCACCGTTCTTACATCCGAAGATACCGGTATGTTGAGCTTCAGTTTCCCAGACTTACCAAAGCAGAATAAGTCATTCTTGTGGAAGTTACTTTTTTTTAAACCGTGACTGTGAGGCAAAAGCCCCACATCTTATTAAACTTTTATTAAGAAAAGTATAGGAATAATTACATCATATTTACTTACAGCTATGGAGACTATCTAACCCAGATTTTACATCAGAAACAGACTTCTGAGGAAACCTATGAACATGTAGGTACACATCATGCATGAACCTACTCCTCTAAACCGAAAACCTAGGTCTTTCGGCTATATCTCCTCAAAAGCGCATAGAACTGTGAAGTTTTGGGACTTTTCCAAATCATGATTCTTAAAGGGGATGGTATAACCATTGTATTGTAGAATGTATAATCCATCGTCTACAGGTTGAGGCACAATCTCCCTGGTTTGACTATCAAGTTTAGCGCACTCAATAAGCATTCTGAGCATTTTTTTTTTGAAACAAGGCATTTTGCCTTATATATTGATATAGCAGGAGAAAACAGGAAGGCCATGGCCTAAAATATAAAAAAGACGAAAAATAGAAAGGGTGGGAAGTTCCAAAAAAAAGTCACCCCCACTCCTCCCAACAAATCCTACGACTTATTTCTGCAAGATGGCTGGCACCTGCCAGGATCAACTCTTCTCCTTTGTCCTTGATCCGCTGCAGCAGTGCTGATGGCATGGATGAGTTGTCTTTGAAGACTTCTGTATTTCGCTCCTTCCAAAGGTTACACGCAATAAGAGCGATGGCCGAGCGAAGGCCCTTAGGGTGTGTCGTCGGGGATTCACTGATGGCCTTCTAGTATTGCAAGTTAGTGTCGTGTCCAGAGCCCATATCTAGAATCAAAGAAGGCATGAGAGCCAAGCGGATGTTGCCGTCCAGATGCGTTTGGAGTACTAATTAACTTTCAAAGATGATATGTCGGGCAGTTTCAAGAATGCATTTGCAGAGCTGACAGATAGGTTGATGGGGCCATCCACGGATTGCTAGCCGATCAAAGGTCCATAGGCGGTTCTGAACAGCTAACCATGTGAAAAAACAGCATTTGGCTGAGCCCAAACCTTCCACACTAGCTTCTCAAAAGAACATGCGGTTGAACCGATGGATTCCGCTTTGTAGGCCGAGACCGGCGAGTAGTTGCGTGAAGCAGTAGGTTTCCATGTAATAGACTCATCGATCACTGGGTTGAGGTGGACGGCCGACCTGAGACCCATAACTGAATGAACTGTGAGATGTGTTTGGTAGTAAAATTTTCCATGTTGAGGTTAGTGATCCATTTCTGGTCGGTGATAGCATCAAATATGGCTTTGCTCTTTTTCTTGGAAGCCTCTAATATCAGCGGAGTTAGGGCCCGGGCCTCGGCATCAAAGAGCCAAGAGGACGATCAGAAACACACTTTCTTCCCATTTCCCACATTCACTACAAGAACCCCCCCCCCCCCCCCCCTAAGCAAACGGCCGACCTGAGACCCCATAACTGAATGAACTGTGAGATGTGTTTGGTAGTAAAATTTTCCATGTTGAGGTTAGTGATCCATTTCTGGTCGGTGATAGCATCAAATATGGCTTTGCTCTTTTTCTTGGAAGCCTCTAATATCAGCGGAGTCAGGGCCCGGGCCTCGGCATCAAAGAGCCAAGAGGACGATCAGAAACACGCTTTCTTCCATTTCCCACATTATTCACCCTACAGTCACCATTGCTACGTAATTGTGTAGTGCTATGCTAGTCTCACGCGCGGTTTGCTCTCTTGGCGACGTTCATGATGCACGTACGCTTTGTGAACTTGTGATGCTTTTGACTGATTTGTGACTTTTCATGATTTTTCCGTCTCACTTTTCCTTTTGTTCCTTTATTTCCTTTCTTCTGCAGGGTGTGATTTGGGATCTCTTGTTTTTTTCCTTCAGAACTATTGGCTTGTCAAGGGTGACCCTTCTTTGCCAGAAGATTGAAGCTTTATGAAATTTCTCGATGTAACCTACTGGGTGAAACATCACAGGATATTACGCGTCAGTTCCGTACACAACGCATATCCAGAGGATTTTAACTATAGTATCAACATGAAACTCTGAAGTGTATGTCTTGCAATTCAAAATATATCTACATTTCTGCTAGTTTTAATGTAGCTCCATGCCTACCAGACATTTCGTACAAGTTACCGATGTAGTCAAAATTGAGTGGTAAATTAGATTTTAGGTAATTCCCCGCCCTATGCAATTATAGATTAGCAAGAAAAGAAGCATGTGATTGGTAACCTTACCGGTCTAACAACAATCCTAAGTCGTAGTTTGTAGGTTATAGTTCTAAAATCAACATATGTATGACATACCTTATGGCCTAGCCGCTTATGATTTTCTTTTGAACAAGATGAGAACCCCAAAGGGCCTGCTGCCACATTAATCAGTGGTCAAACTTACATATATAGAGGTCCTCGGAAAGAGAGAAAAAACAATAACGCCAGACTTCTACAAAAGGCACACGAAGATGGTCCGAAGAAACACCATCGGGTCATCGACCACCGCTGGCGGAACTAATTAAGCTCGATGTTGCGAGCACCATATTCCTCGTTGGCGACGGAACCACTTGGCGAAGATGCGAGGAAGAACGCCACAATAGAACTCCTGAAGATTCTCAATTGAAGGAGGAAGAATTTGACCACCTTATGTGTTCCGTCTTGGAGTAACTCTGGTTGTCGAAGAGAATGCCGAGGCACAGCCGTCGCCATTGATGAACTCCAAAACTGTAGCAAACTTGCGAACCCTCAAAGCAGGAACTCAAAGATCCAGACACAGTTCAGCACCCGCCACCACGACGGCCGTCGAATGGCTTAGTCGCTTAAGTTAGTCGTGGACAATACATGAAAATGGAGACAATCCCTACCGTTTCTTTCATTTGGGATTCGCGTCCGTTGGACCCATAACCTGGCTAACTCTTTGTTCGCACAAAACTAGATTCTCTCCACCAAAGGTACTAGCTACTAACAATAGGGCTCAACTTTCGAATGAAATACATGAATTAATTTTTTTCTACATATATATGATACGTCTCAAACGTATCTATAATTTTTGATGTTCCATGCATGTTTTATACCAAATGCTACATGTTTTATATACACTTTATATCATCTTTATACATTTTCTGGAACTAACCTATTCACAAGATACCACAGTGTCAGTTCCTGTTTTCTGCTGTCGTTTTGTTTCAGAAAAGTTGTTAAGAAAATATTCTCGGAATTGGACGAAAATCAATGGGGACCAGTTTTTCACCGACATGAAGACGGAGTCCAAAGGGCAGCCGAGGAGGCGACCCAGGGGGCCCAGACGCCACCTCGGCGTGGCAGAAGGTGACACTAGTACAGAACGAGACATCGGATACTCCTCTATGGAAACGACACAAGTTAGGCGACGGAAAATTGCGATTTTACTGTGTCCGATGAGGCCTGACCGAACTAGGCCACGGCTGGCCCGTCAACACTGGTTACGGTTAAATTCTTATCTCGGTTACCCATGGTATTGGCAACGGTCATAATTTTGGCTCCGTTTCCGATATATGCCTCTATGGCAACGGAACCTTTTGGGTGTCCATGTGCAATGTGGAAACGTTCCATCTTCTTGAAATTCGAAGCGAGCCGAGTAATTGCTATGGCGTAGTGGCGCCGCGGCACCACCCACTACTCCTTAAAAACCCACGATCTCCCTGCTATTTCAGTACGCCACTTCGCCATAGCCATGGATACTCCTAGCAAGTCCTCGGGCGCCCGCCACCGCAGCCGTTCGCCGCCACCGCGGAGAGCCTCTCTCCTTTCGCTTGATTGGAACCACGTCATTGTGCCGGCGGCCGTCGCGCAGCGGCACTGCCAATATAGGAGGCCAGTACCATGGTCAAATGTTAGCCTTCCCGGTGGCTGGCGCCTCAACCACACAATGGTGCCTATGCCGCCGGAAGACGACAAGGGATCCTCGGGCGCTCGCGACCACAGCTGTTCGCCGCCGCGGAGAGCCGCTCGTCCTCCGCCGCCTGAATGGAACTGCGTCATCGTCGGGCTGGCCATCGCGGAGCGACACTGGGAATATAGGAGGCCAGTGCCGTGGTCAAAGGTTCGCCTCCCCGGTGGCTGGCACCTCAACCGCGCGTCGGTGCCTATGCCGCCGGAAAGAGTTGAGCTGATTCGGAGCCGCCGGAGCTTCACGACGATCCGGCCTACGACGACGACGAGATGAGGGAGGGGCGCACGGGCGGCGATGACATCATCGGTGAGGAGCCGCGCGACGACACGGACGACTACGCGGCTCTCCTCGCATACGAGCAGGAGAAGGCAGAGGCCGATGAGTAGTTATTTATTTTTATGTTCCAGAGCGTTAGTAAGTTCTTCATCGATACTTCGTATGTAGACCCAGTGTGTCAGTGAACAAATCAAAGGAAACGGTTGTTCATCGCCTCTGTTTACAATGTTGTACTTTGCTATAAATGCGCCAATCCGATAACCCTAAACGCTATCGCTCTCACTCCGCTCTCACTCTCACAGTGTGGTGGCGCCTCCAAGCAGCACAAGATCTTAGATTCACTGTGGCGGCGTACGTGCATCTTCCTCTCCTCCGACCGTGGCAGCGCGCATCTTCCTCTCCTCCGACCGTGGCAGCGTGTCCCGGTTCTTCGCTCCACCTGGGCAGATCTCGTCGCTCCGGGGTAGGTGGTTGCCCG
Source organism: Poa pratensis (assembly GCA_947311845.1). Taxonomy (NCBI): domain Eukaryota; kingdom Viridiplantae; phylum Streptophyta; class Magnoliopsida; order Poales; family Poaceae; genus Poa; species Poa pratensis. The sequence continues at coordinate 22,371,618 of CAMZMU010000101.1, read as the reverse complement.
GGTGGCGAGACAGAGGAAGGAGCCCGTCGTCGCCAGATCTGTAGGTGGAGGGCGCATGGCGTGTCGATCCGCGGTCGGTGCAGCTGCCTTGGAACCTGCCGTACCGGAGGACGACGAGGACGACTACGTACTCCCGTCAGATCCAAAGGTAATACATCTATTTGTGACCGGCCGTCGTGCCGACGAACTAGGGTTCTTGTCATTGTTCTGTTTAGGTTTTTTCCATAGGACCAGTTAAAACATGTCTCCCTCCGATCCGTTTGTAGTGCCGCTCGAAAAGAATAGACCTAACACAAATCGGTAGTGTAAGAAACTCATGGCTGACTTAACTCCTTTGCAAAACAGATGTACATTTCGGTGACACTGCATAAAAAGCCGTGTCTTTAGCTAAGGTGCTTCTGTCGTCCGACATGTTGGTACACAACAATTATTCATTGGATTTGTAAGTTTGTTATTCTGTCTTATGCATCATGTTATGTTGTATGTCCTTTATGCTAGATGTATAGTGAGCTAACATGGAGTCATATATTCTCTCTTTGCATTTCAGTGACCACTTTACAAAAGAGGCACCTTTGGTACATCAGCGCTCGCTTATTGCACTATGTGCAGACCATGGTGCAGATCCGTTAAATGAGCTAAATACAAGGTCGGAGACAAAGTGGCGAGTTTATTATATTTCAGCGACACCGTCCAAGAAGAAGATTGAATTGTTAATGATAGATTTAGAGAGGCATGACATTGATAGATTTAGCTAGACATGTCAATGATAGATTTAGAGAGGCATGACAATGAAGATAAGTGTAATTGGTTATCTTATGATGCAATGTATCGGTGACATTTGTTATACCTTATGAATGAATTTTCTATCATTTTTGTGCTTGTGATGTGAGATGTTAATTGTCCAGTGGCATCTGTAAAGGTGGTATAATAGGCTTATGAAGAAACCTCAATGCAAACGGGTGCATTACAGATTCCGTTACCGATGAGATCGACACTAGGAAACGGAGGTCTAGGCACAACCGTTGCCAACAAGAAGCCTCATCGGCGAAGGATTTTGGCCTCCGTTCCCGATGAAGGCCTTCACATCAGCCACGGGGGTGGGGACACAGACCGTTTCTCCGTTTCTGATTGGGGGTTTTGGCCCGTTTTCGATGTGTCATTTTGTACTAGTGTGGGGCCGCGCCGGGGGTCCGTTTGGCGCCCTCGGGTGGCCCCTCGCGCCGCCTCGTCGCCTATATATTCACCTCGTCCCGAAAACCCTAAACACCCGATCAGAAATCCACGAAAAGTTCCATCGCCGCCGTCGCCTTAAACCCTAGCTCGAGAGGGTTCTGCACTTCTTCCCGGCACCCTGCCGGAGGAGAAGATCATCGCCGGAGGGCTCTACAACACCATGCCCGCCTCCGGACAGATGGTGAGTAGTTCATCTTTGGACTACGGGTCCATGGCAGTAGCTAGATGGCTGTCTCTCCACTTTGTGCTACCATGATTAGATCTTGTGAGCTGCCTAACACTAGTTGTTCATCTATTTATCTCTATGTTTTATTTATGTTCTTGCATGCTCTCCGATACTACTAGATGCTTTGGCCAAGTAGATGCTAGTGTCTCCAAGAGGGAGTATTTATGCTAGATAGTGGGTTCATGTCTCTAGTAACCTGGGCTCGAATGATAGAAACGACTAAGATTGTGGATGTGCTCTTGCCACTAGGGAGAAAACAACTTTGCTTTGTCTATATGCATTGCTTATATGTCATTTGCATTGTTTACATTACATACTTTGCTTATTGCGATAATCTGTTGTTTGCAACTTAATACTCGCGGGAGACACGGATGTTATCTCGGGGGTGGATTATTAGTCATAGATAGAGCTAGTAAGCGGTCTATGTATTTTGTTGTAATGCCCAATAAATACTACAATGAACATTGTCTTGTCATAATATGCATTGTCATGCGTTTACCATTTGGCAATTGCCCAGCTGTAATTTGTTTACCCAACATGCTTGTTATCTGTTTATGGAGAGACACCTCTAGTGAACTGTGGACCCCGGTCCATTATTTCACACTGATAAAAACACCGTTTCCACCACGCTCTACACTCATTTGCTCGCTGTTCATTTTTGCATTTACATTTATTTTCTGCACCATACGTTTAACCCTTTGTATTAAGCAAGCCGGGGAGATTGACAACCTTCCTGTTTCATTGCGGCAAATTACTTTGATTGTGTTGTGTGCAGGTCCGCGTCCACACGCCATATTTTCTGGCGCTGTTGACACTGTGTTGAAGCTCTTCCAACTCCTACTGGTTCGATAACCTTGGTAGATTTCAAGGGAAAATTGCTGCTGCACTACTTCATACCTTCCTTTTGGGGTCTCCCAACGAACGTGTGTTTCCACGTCATCAAGCATATTTTCTGGCGTCGTTGCCGGGGAGTTGGAAGCTACAGCAAGGGGATACACGCCACCATTCTCTTTACTTTGTTTTTGTGTTGCTTATTTTATTTTTATTTTATCTTGTTTGCATTAAAAACGAAAAACCACAAAATAAATAAATTTCAGCACCTAGTTTTATTTCGGTTTTATCTAGTTTTATCCCTTATTTTAGTCATCATGCTTTTACCTAAGTTTGCTATGAAGGACATTAAGGTAGGAAGTGGGTCCATCATTGGTAGAAATAATATTGAAGAATTCTTTAATCACATAAGCCGGCTTTATGATCTTGAGGATAGACCACTAGTAGAACTTGCTTAAAATTATGAAGTTACTGTAGCATCTCTGGTAAGAACTTTAGAAGCTAGGTTTGTTAATCTTAACCCCATAATACAGAAAATGTTCTTAAATCTTGAGAGTATGGATGATGGGGAGAAAAAGGATTTTGTGTTTGAAACTTTGCTCACAGAATTTAATGATGTTGCTAAGGAAGCTAGAAAGATATTTGTTCACTATAAAATGCTTGGATGTTACATCAATGTTATAAACACACTTAAAACTTTGGAGGTTAATACAATGAATATGCTAGAAAAACTGAATGTGAAGAAGAAATTGATATACTCATACCTTTCAAGCTTATGGCAATGCCAGGAAGATTTAGAAAAGAAATTTGATTGGATTGTTCCTGAAAGTCCTTTCGATGAAAGTAGTAAGCCTAAAGGAAGTGAGAAAGGAGAATCTGAACCTTGCATAGGAAAGATAAAATGTATTTATGAAAAAAATTCTGACCTTTCTTTGAATGAAAATCTTGATAATGCTTGATTCTTGCTTTATTCCTAGCTAAAAGGCGTTAAAGAGAAACGCTTATGAGAGGCAACCCATTTTTATTTTCTGCTATTTTTCTTTTTGTTTTGAGTCAAGGATGTTGTTGCTACCGTAACAACTCCTTTGTATCTTTTTATTTTCGTTTGTTGTGCCAAGAAGAGCCTCTAATGCAAACCAAACTTTAAAGCTAGGGCAATAATTAAGTTCTTTGTGGAGGACACTGAGGCTATACGTTGATACTTACGGATTCCACAGATAGGGCATGTCGCAGACACTGAGGCTATACGGTGATGAACATTAGTGCACACCGCTAGAGTCGACGTTGCTACTTTCCACGCAAACACTCTCATTTTTTGCGGAACTCGAGCTTTCCAAACCAAATCCCAGATGCTTCGGTCTCCACTTGGTTCAGAACTTGACTGTCCATTACTAAGTTTTTCCAGAGCTGTTTGCATGCCGAGTCTGTAAGCAGAACGGACAGAAAAAATACCATTGTTCTCAGGGAACCAGGAAACAAAATCATCACACCTTCTCGCCGGCAGTTTAATGGCAAGAATAGCTGCTGCATCCCAATGGTTACAGCTCGATCGGACAGTCTCCTCATTCCAGGTCATCGTGTCTTGATTAATCAGCTCCGACATCCATCTCCTTCGGCTGTTCGTGCGTGGCCGAAGCACCTTTAGGCCACCAGTTCTTGGAATCCAGTTATCTCGATAGATTTTAATTTGCGAACCGCAGCCGACTCTCCAAATAGCTCCTTCTTTAAGAGGCCATGCATCACACCTTGCCAAGATTGAGACGTATTCTGGATAAATGCCGTATCCAACAAGTTGCCAGATGGGTAATATTTAGCTTTCAAAATCTAAATATGTCAGAGATATGGTGACTTCATTGTTTGTATCAGTTTTGTTGATACTAATCGTTGGAGATAGACCTATGTCAGAGATGAGTGGACCCGAGTCCTTGTTTTTTTGTACAAGAAAATCTAAATTAAATTTGCTGCCTAAGACTAACTCAACCACATGTGTAAGCTATGGTTTAAACCTCCTGGAGGATCCAATGTGAGATATGGTTAAACCTTTTGTTGTCCCTTTTTCTTTTTCCCTGTCCTATTCTTGTTGCCTTTCCTTTTTTTTTCACGTTCTGGCTTTAAATATTGTAAGCTTCTTATATTGAAGAAACCAATATTGTTGGGGTTTACATAATAGACACTAAGCTTGGTTTTACGGGGACTATTGCGGTGATTTTCAAAGATGGAGAACGTAAGTTATTTCTATTTTAGTGATGCGGAGATTTTCTTAGTTGTTACATAGCATACTTATTGCAAGTAGTGATAATTGTAGATTGTTTAGGTGATTAAGATGTAAGGTAATCTCTCTAAACTTTTCATTTGTAAATCTTTTTTCGTTTTGGCCCCTCATCAAAAATCACGTCGTCATCGGCCCATTTGACCATTAGGAAGTCTTGACAATCCAATAATTGATGTCGTCCTTGATGATTTTGTACCGCAACGCTGTCGTGGAGTGGCTCGAACTAGTCATGCATTCCCCTTCGAAGATTCATACGGAGTCGTATTGGAACTCCTCGACCACAAGTTGTCGCAACGCCGCATTCATTAATGTGATATCGTCATATGGCATCCTCGTCCGTACATGTCGATGGTCATGATGGAGGACGTAATTAACCTTGTCGCATTAGCTTCGTCAGCCCTCGTACGGGAAAGTGGCCTCTAACGTGTTGTCGTCATCAAATCTGATTGTGGACCTTAATTTGGGCGGCGTGTTCCCCATACGTACATTGTTTCATGTCCATAAGCTCAGCAGTGGTAATTATGAAGTAGTTAAGCTTCAAGCTATTTTTTCTAAATTAGTAAAATTTGTTATTATTTTGAATGTTTGCCCCTTCTTTTTTTGGGTGCAATCTCCGCCAAATCAAGTAACATATTGCAGTACATTTGAAGCAACATAGTACCTTGATAACGTAATATCGTGTCACCTCGCCATAGAAGATCTCCCTATAGATTAAAAAATAAGTATGTTCTAGATATTGAAACGGTCTTGACTATAACTTTGACCACTTGTATACGTATAAAAGCCATACTTCTATAAGAATGTAGACATACTTTTCAAGACGAACATATACATATGATTTTGAACTTTACAATCTCAATAATTGAAATGATGGTCCTAATAAAAATTTCAGAAGTTCGACTCAAAGCATGTTAAAAGGATCAGTAATTTGTGTGAGATCGGTGGAGGGATTTACTAAGACTGATGTAAGTACACAGATAAATCTTGAAGCACATTAGAACTAGATATGCCGCCTACATTAATAGAGCTATAGTTAAGGACAAAGCCCCACCTACTACCTTCCCCACATGTAGTACACACTCACTCCCCAAGCCACTATATATAGCCTTGAGCTTGTTGTGGCGTGTCACTCAGTAGAGTGTGTCTGACTGTCGTGCACACAGAGACAGGAACTGCAGCCACAAGAAGATGCTGACGGGATCGACGTCGCAGGTGTTCGCCATGTCTGGCGCCGGCCACCACGTCCACTACTTCCTCGTGGGAGGCTCCGGCGGAGGCGACGATCCCAGCAGGTACCCTTGGGCCATGAAGTCCCTGCACGAGCTCGACGCCGTCGTCCCCTCCGTCGCCAGGGGCAGCAAGAGGCCTGCTGCATGCTGTCGGAGACGAGCTGTGGGGGTTTCCATTCGTGTGCCCGATGTGCAAGCGCAGCTTCGAGACCGCGAAGGCAGTCCACGGCCACATGCGCTCCCACTCGGAACGTGCCTGGCGCGGCATGGAGCCGCCCCGTCCAGCACCGGCCGGCGAGCTCGCGGCTGACGGGCGGCGCTACAGGTACGTGTGTGACCGGTGCAGGGCGCCGTTCGATACAAAACAGGCGCTCGGGGGCCACCGTGCCAGCCACAGCGGCAGGAGAGGCTGCTCCTGGCTCGAGAAGCAGGAGCTCGCCGAGGCCGCTGCTGCAGCCGAAGCTCGGAGGCCTGTCGTGTTCGACTTTGATCTCAACGAACCGGCCCCGGAGCCGGCCGAGGAAGAACAGGAGGAGTAGGATGCAGCGTGCAAGGGATCGATCGATGGAGAAGAGCCAGCTACCCGCTGGTTAGGGTTCGGTTGATGGAGATGTGCTTGCGTATGCTCATCTTTGTTGTTTAGCTTGCTCTATGTTTTTTTCATGTGTTTCTCTCTCTTTGACTTTGTGCTTCCATCTTAGCTTGCATCGGAGACTAGAAGTATTCTAGTCCGTAATTATAAGCTTGCTCATCGGTCGATAAAATAAATGAAGACTGCAATTAAGCTGCTATATATGCTGGCCGAGCTAGGAGATGAGCAAGCGTTGTGGGTTAGGTAGCAGGTACTCTAATTTTTCGAATCCAAATGCATATCCTACATCCATGCGTATATGTGTTTGTATGATCCAGCTAAACCTAATCCTTCAAATTTATTGAGTTTCTATGTTTCTCTTAATTAATTTATCGTGATATTCGTGTATATAGTTCTCATCATTAACCGGGCCAACTATTTTTTTCCGTTAAAATGCAGAAATCCTTGCATATGGTGAGGTTCGTAGATAAGAAATTTATTGAATCGCATTAAGATGTATCTTTTTCGGTTGCATACCCGATTTCATAGAATCTCATGAATTAAGTAAACCCAAGATTAATCCTTGCAAAAAACAAATCGTTTGAGGCCTTCATGCCACATGTTTGATGTGCGGGACACTTTTCATATGTGGGTGTATGTCAACCTTTGAACCCATAGTTGGTATGGAACCATGAGTAGTTTGATGTATAAGAACAGAAATCGTTTGAGGCTTTTGTCTTCAAGTGAATGTATGAAGGGTGCTTCATGCTATACATTACTGTCCACTCCCCAAGTCTTCAAAATGTATGAGAGATATTTCGACATCAAAGCAGCACGGTATTATTTTCACAACCTTCACCTTGCTTTTGTGTAGGGAATACATATCAAGAGATAGAGAACATGATCAACAAATATATTATGGAATCACACAAAATTCATATTCTCCCAAAACAAGGTAGATGTTGCGCAGTGTATCTAGTGTTAGTTGAGGACTCATGGCCCTTGTTGAGTATTATTGTGTCGGATCCTAAAGGTTAGTTCCATGTCCAAGAAAATTAACGTAAAATCCTATCAAAATACATAAACAAATACTTGCACATACATATTCCAAATGTAGGACTAGCAGCCTAGTTGATATGTAAGATAGCTTGAAGCCTTGAATGAGACTGATTGTTACACTCGAAGACCTAGAACATATCATACATTTCACCAAGTTAAATGCATTATGATAATTAAGTATGGTTCGAACCTTGTATATAGGATCAATCAAGTTCAAGCCAAACAAAGGTTATCAAGCTAGTGCGTGTCTCCAGAAATCCGAATCGGATTCGGATGTCCACCCTGGCACGCCAAATACGTGTTGGCCTAATAAAAGTCGGTACATCATGGCTCTTTCTATGTATAGTACATATTACCAAAAAAATTATTTATATGCATTTGTAATTGTACTGCATGTGCATCACAATATTACTCAGACACCAACACAAGTGTCACTCCGACTCGAATTCGGATGTCTGAACAAAAAGTATTGTGCAAGGCAGATATGTGCGTTGAATCCATCTCAAACGTAGAGGGTCAGACATAGCTAAATGGTGGTGTGAAAAATATCACTCTGAGTTTTAAACAAGTATAAACATATACCTATCCCAATATAGAGTTAAATGGTGGCGCGAGAACTATCACTCCAACAAGTATACAAGTATAAACATATGCCTAGATTTATTTGAGTTTCATTAACATAATGACAGTCATCTCAATAATATTTGGAAACTACTTCAGTAGCAAGCAAAACGGCCAACGCTATAACCCACTTTTTCTAATTAGGGAGTTATGTGATCATGTGAATACCATAGAAAGTTTGAAAAAAACCCACTATGTAACATATAATAACGCATAAACGCGGAGATGAGTTATATATAAATTTACTTACCCCCACTCCTTGGTGAGTATATATATAAATCAATTAATAAACCTATACCAAAATAAGACTTGAGTAACACTTACAACTTAAAACAATACAAAATTAACTACTGCTCATTGTTAAGCTATAAGCATATCACTTCAATGTGCTTCGTCTATCCAAATCATTTTCTCGTACTCATCATCATTATAGTTATGATCATTCTCCTTCTGCTTCCCATTCTCCTTCAGCTTTGTCTCCACCAAATTATTAGTGAATTTCTCCATCTTCTTGTACTTGTCTATATCTTCAGAATTCTATTTAATAGGAATTATAAAGGGTGGCTAGCTATGTGCATATTATTTCCATATATGTAATTTTCTTGGGAGTAATATAGTTTGCTTCATATCGAACATTAATATCATATACACGTCAAATTTATGCTCAATAGTGTACAATTTCTCAAGAAAAATACTCATGGAAACTAACTTTATGGCCAGCATTTTTTATTCTACTCAAAACATAAGGTGTGCATGAGTTTGGATACTAGCTGTATATGACAGGCGTTGTCTACTAGCTATACTTCATATTTAATGTAAAGGATAGATCTATCATCTATTTATCGTGGATACTTATACATAGATATATAGCTCCACTGCATATAAAATTGAATGGTTGGGTGATGATATGCTCATTAATTGAACCCGAGTTTTTCCAAATCTTTTCTACATTAATGGTAAACTCAAATTGATTTTTCTCGCTATATTGTTTCATGTAAAAAAAGATTCATGCAATTCACCCCACATAGTCCACATGTAGGATTCTTGCAATATATCGTAGTATGTAAAACATCTGACCCAGTGTTTGTGTAGAAACTAAATTGGATTTGTAAATAGTAACAGCAATGATTGCATCCATTCATGATCAACTGAAATCATGAACCGTGACACATGGTTTACATGCTCATTTTCTAGGTCACTGAGGTTGCCTGAAAATATAGGTTGGGAGATATACCAGTATTGTATATATGCTATATGAATATCTCGGTATAGGACATTTTAAAAAAAGGAAGCAGGAAATATAATTGGAAATTAATGAAAGTACGTATTTCGGGAAACTAGACAACATATGTTATCCAATTAACAGTGTGTTACTTGAGCACTCTCCCTAACTCTGTGTTGGTCTCCAACCATATATGCACGCTTGTCGGACTCCAAGTTCTGTTGTCCAAAATAATATTTCCGCATCATTTGACACGCCACACAGTTACATCGGTTAGGTCATCAAATTCCTACTTTTCACGAAACCAGATTCACATAGGATCAGAGAAACCACAAAAAAAATGTCTCCCTACATAACAGAAGTTACCATGTGTAGTAGCTCATGGTGGAGTTAGTGGCACCGGTGGTTAATGAACTTGTGGCGTGCGTGCAGATTAGTCACTGAACTTGCGACAATGGAGCTCTCGCTTGTTCTTGCTCTGGATTGGCACCACCGACGTGTGACATCTCAGAAAATAATACCGCGTATTTTGGGCTGCGCAAAATTGACAAATCTGAAATTTGAAAGTAGTGAACAGTGCAAAATTAGAACTCTTCCAAATATGTCAGATTTTGTCATTTTTGTGTAGCTCAAAATATGAACGATCTATGAGATTTGACGACATGCTCTGGCTCCGAATACAGTCACGACACCACCAGGGGGCAGGGCACCTACCGCATACAGTCACGCACCCACGCCTCCACATTTTCTCCAGGTCACAACATACTCCCACGCCCACGCCTCAACACAAGACGTTGCTCGAATTCCGGTACAAAATTCGGCAAATATTCCACAAGCACGATCGACCGATTGCACCTCGAATCCAACAAGTGACTTTCAGTGAAAACCAGTAGGAAAAATTGATGTCACTCGACGGCTGTAGTTGCGGAAGCATAAATAGAGAAATGGGTGCTAACTAATTGCACCCAAACATTTCTACTATACCTAGAATTCACTATACCTATACGAGTAGTAGAAGTGCATTGCTCCAATGAACACACACTTAAATAGCAAATTAAATAATAAATGAAGAAAAGCGCATATTATGGACATAATTTCTTCTCTTACAAGATCTTCTCTATTCATTGACATCAAACTTTGTGTCTCTATTCTTCCTCTCATTCTATTTTTCTCGGCATAAATGTCTGTATCTTCAAAATTACAGCCGATGTTTTGTCTTCAACTGAATATATAACGTGTAAGATTTTGCAAACTAGTTGTATATGGCAAGCCATGTCCGAAGTTCACTTTGGCTCCCATGTGCACGTATGCTCCCTATATCAAAAGAACGCATTTTGAATTGCCAAAAAATTCCGAAAAAAAACCCAAAGCATACATCCCCACATTCATGCTAGTTCACGGTCTAACATCCACTGCATTCATGTAGAGAAGTCACGGCTCGTCTTTTCCCCCTATATTCACCACCAACATCCAACTGTCACAGTTGTTCAACGCCAAGCGACACCAATTTATCCTCACACACACAGACAGACATCTAGCGACAGGCAGGAAGGGAAAAAGAGTTGCACGGCGATTCTTGGCATCTCTGCCGCTGCTGCCGGCTCCGACATGGATAAGTGAGGGAAGCGAGCTCAGGTCGTCGTCCACTGGATAAAATGGAGGTGGCAAGCCCCTCCATGCCCTATCTTGATTTTTTGCGAAAAAAGACATATGTATACACATTTCCTATTTTTTGTTTTGTTTTTTGAGATGTTAGGCATTTCCTCTTTGTATACGCAAAAAAGGTAATTTCAGCTCGTTTTCTAGGGGGGAAAAGAGAGTCATTGAAACTGGGCCACATTGCCTGCTGCGTCGGCCATAATTGGGCTGTTTGAGGAGCCTGCTTAGGGCGAACTGGGCCATAGGCAGCGCGCGGAGGAGCTTTTCAGGGACGGTCGTTTCGTTTCTTAACCGTATCCATCGATCGGATCTTTGTAGCGTGCCCTCTGTTTTCTCTTGGACGACCTTTGTTGACCGGCAGCAGGCCAATATTTTATAGCCAGCTGAATCTCTTCTTCCGATCATGCGGGATAGCCGATCCGGTGCTAGCTAGGTACAGTACGACCGACCATTGTCACGTCCAAGCTATATGCTCCATCGACGACTTCTCTTTCTTTCACTTAATTATTATACTCCGTATTATGGATGGATGGGTTGTTTAACAAAACGGACTAGTACTACTAGTACTAGTAGATGAAACTAAATGAAGTGAACACCGCTATGTTCGAAAAAAAGAAGTGAATACCGCACCTTTCAAGGACTAATGGCGGAGCTAAACAAAATTAATGGACGGGCCAAAATGAAAGTAAAAGAAGAAAATGGTTCTGAATCGGGACTCGATTTGGACAAGCTGGAACTCTGAAGGAATTGCCTGCACGCACGGTGTGGTGTTCCAAATCTCAGGCAATTACAGCAAGCCTGGCGCAGCAGCAGAGAAGCTTCCAGGCTGCGTTCTCCACACGATCACCTCCTACGCCGTCTTGAGGTTGGGGCTGATCGACGGAGGACTGCGGCGCCGCTGGAGTCGTTGAGACCGACCTGCTGCAGCGTGCGACGACGAAGACGATGAACGCGGAGGCGACGAACCCTGCGGCGAAGCAAGCTAGTCCCACGAGGACCGGACTCTTCCTCACATGGATGTCGTAGAAGGAAGATGATGCAGCTACCTGCGCCGGTGGCGCCAGGTCTACGGCGGAGCCCTGGAGCAGCGGTGCAGTTGGTGGGCCCACGGTGGCGCTGTCGGCAGGTACTGGCGGCGGTCGTCGGAGGAGCGGGGCAGCTCGGTGGGGTGGTGGCGGTAAATCGACGGAGGCGGACGCGGTGTCCGGTGCCGGAGGTGTACGGAGCAGCGGCGAAGCTTGGCGGGGTGGTTCCCGGATGAGCGGCGAAGCTGGGCGTGGTGGTTGCCGAAGGAGCGACGTCGGAGAGAAATTCGCAGGCCTTGCATTGACGGGGCTGGTGAGGGCGAGAAGGATGGCGGTGGAAAAGACTGCAATGGTCGACATTTCGATGTGGGTAGCTGGGCTAGGATGAACAGAGGCGAATTCACAAATTTGCAGTGCAGAGATTAAGGAGAGACGAGCAGGATGAAAGGAGACTCGAGCGCGTGCATATATATAGACAGCAGGAACTAAGAATCTCACTCGCAAGAAGACACGGTTTACGTGCACATATATATAGACAGCAGGAACTAAGAATCTCACTCGCACTGAGAATCTGATCACTCGCTCACTCGCAAGAAGACACGGTTTACGTGCACATATATATAGACAGCAGGAACTAAGAATCTCACTCGCACTGAGAATCTGATCACTCGCTCACTCGCAAGAAGACACGGTTTACGTGCACATATATATAGACAGCAGGAACTAAGAATCTCACTCGCACTGAGAATCTGATCACTCGCTCACTCGCAAGAAGACACGGTTTACGTGCACATATATATAGACAGCAGGAACTAAGAATCTCACTCGCACTGAGAATCTGATCACTCGCTCACTCGCAAGAAGACACGGTTTACGTGCATACTAATACTAACTATATTAAAGGAGCAACGAATCGCCGGCTTCTCAGCCCTCCGGCTACTGTAGCGTCGCACTGTAGCGTGTACAGTACGCGCGCTACAGTGAGGCGCTACAGTAGTCTTTTTTTTTTCAGAAAAAAACTTCGAGTTCTCCAAAAATTATATACATGAAATATATGCGCTCCGACGTGTAGGTTCCATTCCCGTGATCGGTTTCGAGTTTGGTCGACTCTAGCTTTTTTTTCTTTTTCTTTTTTTTGCAGAAAAAAAACTTCGAGTTCTCCAAAAATTATATACATGAAATATATGCGCGCCGACGTGTAGGTTCCATTCCCGTGATCGGTTTCGAGTTTGGTCGATTTTAGCTCCTTAATTTCGGTCGACTCTAGCTCCTTAATTTCGGATCCAGATTCGCACAAACTTTTGACAAATTTTGTCCAATTCGCAGCGCTCAGTCATCCGTTTGAATTTTCATTTCACGAGTAGATGCATATCACCCTTCCAAACAACTTTCATGTTTTATTTTGACGTACAAACGTGCGGGACCCATCTGTCGCAATTATAATAATACAAAAAAAGTTGAAATTTGTAACACGTATTTTTTAAGAATGCTCCTTACCTTTCCAACATTTTAGAAGTTTCTATTTTTCTCTCTACTCATAAATCACAGTTTTCATCAATTTTACTTTCCATAAAAATAACGTATTTTTTTAGAATGCTCCTTACCTTTCCAACATTTTAGAAGTTTCTATTTTTCTCTCTACTCATAAATCACATTTTCATCAATTTTACTTTCCATAAAAATAACAGAACATTTCCCGAGAATATTCAACAATATTCATCAAAGTTTTAAATATATTTCGTGCATGTTTCTCTGCTTTTCTTTGTGAGCCCGGCCTATCAAATTTTAAACATTTACGAAAATGGTGTCGTGAATTAATAAAACCGTAGCATGTAGGCCCCACTGACAACATTTTAACTTTTTCAACATATTTCACAAAAATGTCCAAAAATCGTAAAATCAATAACTCTTCATCTGTAATTAATAAAATCCCTCGGTTTACCTAATGGTGGTACTTTAAAAAAAACTTCACTACTTCCCTATAAGCTACAATGCCTGCAAACATAAATGCATTATACGAACAAAGCCGCCACTTCTACTTGCAAAATTTAAAATCCCTCAATTTAGCTAATGGTGGTATTTTTTTTTAACAATTTACTACTTTCCTATAAGCCACAATGCCTGCAAAGATAAAGGCATTATACGAACAAAACCGCCACTTCTACTTACAAAATTTATGTGACTAAAACAACGCATTGTACGAACAAAGCCGCCACTTCTACTTACAAAATTTATGTGACTAAAACAAAAAAAAAGCTATATTCACAAAAATTCCCACCCAGGGCGCGGCGTGCCGCCGCGCTGAAATTCAACTAGTATATATATAGACAGCAGGAACTAAGAATCTCACTCGCAAGAAGACACGGTTTAGGACAAGAAGATTGCGCCTTTTGGATGAGTTTTGATCAGGCCAAAGCTGTTGATGCCAGTGTATACAATATTGCATCCCATAGATCACGTCGACCCGTACGCCGCTGTTGCTAAACTTAACCAAGTGGGCTCTAAATTAAGTACTCAACCACGCCGTGTACATATATCCAAGCAGCCACATGCCACGCAAGACAGTCGGTGCTCTTGGGTACCTTGGTTAAGTGGTGGCTAGAGTGACCCGTCGCGCTCTGCATACATTCCTACGAACTCTGCGGCGACAAAGAGAGCACTCTTCAAAAAAAAAAAAAACCAATTGGCTCAATATAATTTTCTGGTAATAAGATATGAATTTTCTAGTACAGGCCAAATAGTCTCCTTACCGACAACAAGTAGAGAAGTAACTTTCAAATACTACATGCCTAATATAAACTGTTTTTCGACAAAAAACAAAACGATAGAAATAAAACTACTACAAAAGGTAATAACATCATTGACTCAACACTACAAAAATAAAACAACAACAAAAAATACAAATGGGTTGCCTCTCACAAACATAAGAACTGAATCTTATAAGCGAGCATTAAGAAATATATAAATAACCAAAACATTTAAGTCTCCTACGCATAGGGTTCTTCATTGGCGGAGCTAGCTCCCGGCGACCTGTGGCAGCTGCCTGGGCTCAGCCGTGGAATCTATACTGGAAATAACACGAGGACATCAATAGGAAAACACCAGCTAGCTCATTGTCTTCGTTCCCTGCCCGGGCTGTATTATCTTTCCAAATTCTCACCGTTCTTCCTGTGCTAGCTTTAACAGTTGTCAATTCCATGTTTCTTTTCTTCTTAGTTCTTTTGTTAAAACGGTTACTGAACCGTGTCATGATTCGAGATAAAATGTATATGAAATATACAAAAATGATTCGCTACCATGGTGGCGCGTACTCAACCCCTGTCTAATTTAGATTCAAGCCATATAAATCGATTTTGAGCTTGCTTTCCTAGTAGAACATGAAATTATAGTGTACAAAAGTAGCTTCAGAATTTTGGGAAAAGTATTTTTTTCATCCAAGTCAAAAAAAGGGTTGATTTTTTTTGTCGTTAAGTCGAAATTGAGTTGAGTTTGACGAAGAAATATCGTTTTTGAAATTCCAAAACCACTTTTGTACACTAGTAGATGTATGTCACCCTTGATCCCTACGACCTTTATAATAGTAACATTTTTTTCGTTTCAGCGGACATAGATTTTACAAATAATCACCTGTAGAGAGTACTGACCTATGATTTGGCAGACAATTACGGTAGTTTTATGTAGTAGTTCATTCGGAGAGAAGGAGAATGCGTGCGTGTGACCAAGTCAAGACAAGTCGTGTGCTAGCTGGCTACGACCGAGACCGACCGACGTGCCGTACCGACCATTGTCACGTAATCACGTCCAAGCTGCATCACTCACGACCTCTCTTTCCTTAACTTAGTTATATTCTAGATGTATTGTTAAACAAAACGGACTAGTACTACTAGTTGAGTAAAACTAAATGATGTGTCATAGAAAAATGTTAAACCCGGCTGTGTCGTGCGATGCAGGAGCTAACCCGATTGTTGAGAACGTGTTAGATCGCATGAATTGGCAAAGAAGAAAGAAAACCGATCGACCATGCATTTGCCGGCAAACTGGCGCATGCATTAAACTGTATGCGAGATGGTTTGTCACAAGAAGAAAGAAAACCAATCGACGCAATAATGCTACACTTACCGTCGCCAGCCGGCAAAACCGCCGCGTCTGCAACATTGCATATAGTACTTAATGGTTACTAGTTTATATGGTTAATGGCGGATCTAAACAAAATCAATGGACGGGCCAAAATGAAAGTAAAAGAAAAAAGTGCTTCTGATTAGGGACTCGATCGTTTTGGACAAGCTGGAACTGTGAAACGCGGATAAACTGACATAGATAAATTGCTAGTATGACGGATGCATGGCAATAATACAGCCCACCGGTCCAAATGGTTTCCTTTTAATAAGTTGGTAAATGGGCAGATGTATTCTAGTAGTAGTACATTTAAGTCGTACGGCGTCATGGTCTAGGAACATGCAGCTGATGATGACTGCTACCGAAGCCGTCTCGATCCACTTGGAGAGCTACGTGCACGGCAGCTAATTTTTTTCTTTGATAAGCTAGCAATTCTATTGATCAGCTTTTCAGCTAGCCATTGCATTGATAGATTCATGTGATGTGCATGGAGCTGGCCAAGTACGTATAAAGGTCAAGGCGGCGACTCGATCGCTAGCTAAAGAAGAAACCACGGAAAGAGCTAGCTATAGTCAATGGTGGCCGATCACGTCGCTCATCTCATTGAGTACTTGTAGTAATTAGTAGCACAATATTTCTTACAAGTAGTACAATTCCGGATAGTCTATTACAAGCAAAATGAGACAGTTTTTCGAGACACCACGTTAATCCACATCCACTTAATTATATTGATGGTTAGATTTGTAATATATGGCTATGATTTAATTAGGACTGTAATTACGTAACATGTTTGGTGCGTAACGTGACATGTAACTCATGATGACACTAGTAGAGAACAGGGCATCAGTACCGGTCTTATTGGGCCTTTAGTACCGGTTGTGCAACCGGTACTAAAAGGTCGGGACTAAAGGGGTACCCCTTTAGTACCGGTTGTATATACAACCGGTACTAAAGGCCCTCCACGTGGGCGAACCTGCGCGCGCGCAGCGGAGGACCTTTAGTACCGGTTGGTATTACCAACCGGTACTAAAGGTTCCTGCTTTTTTTTGCCCCCCCCCCCCCCCTTTTATTTTTTCAGGGGGTTTTCGGTTTTTTTCTTTTCGCTTATTTTTCGGGTTTAGGGTTTCTGTTTTTTCCTTTTCGCTCATTTTTCAGGGTTTCGGAGGAGATCACGTATAAAGTACTCACTACACATATGAAGTACTCATTACACATATAAAGTACTCTCGTTACATATAAAGTACTCATAATTACAATGGAGATCACCGCTAGCTAGTACATGCATGGAGGGAGTCTATTTTTCGACATAGTGGAATTCACCGAATTCATCTAGGACATGCGTCAGAATGAATCCCGCCAATTCCTCCGCAATAGCTTTTACGCGGTTTTGTGGTAGGAGCTGGTTCCGCTTCCTTGACATCTTTAAAAGAAGGAGATCAAATCAGTTATGATCGAAACTAAACACAATTGATGGTAGCAAAATAAAAGTTGTGTATGATGTTTACGTACCTCTCGATTTCTTACACTATTGACTCTCTCATTGACCCTCATGTGAATATACTCGCAAACGTAGTATCCACATAGTTCCGTCCCCTGTGGTTGTCGCAGACACCACTATACAAGAATATAATTTAATCAAATAATAATCAAGAGAATGATAATGGTATTAGAAAGATACGCAGACCTAGATACGTAGTAGTACTTACTTGTTAGCCTTGAACTCCAGCTTCTGTTTCCATTCACCGCGTTCTTCCGCGATGAACCTTTTCCAAACCCTGCCCGGAAAAGAAAATGAATTGAGGAGTTATTACTTATACTTTTGATATCCGGAAATGAACGAAAGAGGACGATATAGTGCGATTGAAATTACCTCTTGAGCATTAGACGCACGCTTTTGTAATCATCTTGATCTTTCCTTAATGAGTCCCAGACTTCAACTTCTCCTTCCTCGAGTCTAATGATTAGCAGAATGAAGTGGTACCTGCGCACATTTATATACGCAGGTATTCAGAACTCATCAATTACACTTAATATCGGGAAAGCAAAATAGAATGTGTACAAGACAGTAACACTCACCCGAAGTTGTAAGGAAAAGTATTTCCTTTTTGGTACTTTGTCGCTTAAAACACGTTAGCAAAACGTCCTCTGTTTCCTGGGCATACAGAGGATTTCTACGGTCACTTCATGAACTTTATCCGGGTCAATGAACCCAATGTCCCAGATTCCTCCCATTCGGCATTCACGAATCTTCATTCTGCATAATAGCGTACAAAAGAATGTTGTGAGGATAATTACAAGCAATGAACGAGCTTAACTATAAATAATTAAATTACACGAATAAATTACTTACAGACAATAGCAGCTGATGATAGATTTGTCGAGGCAAGTTGATTGTACATCTGAAAAAGTTCGGAGAACTCAACCTGCACAGCATATTCTCGGAAAAGTGTGTTCCTTAACTCCCGCCATGAGATATGTTCCCTTCTTTTGCGGCGGCCATGTACCAGGTATGCAATTTATATAACTGTGTTGTTAGAGCACTCGGATTTTCGACCAGAGGCAGCCCGAGTTCAAATTTATATTGAATTGTTATCTGCGCTATGGGGAACCTGTGTCGCCAATGACAACTTCTCCATGCTCGATTTCCCGAGCTTCAGAAGGCACAATGAGCGGGGCGATCGATTGTGCTTCTTGTTCTCCGAGCTGGGCAACTCTTTTCCCGCACGCTTTTTCTTCCTCCATCTGTGAGGAAAGTACCTTGTCAATACCTCGCTCATAGTCTGAAAGGGGCGGCGGTGGAGGGTCATATAGGTTGTCAACGGTGTGATCTTTTACCTCAGTTGGTATAGTCTTCAGAAGTTCCTTTATGGGGTCAAGTCTTGCCTCCAGTCTTTCCTTTTTTTTCTGTTCAAAAAAGGCTGCAGCCTTGCCTTGTGTGCTCACTTCTAATTCCTCCATAGTCATCTCGCCAGCTAACTTCTCAGGAGCCTTGACTTCCTTGGTTTTTTTGCACGTTTCTTGACAGGGGACGCCGTGAACAGCTTCCGCTTTGTCAAATTACTAGTGGGCGCAGCAGTCGGCTGACGGGACGGCGCGGGCGATGGACTCGCGGTGGGCTCCCAATCGTCGGGGAGGAGGGTGGACTTTGCTGTGGTGAATTTCTAACCGGAGGAGTCGGTGGCCTTGGCGCCGAGTCTGGAAACTTGATGTATTTCTTCTTCCATAGAACGATACCAAGTTCGACTTCTCCCAATGTCTTCTCGCCTTCAGCTCCGGGAATGTCAAGATGTATTGAGTTCATCCCGACATAACTTTCGTGACCCCGACACGAGCAAATCCAGCTGGAATCACACCAAAATGGAAGGTTGCTCCAGTTGATGTGGTAAAGCATAGCCATCGCCACCGGAAAACTAATGTTCTTCATTGGCGCATGTAACTCACAATTTGTCTTCTCCGTGATATCATCCACGGGGTAGTGAGCCGCCGACGGTTCATCAACTGGTTCATCAACTGCAGGATCTTGTAGCTGCGTGGAACCCACGCTGCTTTTCCGCTGAGATGGGCAGACATCGACTGCATGATCTTCTACTCGCAGCTGAGATTCCCTTGCTGGGTAATTAAGGCCAGTTGCTCCTTCACATCATGCATCTGGCGTTCTAATGTAAACCTCTCCGCCTCCTCTTCTTACTCTGCAATGTTTTCTATAAGTTGCAGTGTCCTCCGGAAACCCTTCAAGAAAACCAACCCCGCCTCCTCTGCCTCGACATCGTCCCCAGTGTTCTTTATTCCCGAGGGCGAGTGAAAGCTCGTCGTCCTCTCTATCGGGAACATATTTTCCCCCTTGACTTTCTATTGCGTCAACTAGTTTTTTGACGACTCTTGTAATTCTTTTCTTCCATTTTCCCTGTGCAACAATCAGCCCTGTGTCTGGGTCCAAACTGCCCCATGCGCGAACAACCATAACTTGGACCTGTCGGGCCAGTCATCTGTCTGTGGATGATCCCTTTTTGACGCAGCTCGTTTTCATAGGCTCCCACTTAGGCAAGGCAGTCTTGTAGCCACCTGAGCCCAAACGATGGTGATATTTCTTCTTCTTAGCATTCAACTTGTTTTGGGTCGATCGGGCCACAGCGACGGCCGATTTCTTATACGCCACAAATTCAGGCCAGTCATCTTTTATCTTCACTAGATGTCCGGTGAAATTTGGAGGTTTTTTCGCATTTTTTTCCACAACGATTTCTTCCAGTTGTTGAATTGCTGGGCCATCTTGCTAAGAGTCCATTCCTTGACTTTATCCTTCCTCTTCTGTGGGAGATCTGCCGGTAGGCTGAAAGAAGCCAACATCGATCCCAAAGGGTATCTTTAATTCTTTGCTCGAGATATTTTGCGCCAATGTTGGCTTTCTTCGGCTGATTCCATTCTGCAACGGTGATCGGGACCATGTCCCTAACAAGAACACCGCATTGAGCTACATATTTAGTGTAGATTCCTTCGGGTTTCTCCGGTTTGCCTTTTATACTAACTTCGTCGATCGACAACTTTGCACCATCGGCAGCTTTACCCCTTGGTTCGGGCCTCGTGTAGGGATTGACTTAGATCCAGAGGGCTAAAAGTAAAATGTTTCGTTAATAAGTGCAATATAAATCTATTAATGCATCTAGCTAGTGATCAACAAGACTTAATATATACCTCGCCAGAGTTTTCTACAGAGTTTTCTAACGGCACTTCTTCATCGTCGTCGTCTCTGAAATTTTCTAACTCAAGTCCCTCACCGGAGTCGTTCAAACATTTCGCGCTAAAATCTTCGTCGTCTTCTTCGCTGGAATCTTCTCCATCGGAATTGAGTCCTGCAGCCTTATCATATATAATTGCTTGCATCCGGTCTTCATTCTCCTCGTCTCGGATGAAGGGGGCATCGTCTCGGATGATGGGGGCGTCGTCCTCCATAGCTCAATGTCACTGCAAATTTGTAATTCATAGCAAACAACTTTAATATTCTTATACACAATAATATTGCATGTAAAATTTTGAAACTTTGCTACTAGAATTTTCAAACTTAGCAAAATTCACATATTTACTAGAATAAAAAAAATGACAATGCACATATTTACTTATTTACTAGAATAATTTTTCACATATTTAATTACTAGACATAAAATTTACTCACATATTTACACTACTAAAAAAAGATGAACACTAAAATTTACTCACATATTTCTACTAACAAATTCTATCTAAAGTGTTTATCACACTAACAAATGCTATCTAAAATTTAAACCACACTAACAAATTTTCTACTAACAAATTCTATCTAAAGTGTTTATCACACTAACAAATTCTATCAAAAAATTTGTACTAACAATTTTTCTGCTAACAATTTCTAACAAATTTATCTAAAGTGTTTATCACTATCACTATACAAAAACTATGTAAAAAAACTACACTAAATTAAACTATCACTATACAAAATTAAACTACAAATTTTTTCTACTAACAATTTCTAAAGTGTTTATCACTATCACTATACAAAAACTATGTAAAAAAACTACACTAAATTAAACTACCACTATACAAAATTAAACTACAAATTTTTTCTACTAACAATTTCTAAAGTGTTTATCACTATCACTATACAAAAACTATCTAAAAGAACTACACTAAATTAAACTATCACTATACAAAATTAAACTACAAATTCTTGATACTAACAATTTCTAAAGTGTTTATCACTATCACTATACAAAAACTATGTAAAAAAACTACACTAAATTAAAATATCACTATACAAAATTAAACTACAAATTTTTTCTACTAACAATTTCTAAAGTGTTTATCACTATCACTATACAAAAACTATGTAAAAAAACTACACTAAATTAAACTATCACTATACAAAATTAAACTACAAATTTTTTCTACTAACTTTGCTAACAACTCTAAATTTTCTCACATTTTGCTAACATAGCTAATAACTCTAAATTTTCTAAATTTGCTCACATTTTCTAAGTGGGAGCACGAGGCAGAGGAGCGTGAGGCAGAGGAGCTCGAGGCAGGGGAGCGCGACGGCGGAGAGGAGGAACGGAGGGGAGGCCGGTGAACGGAGGGAGCGCGACGGCCTCGGGCGCGACGTACGGCGGAGGAGAGAGAGGATCGGAGGAGGGGGAGGCCGGAGCAGGGGCGCGTGATGGAGGCGCCGGAGCAGAGGGCCGCGCGACGGCCTCGGGCGCGACGTACGGCGGAGGAGAGAGAGGATCGGAGGAGGGGGAGGCCGGAGCAGGGCGCGTGACGGAGGCGCCGGAGCAGAGGGCCGCGCGACGGCGGTGTGCGGCGGAGGCCAGCGAGCCGGAGAATCGCCAGAAAATTCGGCAGAGCTTCGCCGGTTTGCTAAGTGGAGGAGACGCACGCGAATGAGGAGGAGAAGAGGCGGAGAGGTGATCTAAAAACTGACAAAAGACCTTTCGTCCCGGTTGGTAACACCAACCGGGACGGAAGACCCTTTAGTACCGGTTGGTAATACCAACCGGTACAAAAGGTCAATTTTTCGGCCGCTTTAATTTCGCGCGCGCGAAG
The DNA here is from genome assembly GCA_947311845.1 of Poa pratensis. NCBI lineage: Eukaryota > Viridiplantae > Streptophyta > Magnoliopsida > Poales > Poaceae > Poa > Poa pratensis. The sequence continues at coordinate 22,348,984 of CAMZMU010000101.1, read as the reverse complement.
AAACCTTTTGTACCGGTTGTTCTGTACAACCGGTACTAAAGTGTCTTTTGAAATTTCTTTTTTCTTTTTCTTTGTTCTTTTTCCTGATTTCTTTTTCTATTGATTTAATTGTCCAAATTTGACAAACTTTTGCTACTGGACATGTAGAATCTCTTGCTACTGTTTATTTTCAAATTTGAATGTATTCAAATTTCAAATGGATGATTTGAGTAAATTTGACACAGATTTAAATCCATATCATCAAAAAATTGAAACAAAATGCATGTTTGATTGTTTTTGAAATAATTTGAAACTTTTATATCAAACTTAAGCCCTGGACATGTAGAACCTTTTGCTACTGGTTATTTTAAAATTTGACTATGTTGAATGTATTCAAATTTCAAATGGATGATTTAATTGTCGACAAAATTGTAATAATTATCTATCTAGCTATTTGTTTTCTGTTGGGCTTTTGATTTTTTCTTCTCTCCCGCCAAATTCTTTCCCGCCCTTTTTTCCCGCCATCGTATCTCCCGCCCGTTTCTACCGCCAATTCTTCTCATCTCGGCCTATAAGAACCCTTTCTCACTGAGGTTGGTAAGCATTCTAGTCCACTCACTCGAACATGTCGAGCTTTCCTTCAGATGGTAGTTTCCCGGTAGGAATGTCGGCACTACTTTTGAGGTTTACGGTCGATTTCAAGGTAGACAATAAGAAAATCCCATTCGAAGATATTGTTAGTCATCCACCTTATCTCCGTGAGCTATCAGCGAAGCTAGTTAGGCATGGGTGGCCACGAAGGGATTCGAAGGAAATAGAAAAAGAACTTGTGAGGCTGTATGCTAGGTGGCAGAAGAAGAAACTAGCATATAGGAGTGAAGCAGATATGTTGGATGCTTTTCGTAAACCGATTTTATGGGTCGAGGAGAGCGAGGATGAAGATGATATCTTCATGCCGACTGAAGCGAGCAAGAAAGCTGCAGCAGCGGGGCGGCGTCGAAGGGCAAGGGTGCGGCGTCGTCGAAGGACAAGGGTGTTGCGGCTTCGAAGGGCAAGGGTGCGGCGTCGTCGAAGGACAAGGGTGTTGCGGCTTTGAAGGGCAAGGGTGCGGCGTCGTAGATGACTTTTCTTTTTCTAATTTGCAGAGTACCATGTATCTTCAATTTATTATGTGTTTTGTTGTCTGTGTAATTTATGTTGTCAATGTAATTTGCATGGTTTGTTTAATATGTGTCATACAAACATAAATATGAATATGTCTCACATACAAATAGATATGGTTTTTCTAAGCCCGCCTTTAGTCCCGGTTGGTAACACCAACCGGAAGTAAAGAACCACACGGATCGTGTGTTTCTTTCAAACGCTTGTGAGCCGTTGGATCAGGGCTTGTGAGCCGTTGGATTTTTAGAACTAGTCCCGGTTGGTAACACCAACCGGGACTAAAGAATCACACGGATCGTGTGTTTCTTTCAAACGCTTGTGAGCCGTTGGATCAGGGGTGTGTTTCTTTTGAGGGCTTGTGAGCCGTTGGATTTTTAGAACTAGTCTCGGTTGGTAACACCAACCGGGACTAAAGAATCACACGGATCGTGTGTTTCTTTCAAACGCTTGTGAGCCGTTGGATCAGGGGTGTGTTTCTTTTGAGGGCTTAGTGAGCCGTTGGATTTTTAGAACCGTACTGTGTTTCTTCGTGAGCCACATGACCCCATATATAGCCCCCCTCCCGGGCACTCACGGCACTCATTGTAGTTCACGGGTAGCAGAGAGCAAGATTTCTGAGAGGCAGGAGTTCCTAGAGCGGAGGCTGAAGGTGAACCCTCCCCTCGGTCGGATCCAAGCTGCGGCAAGGGTCTCTGATGATTAGCAACATCCCCAACACTTGTTCGGATGGTTGCAGATCATCAGAGACGTCTTGCCGCTGTCTGGATCGAAGGCCGATTTGCCGTAAACAAAGCATTCGGACTCCCTGCATACGCCCAAACGCTGCATTTCGATATGCGGGCACTCACGAGCCAGCGTTGGGCTGTATGCAGGAGAAACCGTGTGTTTTGTTCTATATAGAAAATCCTTCAGTTCGTCGACCGAATACAAAATCCCCAAGGTGCTGCCCTCTCCCTCCCCTACCTAGGTGTTTGATCAAATTCCCCTCTTATTTTTTCAGATCTCGGCGATGATGTCCGGCCTGTTGGATGCGAGGGGCGATGTCCGGGACTGGGCTCCGCCGGGCTGGCACTGGGAGGTGGTATCTTCCGGGATGCGTCGCTTGGTGAGGAATCCGGGTGACGTCGTCGACCCGGATCTTGTTTGGTGGAAGTCGCGTGGGCCACTCTCGTTCCAGAGGGAGCCGGCCCCGAGGAGGTGGTACGTCGCCGTATCAGGGAGGAGGACGAGCACGTCAATCGCTATGTGTTTATGTTGGATAAGCCAGCGGTGTATAACAGTGGATGGATGGTTCTTCAGAGGGATCCTTCTGACGTGAGTATTGCCCCTGTGATGGTTCCTGCTCTTGGGGTGCGCAGCGCTGGCCGCTCAGGACCCCGTGGCTTAGGACCCGGCAAACGTTAGTGACATTATTCGTGATGTATTATGGTTAAATAAAAATGGACCCGAGCTATGTATTATGGTTTTCACCACATAAAGGTTTAATACATTACTACACATCACATAAAGGTTTAACCATGGAGCATCTTCACATAGAAAACCTGAGCCCAACGTTGGGCTGTATGACGGGGAAACCGTGTGCATTTGATAAAAGGTTTAATACATTATTACACATCACCAACAACATCCCTATCTAGTGTTCATTTTTTCTTCGTGTGTGTCCCTTTCTTCTGATTGCGCCGTAGCCATGGACAATCTTCATCATTTAACACGATGCTTGGGTCAGTTTTCACTTTGAAGGGCGGAATTTCATGAAACTTATTGTAATCTTCTGACATGTCTGTCTTGTCCTCCACTCCCACGATGTTTCTTTTCCTGAAAGAACTATGTGGCGCTTTGGCTGATCGTATGATGTATCAGCTTGCTTATCTTTTCTTTTTTTCGGTCTGGAAGACATGTCCTTCACATAGAAAACCTGAGCCACATCATTGGCTAGGACGAATGGCTCGGTGTGGTACCAAGATTGTTGAGATCCACTGTAGTCATTCCGTACCGCCGGTCTATCTCTACCCCGCTGACAGGTTGACCCATTTGCACTGAAACAAAGGGATCTTAAAAGAAGGTCCATAGTCAAGTTCCCATATCTGCTGTATGCAACCATAATATGTGTCCTTTGTCCCATCGTCGTTTGTTGCATCAAAGCGGACACCACTGTTTTGGTTAGTGCTCTTTTTGTCTTGGGTTTCCGTGTAAAATGTATTCCCATTTATCTCGTACCCTTGGAAAGTCAATATAGTCGAAGATGGTGACTTGGCCAACAAGTATAGCTCATCTCCAACAGTGTGTTATTAATGAGATGTGTACGCAACCAACTGCCGAAAGTTCCACGTGTTTCCTTTAATCCAGAAGTTAGTCTCTCCGGGTATTCGGAGCGTAAAATATCCATGTGTTTCACGATATACGGAGCCACCAATCTGGAATTTTGTAGAACTGTGTAGTGTGCTTGAGTGAAAGAATGCCCGTCCATACTTCTTGTTGCTTTCTTTCCTAGCGTGCCTTTTCCACGCAGTCTCCCCTCATGGCGCGATTGAGGAACACCGATCGGCTTAAGATCAGGAATAAAGTCAACACAAAACTCAATGACCTCCTCTGTTCCATAGCCCTTGGACATGCTTCCTTCTGGCCTAGCACGGTTATGAACGTATTTCTTTAAGACTCCCATGAACCTCTCAAAGGGGAACATGTTGTGTAGAAATACAGGACCGAGAATGGAAATCTCTTCGACTAGGTGAACTATGAGGTGCGTCATAATATTGAAGAAGGACGGTGGAAACACCAACTCGAAGCTGACAAGACATTGGACCACACCCGTCTGTAAACTTGGTAGAGTTGCTGGATCGATTACCTTCTGAGAAATTGCATTCAGGAATGCACATAGCTTCACAATGGGTACTCGAACGTTTTCCGGTAGAAGCCCCCTCAATGCAACCGGAAGTAATTGTGTCATAATCACGTGGCAGTCATGAGACTTCAGGTTTTGGAACTTTTTCTCTGCCATGTTTATTATTCCCTTTATATTCGACGAGTAGCCAGACGGGACCTTGATACTGCTCAGGACTTGAAAAAAGATCTCCTTCTCTTCTTTGGTAAGAGCGTAGCTGGCAGTACCTTGGTACTTCTCTGGATTCAGGTTGTCTCGTTCGTGCGTACTTTGCTGGTCCTGCCGTGCATCCGATGTATCTTTCGTCTTCCCATACACGCCTAAGAAGTTTAGCAGGTTCACGCAAAGATTTTTCGTCACGTGCATCACGTCGATGCAGAGCGAACCTCTAGGATTTTCCAATAGGGTAAATCCCAAAATATAGACTTCTTCCACAAGGGTACGTGTTCAGCGTCTTTCGGAACATTTAGACTGCCAGGACCCTTTCCAAATATTACTTCCAAATCCTTGACCATGCCATATATAACATCACCATCAGGGCGTGTAGGCTTCGTTCGGTTATCTGCCTCACCTTTGAAATGCTTGCCTGCTTTTTACGGGATGCCTGTTTGGAAGAAATCGACGATGACCAAGGTACACATTCTTGTTACCTAAATATATACTGTCAGTCTTATCTAAACAGTGCGTGCATGCATTGTATCCCTTGTTTGACTGTCCTGAAATGTTACTAAGAGCAGGCCAATCATTGATGGTTACAAACAGCAACGCTCGTAGGCCAAATTCCTCCTGTTTGTACTCATCCCACACACGTACGCCTTCGTCAGACCACAACTGTAAAAGTTCGTCAACTAATGGCCTCAGATACACATCAATGTCGTTGCCGGGTTGCTCGGGCCTTGGATAAGCACTGGCATCATAATATACTTTTGCTTCATGCACAACCAAGGAGGAAGGTTATAGATACATAGAGTCACGGGCCAGGTGCTATGACTGCTGCTCTGCTCCCCAAACGGATTCAAGCCATCTGTACTTAGACCAAACCTTAAGTTCCTTGCGTCAGCTGCAAAATCCAAACGCACTGTCGATGTTTCTCCACTGAGACCCATCTGCGGGGTGTCTCAGCATCTCGTCTTCCTTACGGTCTTCTTTGTGCCATCGCAACAACTTGGCATGCTCTTTGTTTCGGAACAAACGTTTCAACCGTGGTATTATAGGAGCATACCACATCACCTTCGCGGGAACCCTCTTCCTGGGGCTCGGCTCGCCCTCAACATCACCTGGGTCATCTCGCCCGATCTTATACCGCAATGCACCGCATATCGGGCATGCATTCAAATTCTCGTACTTCTCACCGCGGTAGAGGATGCAGTCATTGATGCATGCATGTATCTTCTCCACCTCTAATCCTAGAGGGCAGACAATCTTCTTTGCTTCGTATGTATTGTGCGGCAATTCATTATTCCTTGGAAGACTCTTCTTAAATATTTGTAGCAACTCCTGAAATGCCTTGTCAGATATTCCATTCTTTGCCTTCCACTGCAGCAATTCCAGGGTGGTACCCAGCTTTTTCTGGCCATCTTCACAATTTGGGTACAACAATTTTTTGTGATCCTCTAACATGCGCTCCAACTTCGACCACTCGTTTTCACTTCCGCACTTCATCTGTTCATCAAGAATGACCCGACGAAGATCATCATCATCGGACTGATCAACAATGACCTCGAGCTCAACTTCGTCTTCCCCCATTGTAGTATCACCGTGTTCAGAGAACACAGGATAGTTGTCATCATCCTCTTCTTCAGGGTCTTCCATTATAACCCCTCTTTCTCCATGCTTGGTCCAACAAAAATAATTGGGCATGAAGCCTTGTCGCAACAAGTGGGAGTGTATGGTTCTTACGCTCGGGTAATTCCTCGTATTCCGACATTCATCACATGGACAAATCATAAAACCATTCTTCAGCTTGTTTAACTTAACCACATCGAGAAAACGATGCATGCCATCAATGAACTCGGGACAGCGTCGATCACCGTACATCCATTCTCGGCTCATCTGCATTACATAAATACATCAAAAACCATTACACCAGCTAAATAATGAATAGAGATACGTGACCAAATTAATTAATACAAGTTCATCACATTAAAACCAAAGTAGAGTAGTGCCCAAATGTAATACATAGTTCTCACGAAACATACATCAAACGATAAGAAAATTATACAAGAAATAATTATGCATTTAAATCATATAACTAACATTTTTTTAAATAAAAGATAAAAAAAAGAGGCTCACCGAGGTGGTGTCGGTGACGGAGCGGCGTGGGCGATCGACGGCGGTGAGGAAGGGGACGGGACGACACTATATAAAACCACAAATTATACTTTAATTTGAGATCAAGATCCATATAAAATAAATGAAATCCCTAACTTAGCCATTTCATCAAACACCTTGCAAGCACTACAAAAATCAAACTAGCTAAACTTGCACGAAAATGAGCTAAACTTGAAATGCCGGAAGAGAAGATGAAGTTGCTAACCCTTATATATGTAGGTGCCACCAATCTTGGAAGTTGTTGGAGAAAAAATGGGTGAATTTGAGCTTGGGAGAGAGGAAAAATGGAGTTGGGTCGAGTTGCTTCAAATGGAGCTGGCTCGGGGTGGAAGAAGCAAATATAGGGAGAACTCTTTAGTACCGGTTGATATTAACAACCGGTACTAAAGGGCTGGCCGTGGGGCCACCAACCGCGGCCGGATGAGCAACCGGTACTAAAGGTTCATCTTTAGTACCAGTTGGTATTAACAACCGGTACTAAAGGTCCTCGCCGCGGGGCCCCTGCTGGCACACGAACGCAACCGGTGCTAATGCCCCCTTTAGTACCAGTTTTTATACAACCGGTACTAAAGGGGGCGCACCGTTGCCCCCTTTTCTACTAGTGTGAGATGTGTGGTCCATGGACCGTTTCACAAAAGAAAAAAAAAAGAGTCCATGTTTTTTTTTTTTTACAATTACAGTTTGTGCATAATTAATGAGGTCGTATCCAAAGACGTGAGATATGTGGACATTCCAAAAAAATAAAAATACGTGAATAAAATGGACATTTCGGAGAAAACTTTCCACAATATGTACGTGCTCATCAATATGCGGTTTGGGCACGTGCCTCTAGTTGGACGTGCAAATGTAAAATAGTTACTAGACAGTGAAATGAAACTTAGGACATCGCAAGTTTTTTTTTGAATGTCAGCAGGGTCACTGCTAAATTCAATAAATAGATAGAAGATTGGTCCAGTTTATGAGAGAAACCGTACCCAAAAATCATACAGATGATGCCTTTCGGCATACAACACACAACCTAGCGAGCCACGAGTCCCTATGGCCGGATCGAACTCCATGACGATGCCCCCAAGAGGGAACACGGTGCCGAAAAGCGCCACCATCGTCCGATCTAGAAGACTAGATCAGGGGTTTCCCCCAGAGCACGTCGGGAAATGCAAGGTGGGAGCAACTACATCGACGCCTCCAACGAGGGAGCGATGCCCATAGGCGCCGCCAACTCCGGCCATAACCGGAGTACGGCTTTCGCCGGCAGTCTCACCCGCAAAGCCCAATCACAGGATCCAAACAGACTACACCACTAACCTGCCTCCACAGCCAACCGCACCTCCCGGCAAGCTCGACGTACTTCCACCCTCGCAACCGCGTCACTCCTGGACGGAGGATGCAACCCCCGCTGCGGCGCCATTCTTCTACCAAACGGAAGGATGCAACCGAACACGACGCCATTCGTCTCCTCAAGGATGCAACGCCTGCTGGCAATTCATCTCCCGCGAGGATGCAACGACCGCAGCGGCGACATTCTTCTCCCTCCAGCCTCCACCAACTCTCCCGCACAACGGGCGTCGACACGCCTGCAGCAACGCGTCGAAGACATCGCAAGTAGAACACGTAAAAGTATATAGTACTCCAAGACGTATATATAAGACGTATTTCGCTTGCTTTGACCAAGGCTTTGACCAATAATTAGCCTAAATTTATGCTTTATATGACATAAAATTAATATCATTGTATTTCTATTCAAAAATATTTTACGTATGATTATAGTTTCTATCACATAAACACATGTTAAATGAGTAATTGGTAAAAGCTGTGGTCAAAAGAAATGAAATACACCTTCTACTTTGGAATGGAGGTAGTAGGTTGTGAACACATCAAACTATATGATGTATACCTATTTATTTCATATAAAATGAGTATATCAAAATAATCAAGAGATTATTATATTACTCAATAGACTACAGAAACAAGAAGATATCCTAAAAACTCCACCTCACTCAGATTCACCACCTGGCATCTGATTGGCGGCTAAACTTGAAAGAAACTAGTGAAGATTAAAATATGTGCAGTTCTCCATCTTAATTTTGTGAGAGACTGTAGTTTTGGACTAACAAATGAACTGTGAATTCCTTAAAAATGTCTGATTGGCTGATAAAGTTCAAAGAAACTTGGAGAGATTTAATTGGCTGGTCCCATTTACTTTGATTGAAGTTATGTTGCCTTGTGACGACTATTTATGTCTAACAGAGTAGCGTCTTTTATGACTGAGGGAGAACATCACATATCTGAGAAGTGTAGCAAGTAAATGGTAGAAAGCAAGATCTAAAGAAAATTAATAAAAAAAATCTTACCGTATACATGGCTTACCTATCAAAGAGGATAATGTTTTGTGACAAAAAAATCTTGCCCATTACTTCAGAAATATCATATATCATGTTCAAATGATTAGGTCGACAATAATTATTTCTTGAACCATAATAATAAAATAATTTCTAATGACAGATGATCTAAACATTATCATAGCATTCCAAGATCAGACAAAAACTGTTGAATAGTTTGGGGAGTACTGATATTTATTTCAGTGTATGAGCGTACATAAGGTAGAGAAGATATTCGCATGTTGTCATATAATTACTTGCCCATAAATTAAACAAAGGTTTCCCCTATATATAGGTGATGTAATGTTTTATCATCACATTTTTTTTTTGCTTTTAGATATGTAACATAAAATTTAAAGATATTTAAAACATAGATTTATGTCTCAGTTATTTTTGACACATTGAAGATGATGCCCTCGCAGATGCGAGGGCCACCCTGCTAGTTAAACAAACAATACAAATTTGTGTACAACGGAGGTAGTAGTACATTTTCCCCAAGAACAACCAGCTCAAATAACTTTCGAAAGTAAATGCATTGCATGCATATGGTGGTGTCCCAAAACGCCGCTAGCTAGCTGACGCAAGTGGCAAGTCCGCAATCCGAGCGCAGAAGTAGAGCAGCTGTCTTGCTGCGTTCTCCACACGATGATCTCCGGCGTCTTGAGGTTGGGGCTGATCGACGGAGGACTGCGGCGCCGCTGGAGTCGTTGAGACCGACCTGCTGGAGCGTGCGACGAGGAAGACGATCAACGCGGAGGCGAGAAACCCTGCGACGAAGCAACCTAGCCCGACGACGATGCCGCTCTTGGTGACATGGATGTCATAGAAGGAAGACGATGCGGCCACCTGCGCCGGTGGCGCCATGTCGACGGCGCCGCCCTGGAGCAGCGGTCCAGCTGGCGCCCCCACGGTTGCGCGGTCGGTAGGTACTGGCGGTGGTCGTCGGAGGAGCGGCCGTCGGAGAAGCGGGGCAGCTCGGTGGGACGGTGGCGGTAAATCAACGGAGGCGGACGCGGTGTCCGGCGCCGGCGGCGTGGGGAAAATCCCACGCCTTGCATCCACCAACATGCAGAGGGCGAGGAGAGTCACAGTGCACAAGGCTGCTGCGACCGACATGGCCTTCTAGCTAGAGCGCTCTCGTTTTTGTTTGGTGCTGAGAATTAGTGGGCCGGGGGAACTTATATAGTGGTGGTGCCCGTCTCTCGGGATGGGAGCAGGCTTGGCAGTGGGCAAACATCTCTCGCTTTCTCGTGCGTGGCAGGTAGATTTTGCACTCATCTTTAATGCAATACTGATCCAATGGCAACATTATAAAGGGAAGGGAAGCGAAAAGTTTATGCGAGCACCCAGCGTCACATTAGAAAACAAAAGAGTATGATTAGAAGAGACAGTCTCGAACGTCACATTTATCTATTCAAAAGTGGTGCCCATTTGTTGCTACTATGATATAGATTTTCGAGCATGTTTCTCCAATTTGTTACACGTTACTCCTAAACTACGAGCTACGTGTTATGAGTTAAAAAAACACTATTTCTTTTTTTGTTTGTTATAATAGATCTAAAAGCATGTGTTTTTTGTTATATATTGATGCGCTCTGACACGCTTTTGATATGTGAAGACCGTTTATCATCCAATGAAGTTAATATACAGGAGTTGGGGCTACCCGTGGCGACAAAATGTGAACAAGTCGTTTTGTTGGCAATGAAATGTGTTGCTCTACACGAGACAGGTTGGTTATTCGTCTCTGATCAGAGCTCAGAAGACACTTGGCTCGATCGTTTTACCTGGAAACGCACATAGCTCGGCTCTTACAAAATTAATGGTTCAATAGAAGTAGTGGAAGAAAATGACATCCCTGTGAAAGTTGCAACCATGCATGCCAACGCCTGGTTTGATGATTTGTACGGTAATCATACTATAGAAATTGCTGATACTTGCTCTGATTTTTATTATTTCTAAATAGGTCAAAATCTGGTTGCTTTTTACCCTAGAATATCGATTTATTTCTTTTGATCCTGCAATAGACTTCAGATGACACGCTCACCGATGAGTTTGATCATATCAAGAACGCAGACATATCATAGCTCTCCACGTACCTTGACATGAGATAGGTACGACCATAGAGGAGCGGTGAGGTGACGAGCTCGCCATTCTTGTCGTACATAGCGCGGAACATGGTGACCCGAAGCAGGCACTGGTCGCCGTCGCCAATGGAGCGGCCAGGGGTAACACCTGGGCGTAGGGCGCCATCGACGAGGCAGAACATGCCACCGCACCCCATGGGGAGTAGCAGCACAGGACTAAGCACAGACTCTATCGAGGGCTCCGGGAACGTCATCATCTCCGGCCCCAGCTTCCATGTCGGCGCCGGGACGGGACCCTCCTCGCCAAGGGTTGGGACGTCGCAGGAGCATATGTGCTCAGATTCATAGCCGTCCTCGTCGTATACTCTGCGGATCCCGACCCACGCGTCGAGGTCGGCGTCGTCGTGCGCCTCGCCGCTGAACGGCAGGGACCAGTCGCCGCGGCGTGTCCACTCGCCGCTCTCCGTGTCCAGGGAGAAGGTGTACCTCTTGTGCTTGTGGCCGTAGGTGTTCCTGATGGACACGAAGATGGTGCGCCCGTCTGGATGCAGCGCGGTCGCCGAGATGGAGGTGAAGTTGCTGAGTTCGGACGGCGGGGGCCACGGTACGGTGCTTTTGTTCCACGTCCACCGCTGCTGCGGCCTGCTGCAGTACGGCACGTCGTCCTCATCGACGCCGCAGCCGTCGTATCGGCTGCAGACACCACATTCGGTCTGGCAAAGGTAGAGCAGGCCGCCATTCTTGGTGCCGCAAGGACTGAAGGCGTACAGCTTGTTGCCGGCGGCCACGGGGTTGTAGCTGCCGGTCACGGGGTAGTAGCTGTAGCCCAGCTCGAGTGGGAGGGGGTGCTCGGTGTGTAGCGCCGCCGTCTCCGTGTCATAGACGAGGGTCAGGCCGCGGCCGTGCTCTCCATATCCCCCACGGACGCCAAAGTAATCGAATTCGGTGGTGACGACGATATTGCTGCCCAGGGCGTGGAAGCGTGGTTTTGAACCGACCATGATGAAGCCGAGGCGAAGGATAGGTTCCGGGAGGCGCCGCGGCTCCATGCCGGCGTCTCCGCCGGTGATCAGGTCTTGGATGCTAAGCTTGTGCACGCAGAAGCCATTCTTCCAGCCATCCAGAACCACGTACAGATCGCGCCGTCGAGGCGGCGCCAGCTGGTTGGCCCCGAAGCAGGAGCACAAGTGCGACCGGTTTGACGACGAGGAGGGCCATGCTCCGGCCGCCGAGGTGTATGTGCGTGGAAGGGAAATGATTCGGCTTGATGGTCCGCCCGGCAGGACGGAGCCGCTGCGTGCAGATGTAGGCAACCGGAGATGGAAGCGAAGCGGCGGCAGAGATCGAGGCAGCCACATCTTGTTCGTAACGTCGGTGAGTAGCTAGCTAAGCTAGGTTATGTAACGAGACCAACTATATTTCACCATAAGTAGCCCATCAAGCAGGAGCCCAATTAGAAGAATACCAGTCGCCATGGCGCGTCCACTCACCGCCATCCGTGTCGAGGGAGTAGGTGCCCAGCTCCTGAACCAACTCACCACGCTCGGTGTCACTGTCGGTGTCGGTGCTCAGCTCGTTTTCCCTGCTGCGGAACTTCTTCAAGGACACGAAGATGGTGTGCCTGTGATGCAGAGCACGCGCAGAGATGAAGATGGCGCCATCCTTGTTGCCGCCGGCGGTGATCGGTGGCGGTGGAGGGCCGCTCTTCCAGGTCCACCTCAGCTGTGGTCGCAGACCGTAGAGAATGTTCTCCTTAATAAAATCGCACCGGGGGTACGGCATTCGGTCTCGCAGAGGTAGAGCAGGCCGCCATTTTTGCTGCAGGGGGTGAAGGTGTACAGCTTGTCGCCGGCGGCCACGGCGTGGTATCTGTCGGTGAGCTCGATTGGGAGAGAGTGCTCGGTGTGCAGCGCCGCCGACTCGGTGTCGTAGACGAGGGTCAGGTGGCCGCGGCTGTTAGACTTGTAATATGTTTACGTATACGGGGTATGGAGTAGTACTCCAACACAAATACGAACCCACGTATTGCCACGTGATGGGCTTTTCATCACCATATAACACATACCCGATCGACCCTCTGGGCAATGATCGTTCCACCAAACTTAACATGGTATCAGAGCAGGCCTCTTTCGAGACCTAGCCGCCGCTACCCCAAAACCCTAAGAAAAACCGCCGCCGCCTCAAGACCCACAAAACCTGCCGCCGCCGCCATCGCTTCTTAGCCGCTGCCACTGCCACCATCAAGACCTACAAACCTGCTGCCGCCGCCGCCAAAACCCAAGAACAACACCCTTGCCATCGCCATGTCGTCATCAGCATCCATGACCGCTTTGGCTTCAGCTCTGGGTAACCCTCCCTCCGAAAAACTCACTTGGAGCAATTTTTTGTTCTGGAAGGCACTCGTGTTTCCCCCACTTCATGGAGCACAGGTGATGGGCTTGCTCGACGGAACGGACGTCGCGCCCCAAAAACCATGGAGGTTGAGGAAGAAGGAAAGAAGAAGACCGTGATGAACCCGGCGTATTCTGCGTGGATCGCCGGGGACCAGTTTGTGATGGGGTGGTTTCTCCAAACCCTCTCACAAGATCTGCTTGCTCACGTGCTTGAGCTCCAAACCACTGCTGATGTGTGGGCTACGGTGTCCGCCATGTTCACCTCGGCCTCTCGGTCGAGGATCACGCACCTGCGGACGGTCCTCAACAAGACAAAGAAGAAGGAGATGTCGGCTGCGGATTACTTCACCAAGATGAAGGGGTTCTCTTCTGAACTCGCCGCTGCCGGAAAACCGATAGATGAAGATGAACTGATTGGTTATATCCTCAATGGCCTCGGTGGTGCCTACAATTCTGTTGTTGCTGCAGTTAATGGCCAACATGGCACTACACTTGATGATCGTTATGCCCAGGTTGCTGCATATGACATGCCTCGCGAGATGCTCTCTGATGATGAAGACGAGGCCGTTCCCCCTGTCGGCTTCACCTCCTCTGCATACCTCGCCGACAGCCGCCTGCGTGGTGGCCATGACCAAGGACGTGGCGATCGTGGTCGAGACGACCGTGGTCGCCGTGATGATGATCCTCCGTGGCGCTCCCGTGATGGAAGCCGCAAGGATGGAGGCGATGGTAACCGCCGTGACGGGCGCTATGATGGAGATCACCGTGATGGGCGCTATGATGGAGGAGGACGACGTGATGACCAGCGTGTTGATCGCCGTGATGATCGCCGTGACAATCGCGGCAATGGAGGCCCTGGCCGTGATCGCCGTGACGACAACCGTCGTCGTGAACGTGCTCCTACTCCCTACGTCAACATTACATGCCAAATTTGCAAGATTCATGGTCATCCCGCAAGCGATTGCTGGTGGCGCTATGATGACCGCAATGACTCCGATGATGATCGTGATCGTGAAGAGAAGGTCGCCCACCTTGCTTCCTATGGAGTTGATACCAATCAGTACCTGACACTGGCGCAGCAAATCATATCACACGAGAGTTGAGCAAGCTCACCGTCCACGACAAGTACAAATAGGAAGGACCTGGTGTAGAACAAGATGAGAGGTGAATGCGTAATGCCCACAGCAGGAACATCAAACTTAACGTCGTATCCTATTCTGGGTTCACTGTATCTATTACTACATTCTTCTTATTTTAAGAGACTGCATTCTCTTTAGCGTCAAACAGATTGCACATATTCTTATGATATCCATCACATTCTTACACTGCTTACTACTCTGAACAAGTGTACATCAGACTGTTCTTGGAACAAGATAAGTCAGAATTAACGATGAAACTCCATTAATTATACTCATCCATCACCAAGACCAAGGGATTTAAAACCATGTAACCAGATCTGTATTCTGAACTGAAGTAACCCAATATCGTACTTACGTTGGCACAATCCTCAGCAGGTCAGCGATTTCGAATCATATGGTGAGCATAATTAACAAACGAATTTTTGACAGTATAGATGAAACCTAAAAATCATATGAATGTCCTTTCTTATAGAACGCACAAAAATGTCATTATCTACAGCAGTAAGTGACCAACTCCAAGTGAAAATTTTAGTGCTACCCAGTTTGCTGTGAAAAAAAGTGACCCGGTAGAGGAATAGGACAAAGAATCGAAAGAACATTACTTGGTAGAGGAATAGGACACATAACATAATCAGAATGAATTCATATCTTCCTTCCCATCTAAGATCAAAGACAAACGTTAAACTTGTTGAACACAAATGTACGTCTAAGCTTTTTGTTTTTCATATCAACTATGGATTATTATTTTTTACTATCTGCCTAAAAATTGTGAACGTTTGAGGTTCTAGTGGAGCGCTTGACAGATATGAAAATAGGAAGGACGTGGAGAGACTGCTAGAATGTGGGGCGACAAATCATTAGGTTATTTATTCAGAGGTTGCTATTGCAATGTACTCGTCGGATGAGCAATAGGGCCCTAGAATAAGCTAAGGTTAATGTTACGAATGTACTCCAATGCCAACTTCGACATGATCATGCATGGTACTACAACAATGTTACGAATGAGCTTTTACCTGAAGAGTAGAAACTTGAGAAAGGATGACATTATATTGATGTGTCAAAATGCTGTCACAGAGCTTTCTTGATTGCATTGACTCGAGTTGAACAATGAAGATACTCCTGTTGAACTTTATAAGAATTGCATTATCATTCTCAACATACCCCATTATCTCAGTTCCTGTAACTCCCATATTCGGCACCAGCTCAAGAATGACGACGGTCTTCCGCAAAAACCATGTGGAAACTTTACCACCAGAATCGACTTTCCAATCCCACATTTGGAGGCTGGGATATGACAAAACGGCGACCCCAACGCCGCCATCCTCTCCCTGGATGATCTGAGTGCAATATATGTTAAACTTCTCAACAGGAGGCCCGTCGATTAGTGATAGAGTCTCCCTACGGATGTCAAATTCAACTATTTCCATGTCGTCAGATGAGGAACGAAGCCACCAGTAAAGGGAGCCGCCAACAAGGGTGGAAGTATGATGGAAATCGACGAAACTTATTCTAGATAGTTGTACCGGGGAGATGATATCGCTCCAGATGCCGGTCTGTGAGGAGTAAACACGGGCGCCCATGCGAGCTTGGTGATACCCTCCTGCTCTGTAGAAGATGTGCACCAATGCCAACTTGAAGGGGCTTGAGTGGCAGGCCCCGTGTACGTGACCCTCGTCGCTGTTGGTGCAGAGCATGGCCGCTTTGGTAGTGTCAAGGGTGCAGAAACTAGGCGGAAGAGGAATGAGGCGCTGGTTGCCGGTAATTGGGTCGCACACGAGGACCTCACGCTGCCTGGTGTCGAGGACGAGGATGCGGCCGTGGCGGCACCCGAGAACCGTGCCGTGAAAGAGGTAGGTCTAGGGGGCGCCACCGTGGTCGAAACGCAGCGTGAAGCGCTGGGGAGGTATGCGGTCGGGAGCATCGAGGACCGGGGCGAAGGAGATCCGTCCGTCGTACTCCATGAAGAGACCGAGAAGGGGCGCCTTTCCGTGATGGGCGCGGAAGCGTAGGAGGAATTCGGGCTCGGCGACGAGGTGGCGCCACCGCTTGCAGACGAGGGAGACGCGCGGGAGGGAGGAG
Organism: Poa pratensis; assembly: GCA_947311845.1. Taxonomy (NCBI): domain Eukaryota; kingdom Viridiplantae; phylum Streptophyta; class Magnoliopsida; order Poales; family Poaceae; genus Poa; species Poa pratensis. The sequence continues at coordinate 22,332,559 of CAMZMU010000101.1, read as the reverse complement.
GGCAGCGGGGGCAGGCGGAGGAAGATCTCCCGGAGGACGTCGCTGCTGTTGGGCGGAGCGCCGGCCGGGGAAGCTGCCGTCGAACCTCGCAGCCGGCGGCGGCAGCGCGTCTCGTCACCGGCCTCCGTCATGCTGGATCGTGTAGTCTCAGCTAGGAACGATCGCGTTTCCTGTCCTCCCAACACAACAGGTATTAAATATCCAATCCAGAAACTTAATGGCCCATGCGAGGGCCCAATTGAGTGATAAACGCAATCCCCATGAACATTACTCAAAAAAGCTTCTCCTGTTCCTCAAAAAAAAAAAAGATAAGTGAACTTGCAAGATGTTGCCCGCTGTTTACTGAACACCCAATAGATTATGAGTAAAATAGATCAACGGTCATCGTACTTGTTTGGCAAGCTGGCCGTGGTCGTCGTAAAACAATATACCCTCAATACGGTCACCGAATACCGAATACATTTCAGAGGCCCACTGACGGTCACCAGAGCCGGTAGCCGTGCGTATTAGCCCACGTGGCACTTGATTAACCAGTCTCTTGAAGTGAGATTGTTGCAAAAAAAAAGACCCTGAATAAAAGTAATTTGGTAGGCATCCCAGTCCCACCTGACAGCCTCTATTCTACCTACCTCCCTATCCTTCTCCCTGTTGCCATTCTGCCAGCGATGGGAGGGGCCAGCCGCACCCACGCCCTCTTCCTCACCTGCACCCTGGCCCGACCTGATGGCTGCGGGCAACAAGGCGGATGAGCTCGTCCGCGACCTTGGCGGCCTCTAGGCTCCAAGCGTACGTTACCGACTCACTAGATCCCACAGGTCCACGCGCTCCATCATCCTCGCCTCCGTCGCGGAGGTGCTGGCCGTGCTGCTGCCGATGAGGTGTACCCGCAGGCCTACCGCGGTTAACTGGTCGCCGTCGGCTCCGGTAACCGCCCTCGCACTGACTGGAATGTCGAGCCGGGAGCTAGTGTGGGGCGATACGGTTGCCCGTCTCGGCCCGAGCCACCCGAATCACTCCCTCTCTCGGTGCACAACCTATGTTTAGGGATTCTGAACCTGTCCAAGAAAATCCACTGTGTCCTCCAAAACACTATATTTTATTTTATCCTTTACTTCCACGTCAAACATTCAATCACTAGAGGTTAGTAAATTAAACCTTATTCCTAAAAAAAAATCAACCTTATATATATGGATCCAACGCCGTCGAGTTTATACACCATAACCCACAAAATCTATTGGATCAACCGCTGGTCAAATTATGAATTTAAACGGAAGCACGCATATTTTGTAGGGAGGGAGTATTGGCAGAAAGTGCGACCAAAAATCGTAAGTATTGATTTGTCTCTTCTGATGGGACAAGTCCTGTCGATGAACATCATGCCTTTGAAAGTGTATATATACTAAATGAAGGCTAAACTATAGCTTATTTGAAACGCATTATATGATAGTGATTCAGCCGAGGTCAAGAACACCTCCCTGATGCCATCGGCCCTCGTCCAGAAGATCAAAGACGAGGGCAAGAATTGGATCCTAGCCGTCGATAAACACCTAGCTGCGATTATTGAGTCAGGATTAGTCCCCATATGATATTGTGGTTCTTTACTTTTGACCTAGGCCTATCATGTTTGTTTCTCCTATATCAATATAAAAAGCAAAGCTTTTTTCCCGTTTCAAAAAGATTCAGCCGAGGTCTAGCTGGATCATCTATCATATCCAGAACGCAGAAGCGTGGAAGTTCATTAGATAGCGTGACATGAGGTAGGACCGACCAGACGTGATTGGCTCGGCCAAGAGCTCGCCGTTCTTGCCGCATTTTTTAGCTGAAATCTCAATAATATAGCGTGCAATTGCAGGTTTTCACACACCCTCATTGTTGGGGGTCATACACTAGAAATTTGTGTGTTCAAATTCGGAAATCCATATGATCGGGTCATGGGTGTAGATGCCCCCACGGCTCGAAACATAATTTTCAAAATGTTAAAAGAATTCAAAATAAAATTTCGGATATACTTCAAGACATTTAATGTTAGCACATAATGTTTCGCGCAGAAAAGACATTTTCTGTGACATGTGCCAAAAAGACAAATTCAGGCGCTTCAAAATGTCTTTGTACGAGACTTTTTTGTCTTTTTTGCACAGGTCAGAAAAGATGTCTTTTCTCCGCGAAACTTTTTGTGCTAACACAAAATGTCACGATGTATATCCTTTTTTTTTTGGATTTTTTGAAATTTTGAAAAGTTTTTAAAAATGTTTAACACAACGGGTGTGCATCTGCACCCTGACCCGAAATGTCGTGTCCATTCAAATTACACCCAATGTGGTTTAATAAATATACTATATCAGTTTGACTTTGTCTATGTTGCATTGTTTCATTGAAAGAAATGAAAGGGAATAACGAATTTATTGTGATGGGTCATTACTCATTAGGGAAATATGCATATCAAGTTTTTGATCTATGAACTACTACTTGAAAGGCATCTGATGCTTTGGATGATCTTGTTTTAGTCTTTGTATTATATATGAGGATGCATTTTTCCATTCTCTTGCTACTTATGAGTCTATTATGAAATGTGTATCATCTAATGCATGACATTGGCCCATGGTTAGTAGCAAGTGGAGCCGCTTCTCTGGCAGAAGTGCGGACCAATGAGGTCGATGGAGAAGAGAATGTGGTTGGTAGCCGAGGATGTCATGCATACCGGGATGAATGATGTCTGCTATCCTAACTCACAATGTCTGGAAACTTTTTCTTATTTTGTATCACCTTGATTTTCACAAACATTCATACAGTTTTCTGTGGACGGGCGCGGCAACGCGTGCCTACATGATCTAGTATGTTTTCAAACCTGGAATACATGCACATAATCTGGAATTCTAATACATTACAGAACAGGATTCATATATTTCAGGACAGAATTCGCACATATTACAAGCACAATGAACACCGAACTTCTGGAACGTTTGAACTGTTGGTACTGGTGTTGCTGGTTACCCCTTTTTTTTTGCGGAATATAAGAATAGGTAAACAAAGACCCAAAATGAATATCATATCAACAGTATTCTCAAAGAACAAAACCAATACAGCCCAGCTCTATTGCTCCAATCCGAAGTCAGTTCATTCTTTACCAAGTGATATTTCCTTTGTCATTGCAGATCACGAGTTGGAACTGGTGTTGCTGCACTTCTGGCCATGCCATTTAGGTTTGTCACCACAGAATCAACAGCCATTTTAGATACCACGTTTCAGATCCATTCCGTTCATTCCAGCTGCTACGGACTTGCAGCCCTCAGTGAATATTGCCGTTGCCAGAACAGTAGCACATGCTGTACCTGTAAATGTTCGAGCATCAGCTCAGCTGCCCAGGTCCCTTAAGATGGAAAGCTAGTTTAATACTGTCGTCATCAAGAGAAAAACATCATCCAGTTTACCCATAATTCAATTGAAATCCAGTACATAATAATCAAGTTGGTAAACTTTTAACAAGTATGATATAATGATCCAATAAAAGCAAACATAGGAACAAGGAAATAGGTTGACAGGAAGCAGCAACTGAAAATAAAAGGCTTTCACAATTCCATGTTATTATTGGTTATAAAATTGCTTATGCTACATCCGATAATACTACTAAGAAGAAGTGTAAGTAAAAATATATAGTTCAGAAGTAAGCCATGCCATCTCCAGCAGTATAATTAGTCATATTAACGACCTGCTTTGCAAGACTTGCACCTACGTTCTTGACTCTGTCACTGAACTCGATGCTCTTGGCAATGGTCACTTCAACCTTTGTAAATTAGGGAGGACTAAAGCTTTGCTCAATAATAACAGTGCGCCCCTGAAACATAAGTCGTATGAGCTCAGCACCGACATAATAACTCTGGTACTATGAAAGCCATCCCAAGAAACTCTCGCATGCCAAAATTTATGTAACTACTAGAAAGGTACCAGAAGAATAGATACTTAGGTGGCCTGGAGTACAGGACTCATTTGCAATTTCCAACTGAATTTCATGTGCAAGAGAAAGTAATGTCATAATGGCTTAAATGCTCAATAGTGACTACTACACTACCTGCTTATACTCATGACATACATATACTGAGACAAGTGATGCACATATACTGGTAAAGAGTTAGATAAATGCTAAGTCTGCGCTTGGCTAATGGTCTAATTTATACATGTGACAGCAATGAGGTGAAGCAGACATAACCTTACATCTCTACAGCAGCCAGAATCTCAGGCAGTCAGGTCATGGACTCAGCAGGTGGACATACACGAAGATTGTTGTCACTTTGACGGCATTAGCCAAGAATTCAACACCCCTCGGTATCAAGGCCCTGGCACTGACGCCGAACCTGATGTTCTTGGCGGCATAGTTCCTGCTCCAGGCGATTCTGCTCCCACCCTGCACGACATTGCAGGCAAAGCACATCACCACACAAGGTAAAAACAAAATCCCTACATCTCCCACAAATAGGGACGGATGCCGAATCCCCTCAGATTAAACACATTTCCGATCACAAGCAAACAATATAAGAGCATTGAAAAAAAAAGTGAAGAGTACAAAATGCATCCGGAGAACCATATGGATTTTCAGACTTTCATCTCATAAAACAAACTCTGCACTTGCGAGGCAACCAACTACGGCGGTGGAAATGAATCGCTGTACAGGACTGGAGAGGTAGGAGTCAGCCAGGCGCCCTCAACAGTGAGGGTGCCGCTCTCGGTGCCTCCGTCGCTCTCCAGGTCCACCCTCGTTGAAGAGGTTCGATTGCACGCAAGGAAGCACAAACGAGAAAAATAATGGATGGCATAGAAGTGAACTTACTATTGCACAGTTCAGAGGTAACAAATTAGGCATCAATGATAATGCATGTCCGTGGTCTATACCATCAATATGGAAAGTGATCATACTCTCTGTAGGTGTTTGTGGTACTGCTTGCATGGTGACAGTATATCATGATGATGAGCATGCGTGTCCAGAATAAAATAGTACTACCTTTGCTGTCACTTCTAGTTGCAACAAATAATTGTGATCGGTTACCAAACCAGCATAATATTATTATCCTAGCTAATTCCGAGCATATGGTTTTAGATATAAAACCAGGCCTAGCACAATACAGACATACATTAGTCAAACACAAGCATGTTCCAAGCAGCTTGGTGACTTTTTGTATTACTCCAAACTGGGATACTTGCGTATTTACTAGAAATATATCCTACTAATTGTGAAAAATGTTTACTTTTTGCATGGTATAGATTGCTTGTCTTAAATACAAGTCATCAGCAGAGTAACTCTTGCGTACCCATGCTAAAGTAATTCCAAAATCCTCCACAGAATGTGTGGTAACCTCCAGAACAGATACATAAGTGCCTAAGTAGACTCACAACATTTCCAGATTACAGTCTATAAGTGTTAGTTTGAAGTAATATCAACTATCACGTTGCAATCACAAGAATTAACGTGACAGACTTAACGGAAAACACTTACCATAGCGAACACTTACCATAGTGATCAGTCTTCATCGGATCACGCCTGCTCTACGCAACACACTTACTGGAAAACACTCCGTGGATTGGGGCTGTGCAAACACTAACTCCACAGCGATACCTCTACTCCAAACGACCAACCTCCATAGCGAGCCCTCCTCTGATTCCCCTCCTGCAGGCCCAAAATAACTTCTCCTGCTCCAGTCGAGCAACCACCATAGTTGTCCGGAATAATCGGAGAACTTCCAGAAATACAAAATATAAAAAACATCAATCAAAGAATACATACTGAACTTAAAAGAGAAATATGAAAAAGGAAAGAAAAAGGCAGTAACTAGCTTAGGAAGGTTCATAGTAATAATATTGAACAATATCACCGTAGATTTCCAGAAGCAGTAGAAATGATCAACAATGTCAGTGTCATACGCCAGCCAGGGTATACACTTACTAGTTTTCTTTGGCGTATCTGAATAATTTCTTAGATGTACACAGTTGATCGGATCTAACCATAAAATAGTAGCAATGAACAAGACTCCCATACAGAAACAAAGAAGAGCTTCTGCACTCAAATGCACCATATAAATCATACACGAACACCCATACAAAAACAAAAGGAACCCACAGCTTATACTAATCTGTATATCACGTGACATTGTTTCATAACATTAAATCCATGTATTGCACTATGTGGATAAACACAAAAAATAGTAAGATCCCAGAAAGGGAAAGAGAAACATTGCTTCAAAGGTGCATAATGAGCTCCAGACAATACAGACGGCAAGCAGATAACATAGCAAACGGTGCAATGATCAATTTTTTTTGTAATGGTCACCGGGGGAGGGAGAAAACCCTCCACCTAAATTTTCATTGATGAGTGGCCGTAGCCGTATCAGATATACAAGTATACATGTTCATAAGGGGGGAAAAACGAACAGAAGCAAGGGACTAGCGAGGTGAAGCAAGGCACTGGCGCCAGGCCTCAACATCTTCTTTCAGCTCAGGTGGCAGCCGGGCCTGCCACAGCACCGCGTCCTAGTGGCAGCAACGAAGGAGCAAGGCGAGGCTGGGACGTAGCTCTCTGAACACGACACCGTTACGGTGTTTCCACAGATGCCAGAGGCACAGGAGATTGAAGGTGGGCGCCGTCTTCGTGGGCACCTGGGGCGGCATGGGGAAGGTGTAGAACAGCCGCGCATCAGCGTGAGCTGGCGGGGACGCCCCAATCCGAGCCCAGAACGTTTGGGCGAAATCACAGCCAAAGAAGAGGTGGTCTTCGTCCTCGACGGGGTGGGCGCACAGCGGGCACCCAGCTTCGTCCGGGGTCAAATATGAAAACAATTTAAACAGGAAGAAATAGATCCCGACTTTGAACCAAAATATAATACGCCATTCACATATAAGCAGAAAGCAGCCTACTGAAGCATGACAACCAGAAATTCATCGTTGCTAACTTGTCTTTCATCCAGTGTACGTCCATTCTTCAAAACCTTGCCATCCAGCAGCACACTTACACAGGGTCCCCAGGTTACCCCTCGACTAAAATTAAAACAAATATTGGTCCATTTCTTCGATGTGTATCAGACGGATAGAAGTTTCTCCCTTGCAGCCGCGCGACACTGATCTTCCGGGTTGCCTTCTGAAGTCAAAGTCCATGATGTTTGCTCTGCTTCAGGACGGACTCTGTTTTGCTTGGCTTCTTGCTCGGCAGCAGCCTATGCCATAGCTTCAGAATGAGCTCAAAGCTTTGCCTTCTTAGGCATCATTTAGGGTGTGATATGCCTCCCAAAGAGCACAAATAAATCTTTATTGTTGTCTGGCCATCTCACACTCTAAGTCTGTAACACATAATTATCAAAGAAAACACAACCCCAACAAATGATACATGCAATCGGCAAATTTCCTCCAATATTAGCTCAGTTTCATCCGTTGGACAAAATAATCTAGCACGGACGGTTAGGTCATCTAATTCCTACTTTTCACGAAACCAGATTCACATAGGATCAGAGAAACCACAAAAAATAAACATCCCTACATCACAGAAGTTACCATGCGTAGTAGCTCATGGTGATATAGTAGAAAAAACCACAAAAAGTGTACATTATGTGTATGACAAAAGATAGCAATTATCATGCATATGGTTTTACTTAGTCAGCTTCTACGGTAACATAGAAGATAGAACTTTAATCATTCAACAAACACACAAAAAGTAACCATGATTTGAATACTACCCAACGCAGGCCCTATTACCGCCATGTACATGTACTATAATTTGCCGGGCTTCGCAAAATGAAACTATCACATAAAACCTCATAAAATTGAAGTTTCGTTGATATATCATACAAGAAAAAGGTATCATCTAAAGTAAGGCAATTGCAAATTCCAATGCCAACTGATTTTTGAACAACACAAGACAGGGACTAGTGATGACGTAGGATGCCACATAAAAAATGCCACCACCAGCAGCAACATTAGTTACCATGTCCTCACTCCACACACATAAGTACATAGCTATATGAAAAAGACAATTGTAAACTAGATTGCCATATCTTAGATGAATCACTTGTAACCTGATAAAATTCAAGTTTCGGTGATATATCATACAAGAAAAAGGTATTATCTAAAGTAAGGCAATTGCAAATTCAAATGCCAACTGATTTATTCACATGTAACCGCCATAGCAGTGACATGAGTCGCCATCATGCAAATATCATAACCCCAACCAGAAAACAACACAAGACAGGGAGTAGTGATGACGTAGGATGGATGCTACATAAAAAATGCCACCACCAGCAGCAACATTAGTTACCAATTCCTCACTCCACACACATACATGGCTATATGAAAAGACAAATTTTAGGATTTGTAAACTAGATTGCCATATCTTAGCATCTAAAAATGGCCAAAAGGCCATGTCCACACAACAGCTAAATCAAGACAAACGGGAGTGAGCAAATCCACACTGAGACTAAAAGTTGTTGTTGTGGAAATCAATCATGCAGTCAAACAACGACAGGCAGGGGCCAAGAATCCACCGCAGCGACGGCAGAAGCGAACGGCCCGTTGGGATCTCGGCGGCAGCGCGAGTAGGAGTAGATCGGCATCAGTGGTGCAGGCGTCAACGGCTAGAGCAGGGAACGTACCGGGAAATCAAGCGGTGGCGCGGGACATTGAAGATGCAGGAGGCGCCTCCCTCCCCAGGCTGGGCACCATCGCCGTCCGGTGAGCTGGGGCGTCCTGGAAAACGAGATCCACGGCGGCGCAGTGGGCAGAGGAGGAGAAGGAAGGCGAGGGTTTGACAAGTGAAGCTACTAGTACGTTCCAAAATAAGAATGACTGTGATAATGTGAGAGAGGTAGGGTTTTGGGGAAATACCGCACACAGCGTATAGCACGCGGGGCTCCGGTTTATATAATGTGCAAAGCACGTAGGGTTACATCAAGATACAATCACAGCCATCCATCAATACTAACTAATCTAGGGTTAGGGAAACTAATTCTAACACCCCCCGCAGTCGCAGCGGGAGTTTTACAGACGCAAAGACTGGAGCGAAAATCTATAAACAAAGGAGAAGCTAGACCCTTAGTCATAATGTCAGCAAACTGATGGCTTGATGGAACATGGAGAACACGAACTTCACCAAGTGAGACCTTCTCCTGAACGAAGTGAATGTCGATCTCGATATGCTTGGTTCGTCGATGCTGTACCGGATTCGAAGACATATACACAGCAGAAACATTGTCACAGTAGACAACAGTGACGGAGGAGAGTGGGCGATGTAGCTCGCCAAGTAGTTGCCGCAGCCAACAACACTCAGCAACAGCATGAGCAACAACCCGATATTCTGCTTCAGCACTCGAACGAGAGACAGTAGTCTGTCGTTTGGAGGACCAGGAGATCAAGTTATCGCCGTAGTAGACACAATACCCTGACGTAGAGCGTCGAGAATCAGGACAGCCAGCCCAATCCGCGTCGGAGTAGGCAGTGAGAGTCGTCGATGAAGAGGAACCAAGATGAAGTCCCAAGTCTAACGTGCCCTTCACATAGCGGAGAATGCGCTTGATGAAGTTACGATGAGACTCACGAGGATCATGCATATGCAAGCAGACCTGCTGAACGGCATACGCGAGATCAGGACGGTCAAAGTCAAATACTGCAGGGCACCGGCAAGACTTCTGTACTCTGACGGGTTGTCAACCGGAGATCCATCAGTGGCAGATAGTTTGGCGCTAGTGTCAACTGGAGTAGGAGAGGAGTGGCACTCGGACATACCAGCGCGCCGAAGGAGATCGACGGCATACTGGCGCTGTGACAGAAAGAGACCAGTAGAGCTGCGCTGAACGGAGATCCCCAAGAAGAAGGACAGATCCCCAAGGTCTGTCATGGCGAACTCAGCATGCAGCTGCTGGGTAAGACGCTGCAACAGGGCCGGCGAGGAGGCAGTGATGATGATGTCATCCACATAGAGCAGAACGTAGGCAAGGTCTGTTCCGTCGCGCAGGACAAACAGAGAGGTGTCCGAGACTGAAGCTGAGAAGTACAACTGCCTGAGATACGACGCAAAACGTTGATACCAGGCACGTGGAGCCTGCTTCAAGCCGTAGAGAGAACGATGAAGCCGACAAACATGATCGGGCTGAGCAGGATCAACAAACCCAGAAGGCTGCTGACAGTAGACCTCTTCTTCAATGTTGCCATTCAAGAATGCATTCTTCACGTCAAGTTGGCGGATGGGCCAGCCAGAGGATACGGCAATGCTGAGCACTAGACGGATTGTAGCTGGTTTTACCACAGGACTGAAGGTCTCATCATAGTCAACGCCAGGCTGCTGGGAAAAACCACGGACCACCCAACGGGCCTTATAGCGAGCAAGAGATCCATCCGAGTGGAACTTGTGTCGGAAAATCCACTTCCCAGAAACTATGTTAGCGCCAGGAGGACGAGGCACAAGGGACCAAGTTCCGTTGTCAACGAGAGCACGAAACTCGTCAACCATAGCAGCGAGCCAAAGTGGATCCTGAAGAGCCGTCTTGTACGTCTTGGGCACTGGAGAGACAGAGGCGGCCGTGGCCGTCAAGTTGAGACGTTCCCGGGGCCCCTTGGCGATGCCACCTTTGGCACGGGTGCGCATATGATGCGGACCAGGAGCCGGCCGTGGAACAGGCGCGTCGTCAGGGGCGAGTCGAGGTTGGGAGCGTCAGCAAACGGAGGAGCCCAGTCGGGTGTCGCGGCTGCAGAAGGCGAGGACCGTGGCGTCATCGCGGGCGAGAACCGTGGCGTGGACGGTGTAGCAGGCGAGGAAGTTTCTGCCGTGGCAGAAGAACCGGCAGAATTTTCTGCCGTGGCAGAAGAACAGGCAAATTTTCTGCCGTGGCAGAAGAAGCTGCTGCGACAGCCGGGCGCGTGTCGGGGTAGTGCGCCGAAGGGCGTCCGTAGAGAAGAACTCTGCTGTGGCGGATGGCGATGTCGGCGGGGACACACGAGCAGCAGTGGCCGGGGCGATGCCGGAGATGAGGAAGTCGAGGTCGGCCGTCGACGGTGATCCGTTGATGTAGGAAAACGGAAACACATCCTCGTCGAACACCACATGACGAGAGACGATGAGCCGACGTGTCACGGGATCGTAACATCGAAACCCTTGTGCGAAGAGGGGTAGCCGAGGAAGATGCACGCGGTTGAACGTTGGTGCAGCTTGTTGGGGGCCACGGCTGTCATGTTGGGGTAGCACAAGCAGCCGAAGACACGGAGGTTGTCGTAGCAGGCACGTTTGCCATGGAGCTTTTCGTACGGCGTGGCTGAGCCGATGGCCTTGCAGGGGCGACGGTTCAGCAAGTAGACAGCCGTGGAGAGCGCCTCAGCCCAGAATGGGGAGCCATGTGTGCCTGAAACAGGAGAGTACGGACAGTGTCGTTGATGGTGCGTATAGCACGTTCGGCCTTGCCATTCTGGGGAGAAGTATAGGGGCAAGACAATCGAACACGAACACCATTAGTTAGATAGAAATTGTTCAGTTGGGTGTTAACAAACTCAGTGCCGTTGTCAGTTTGAATAGCACGAATGGGGGTGCTGAATTGCGTGCGGACATGGGAGAAAAAGTGCATAATGGTTTCATTAACACAAGACTTTTGGCGAATTGGAAAGGCCCAATAATAATGTGAAAAATCATCAACAATCACAAGATAATATTTGTATCCAGAATTACTTAACACAGGAGATGTCCACAAATCACAATGCACTAGCTCAAAAGGAGCACGAGAGACTGACATTGAACGAGCAAACGGCAATCGAACATGTTTGCCGAGTTGACATGCATGACAAAGACCGCGCTGAGTTTTATTACACGAGATGACTGAATTGTTTCTAAGAGAAGCCATGGCATCACGTCCAGGATGACCTAACCGACGATGCCAAAGCTCCGAGGAGGCGACTGTCGACACCAACGCCGAAGAAGCGGATGTCGAGGGAGTGACAGTGTACAGATCACCATCACTATTGCACCGAATGATCACGCTCTTGGTGAGAAGATCCTTCACAGAAAAACCAAAAGCGTCAAATTCAATTGAACAAGAGTTGTCACGGGTAAATTTGCGAACAGAAAGAAGATTGCGAATAAGAGATGGAACTAACAGTACATCCTTAAGAAGAAAAGACGTGCCATTAGCAAAAATATGAGAGTTCCCGGAGCGGGAGATCGGCAAGGAGGAGCCATCACCGACGGTAACAAAGTAAGGTGTGGAAATAGGAGAGGAGGCAAAGATGTTACCATCGTCCGATGTCATGTGCGAGGAGGCACCGGAGTCCATGACCCAACCACCGTTCTGGATCGCGAGATTGTTCATGGCCGCGAGGAAGCCGGCCGTGTCCCAGGTTGGTGTAGACGAGGACTGCTGGACCGGAGCGGAGGTAGTGGTGATGTGGGCCTGTTGTGGGCGAGGACCAAGGACGCCGGGAACGCCGGGGCCGCCGTAAGATGCAGGAAAGCGAGACGCGGCGGCAGTAGGCGCCTGGCTGGGGCTGAAGCAGAACCAGGGCCCCTGCGGCGTCGGGGCGAAGCGCGGCGTGTTGGTGAAGTTGCCGCGGCCCTTGCCCTTGCCTCTGCCGTTGTAGGTCTTGCCTTTGGGGCCGGCGTTGGAGGACTCCCCGCGACATGCGGTGCCGGAGCATGGAGCGGGAGAGGCAGTGGCGGCGAGGGCGGAGACCTGCACGTTCTTGGCGGTGTTGAGGATGCGCCTCTCCTCGAGCTGAAGCATGGAGCGCGCGACGAGGAAGCTAGGGAACGGCTTGGCGAGGTTGATGGCGGTTGCAGCGCCGGAGAAACGCCCGTCGAGGCCGCGGATGATGTTGAGGACGAGGGCGCGATCCTCGACCTTGCAGTCCACGTCGCGGAGCGCGTCGGCGAGACGCTTGTTCTGCTGGCAGTAGGCATCGACAGAGAGATTACCCTGCAGCAGGCCGTGAAACTCACCGAGGAGGTAGATCGCGCGACTCTCCTTGTTGTCGTTGAAGATCGTGGAGAGAGCGGTCCAGAGGGCGCCGGCGGTCTGGCCCGGCTCCATGACGAGCTCGAGGACGTCCTCCGAGACGGAAGAGTGGAGGGCCGAGAGTACGGTGTAGTCGTCCTGCGCCCACTGCGGATCAGCGGGCATGGCGGCCTTGGTAGGGTCGACGTGGTCGAGGAGGCCGTTCTTGCCGACGTAGGTGAGGAAGAACATCGTCCACTTCGAGTAGTTGGACGCGTCGAGCACGATCGGGATGGGTGAGCGGCTCGAGGACATCGCAGGAGCGACGGCAGAAGGAGTGGCGGGCATGGAGAAAAGGGTGAGGCTGGAGGAGGACATGGCGACGGCGGCAGCAGAAGGCAAAGCGGCGGCGGCGCTGAGAAGGGTAGCGGCGGCGGCGGCTTTTAGGGTTTAGGACCGGGAAAGTCTGATACCATGTGATAATGTGAGAGAGGTAGGGTTTTGGGGGAATACCGCACACAGCGTATAGCACGCGGGGCTCCGGTTTATATAATGTGCAAAGCACGTAGGGTTACATCAAGATACAATCACAGCCATCCATCAATACTAACTAATCTAGGGTTAGGGAAACTAATTCTAACAATGACCCGTATCAACTACATATACGGAAAGTGGTATATTCCGTATATAGTTAAACAAAACATTTCACAGCAACAATAAAATACAACCACGAAACTAGATTACAACTGGTAGTTGTAAATAGATTCTACCAGCAGAAAAAACAAAGAACAACCACGGCTGAAATAAAACTAGTACTACTCCGTAGTATTTGTGTGCCTCATGCGAATCCGGCAAGCCGGGCGCCGCAGCACAGAAGCTTCCTGGCTGCATTCTCCACAGGATCCTCAACTCCGACGTGACCGGGACGGGACTGCTCCGCGGGCGTCGTTGTCGAATCTTTGCTGCAGCGTGCGACGACGAAGACGATGAACGCGGAGACGAGAAATCCCGCGACGAAGACGAGGAGGCCGCTCTTGGTGACATTGATGTTGAAGAAGGAAGATGACGCGGGTGGCGCCACGGAGCCGGCGGCGGCGGCGCCCGGAGCAGCTGGTGGGCCCACGGTGGTGTGGTCGGCAGGTACTAGCGGTGGTCGTCGGAGAAGCGGGGCACGTCGAAGAGGCGGGGCAGCTCGGCGGGGTGGTGGCACGGAGGCGGACGCGGTGTCCGGTGGCGGAGGTGCAGTACGGAGCGGCGTCCCAGTACTCCTTGCATCCACGAACATGGAGGAGAGGGCGAGGATGATCACAGTGCACAAGGCTGCTACGACCGACATGGAGGCTGCTTGTTTTTTGTTTGGCTCGGCGATGGAGACGAGTTTCAGAGGAGTGTTGGCACATCTATTTGTAGGCAGGCCGCTCCTTTTCCTCCGCGCGCCGGGCGACGGTTTTGCGCGTCTTTTTTTTCCTCCGTCCGATGCGACGGCGACTCGATCACAAGGTCGGCTTGGCTTGTGGCCTCTGCGATCCGGATAGGGGTGCCATGCAAATGCAGAGGAGACGCGGCCGGGGCTTGGAGCTTTGCGGCGGGAGCGCGTACGTCCTCAACCAAAATAAAAAATAACTGTAAGTGGCCGTACCTAGCGGAGCTAATCGTAGGTCGGATTCTCCATGATGCATGTATGATGTATATTCTGTTCTGCTACCCAGCAAACAGCAGCTCTAGCGGTCACTCTACGTATGAGCTCCGAGAAGTTCAGCGGCGCCAGGGAGGAAGGATCCAAATCCCCTCTGGCAGCCCCACCTGTCATAGGCCCATCCAGAGGCACCGGCCACGCGCAACCGTTCCCCGCCGAATCCCAAACGGCAGCAACAGCCCCTCTCCTCCAAACGCGTTTTCGCTCCCCCGCCTGCCTATAAGTACGGGACGCCTCACCTCTCGATTCCCATATCCGATCTCACCCAAGTTGATTCACCTCGGAAGAACATCATCCAATCCAAAGCTTTTCGCGTTCATCGCGCAGAGACAACACCAACAGCACTCCATCCTCGATCCCATGGGCAAGATGAGGTCGCTCTTCTCACGCAGCGGCAGCGCCCGCCGCTCCTCCTCCTCCAAGCACTCCCCGCCACCATCCGTCCACGGCTCCTCCTCCTCCCCGGCCAGGACACCCTCAGCCGCCCCGTTCCGCCCGGAGGACGAGATGGAGCGCGTCTTCCGCAAGTTCGACGCGAACGGCGACGGCCGGATCTCCCGCGCCGAGCTCGCGGCCCTCTTCGAGTCCGTGGGCCACGCGGCGACCGACGACGAGGTGACCCGCATGATGGAGGAGGCAGACGCCGACGGCGACGGGTTCATCAGCCTCGCCGAGTTCGCCGCCATCAACGCGCCGCCGGGCGACGCCGCGGGCGCCGAGGAGGACCTCAGGCACGCCTTCGGGGTCTTCGACGCCGACGGCAACGGGGTCATCTCCCCCGCCTAGCTGGCCCGCGTGCTCCGGGGGTTATATGAAAAGACAAATTATAGAATTTGTAAACTAGATTGCCACATCTTAGCATCTAAAAATGACCAAAAGGCCATGTCCACTCAACAGCTAAATCAAGTCAAACGGGGGTGAGCAAATCCACACTAGGACTAAAAGTTGTTGCTGGAAATCAATCATAAAGTCAAACAACGACAGTCAGGGGCCAAGAATCCACCGCAGCGACGGCAGGAACCAACTCTCGGCGGCAGCGCGAGTAGATCGCCATCCGTGGTGCAGGCGTCAACGGCTAGAGCAGGGAACGTACCGGGAAATCAAGCGGCGGTGGCGCGGGAACCTCGGAATCCTCCTCGACGGCGAGAGGAGGAGCGCGTCGGGACATTGAAGATGCAGGGGCTGGTGCCCACGGGTGGGCGAGGCGCCTCCCTCCCCAGGCTGGGCCAGATCTCCCCGGTGAGCTGGGGCGTCCTGGAAAACGAGATCCACGGCGGCGCAGTGGGCAGAGGAGGGAGAAGGAAGGCGGGGGTTTGACAAGTGAAGCTAGAAGTACGTTCCAAAATAAGAATGACCCGTATCAACAATACATACGGAAAGTGGTATATTCCGTGTATATAAATAGTTCCATTTAGTTAAACAAAACATTTCACAGCAACAATAAAATACTACGGAGTACTAGTACAGTAGGAGTGTTTAAAAAGATTACAACTGTTATAGTTGTAAATAGGTTCTACCAGCAAAAAAACAAAGAACAACCACGGCTCAAATAACACTAGTACTACTCCGTAGTATTTGTCTGCCTCACGCGAATCCGGCAAGCCGGGCGCCGCAGCACAGAAGCCTGGTGGCTACATTCTCCACAGGATCAACTCCGACGTGGCCGGGACCGGGCTGCTCCGCTCTGCTGCAGCGTGCGACGACGAAGACAATGAACGTGCATACGAGAATTCCCGCGACAAAGACGAGGAGGCCGCTCTTGGGGACATTGATGTTGAAGAAGGAAGATGACGCGGGTGGCGCCACGGAGCCGGCGGCGGCGGCGCCGGGTGCAGCTGGTCGCCCCACGGTGGTGCGGTCGGCAGGTACGACTAGCGGTGGGCGTCGGAGAAGCGGGGCACGTCGAAGAAGTGGAGCAGCTCGGCGGGGTGGTGGCACGGAGGCGGACGCGGTGTCCGGTGGCGGAGGTGCAGTACGGAGCGGCGTCCCAGTACTCCTTGCATCCACGAACATGGAGGAGAGGGCGAGGATGATCACAGTGCACAACGCTGCTACGACCGACATGGAGGCGGCTTCTTTTTTGTT
The DNA here is from genome assembly GCA_947311845.1 of Poa pratensis. Taxonomy (NCBI): domain Eukaryota; kingdom Viridiplantae; phylum Streptophyta; class Magnoliopsida; order Poales; family Poaceae; genus Poa; species Poa pratensis. The sequence goes on along the minus strand of CAMZMU010000101.1, from coordinate 22,315,837 downwards.
TGGCTCGGCGATGGAGACGAGTTTCAGAAGCGTGTTATTGGCACATCTATTTGTAGGCAAGCAGGAAAAGGAGCACATGCAGTGGCGGAGACAGGGGGGACCAGCAGGGGCCCTGGCCCCCCCTAATCCATTGATTTACTGCTAAAAAAATCATGAACAATGTTGATTTTGAAGATTTTACTCTAACCAGCCCCCCTAACCTCCAGATTTAAGCAATCCTGCCTCCGCCAGTGAGCACATGCATCATGGAGAATCCGACGCGCGCGACCCGAATGCAGATTCGCTACGCAGATGTTTGTGGTCGCCACGCACGGAGAGCTTACTGCATGGAGAGCTTCATCGTCTCGATCGCCGGCGCGCCGACTGAATCGATCAGCGAACAAACAATGAGGAATGGAGAAGGTACAGGAGTCAGGTCAGGGGATGGTGGTGGATGGCGAGGAGATTGGGATGTGAGGTGGTGGAGGTGGGGGAGATAAATAGGGGAGGAGGACGGAGTGGGGAGTGAGCTGCGCGGAAGATTCCCTCCGGGGACTAGCGATTTTTCGGCATGGTTTGCTGCATCCTCTTCGCCTAGCTCGTTCGTTGGGTGGGTATTTTAGCGTAATCTTTTTTTTTCTGGGGAGTGCTGCTGGAGCGGATTTTATCTATCTTAGCTTCCCTCCGGAGGCCGTTTACGACATGGGCTCCGGGATTCGCTTCGGCAGCTGGGTGAAGTTGGTTCGCTTTGCCCTCTGATTCCAAAGATTTCTATAGGAATTTTAGGATTGCAATCATGATTTTTTTTTCTACTCTCTCCATTCCAAATTAAGTTTCGCTGATTTAGTACAAGGACGGACTTTTTTTTTTTGAGAAACTTCCAATCTATTCATCAATTGTCAAGTGTGACACGCGTCCTCACTTACTTGGCACCTGGTAGCAGTGCCTCGTAGCCACGTCCTTCTGCTCTATGAGATTTGACGACACGTCCTTCTTGTATGGTGCATCAGCCGGTTTCGTCCGTCCGACGCGCGCGCCCTCAACATTTTCTCCAGGTCACAACATACACGCCCACGCCTCAACACAATACGTTGCAAATCCACTCGAATTCCGGTACAAAATACGGCAAATTTTCCACAAGCACGTTGAACCGACCGATTGCACCTCGAATTCAACAAGTCACTTTCAGTGAAAAGCAGTAGGAGAAATTGATGTCACTCGATGGGCTGTGGCGGAAGCACAAGTATAGAAATGGGTGCTAACTAACTAATTGCACGCGAAGATTTCCACTAGATTGCAACCAAAATTCACTATATGAGCCGTACAAGTGCATTGCATGCTACAATAAACACAAACATAAATAGCTGAATGGATAATAAATGAAGAAAAACGTGTATTATAAAGACCTTATCTAGCAAACAATACTAAAAGATTGCATATTAATTTACGTATTGCCATTTAGAACAAAAAAAATCACACTAAAATTTTAATGAAAATAACCTTTTCACATGTTAGTTGCCAAATGACACTAATTAGATGCTAATAATCTCTTCTCTTACAAGATCTTCCCTTTTTAGATCTTCTCTCTTCATTGACATCAAACTTTATTCTCTATTCTTCTTCTCATTCTATTTTTCCGGATGTCTGTATCTTCAAAATTACAGCCGATGTTTTGTCTTCTACTTGTATAATATGTCGGAAATTCACTTTGGCTCCCATGTGCATATATGCTTAGTACTATATCAAAAGAACACATTTGAAATGCCAAAAGATTCCGAAAAAAACCCGAAGCTATATGCTCCATCGACGTCATATACTAATCCCAGAATAAACAAATGTCCGAGACAAAGGAGAAAGAAAACCGATCGACCATGTGCAGCAAATTAACTGGCGCATTAAATGACCAATCAGCGTTAGGAGGGCGTGGCGTGGCGCATGGAGTCGTGGCCGGCGTATAGGGCTGGAATCGAGCCGAGCCGAGCCGGCTCGAGGCTCGGCTCGGTCAGACTCGGGAAAACTCGAGCCGAGCCAGTCTCGGCTCGTCTCTAAAAACTTGCTGAAAATTAGGCTCGTGGCTCGGCTCGCCAAGCTCGAGGCTCGGCTCGGCCGGCTCGCGAGCCGCAGCATTTTTTTACATGAATCGATCAATTGACCTAACGCCACCACGCGCGTCCGCCTCCGCGCGACCTCCTTGCGTTCGAGCTCGCCGCCGCCCCTGTCCGCCTCTCCTCGCTCCGGCGCCGCCACCACCGGCGCTCCCGAGCTCGGGCATGGTCGCCCACGGCCGTCTCCTTCCATGGACCGCTGGCTGGAGGAGGTGGAGGCAGCGTCCTTCACAGCCGCCATGTTCCTGGCGCCGATGGCCGCGAGATCCGGCGGCAACCTCGTTCCCCGACGTCCTCCTCTGCCGCCGGAGCAGGATTTCCTCGACTTCCTGCCGCCGTGGACGACCTCGAGCACGAACGCCTCCACCAACAACCCCGCGGTGAGCCTCTGATCCAGTTCGCGTCGTCTCCCAGTCGAATTTGTGCCGTAGCCGACGCATGTCTCTGTTCCTTTTCCGTCTGCCGTAGTTACGAGCTGAAGCTCCTGCCTTTGGATTGGGTCCATGCCGTTCTCTCCCTTGATGTTGAGCTGCCGAAACTATGGATTCTTGGATTTACTGAGTTACTTATACTGCTAGAAACTAGAAATAATTTCAATCACTAGTTGAATTAGTCCAGCTAGTACAGGTTCTGTAGAAATTTTTGGTTAACTACACATAGTTTCTCATGAGCACTTGTTCGTGTCAAATACTAGCTTGTAGTACCATATTGTTTAGTGGTGTTTAAGTAGGTTTGGATCTGAATATCCATCCCTGGATGCAGCCATATGTACTTAAGATTTAGAACTGCTGTAGACTGTAGTGTTCTTCTGTATATGGTCATCCTGGTTTCAGGTTTGTCAGGTTAGCTACAATCGTATTATGTATAAGTGGTTGCTGTCAGTAAGTTCAGTACATGCTTGCTATGTAGTCGAGTCCAAACTGAACCAATCAATTTCGAAATTCAATAGCAAGCAGAAAGATGGGAGTGCCCCGTACATCAGTACACATGTTGAGGTTTCAACGAATGAGCTAATGCCCAGGAAACCATTAACTTAGCTGGTGTTAGCTGAATCTAGTTGACGTGTTCGTATTTCCTGCGTAGTAAGGTGTTAGCTGAAAATAGTGTAAATGAGTCTTATTTGCTATATTTGCTTGCTGGAACTTTGTGTGATCGACTTGTCATGGATGCCACTGTTATGTTTAGTTCATGTCAGTGTTATATATTCATGCTCTATTGCTGATTATAATTGTCAAATGTTACATTTTTTACATAGGTCATGTCAAATTTTTTATTTCATCGAGCCTTCGAGCCGGCTTGCGAGCTTCACCGAGCCGGCTCGTCGAGTCTCGAGCCTTGTCCGGAAGGTCAAGGCTTGGGTTGCACCACCTTCGAGCCGAGCCGAGCCTTGTCGAGCCCGAGCCGAGCCTCGAGCCTCGAGCTTCAGGTCCAGCCCTACCGCCGTAGACGGAGCACGGCAGTAGAGACGGCAGCAAGCTGGCTCGCCATTTCCGATCATGGACTCAGCGTGGAGCATGGAGTTGGGTGGAACGCGGCGAGGGTAACAAGGATACGATCAACGCGATGGGTGTATTTGTAGGCAATAATGCTACGCTTAACGTGCTAGATGTTACAGACTGAGGTAATATGAACAGATTAGTGCAAAATTAATTAAGGAGGAGGTGGGTTAAGAAAAAGTCGATGGTTAACCAAGAAGCCTAGAACGCCCCATGATAAATTTTGATGTTGTCCGTCGTCGCCAGCCGGCAAAATCGTTGGTGTGCCAATTTTCGAGATTCAAAGTTCAGGGTTCGATTTAGCTAACGTCTGCAAGTTCAAGGTTCAAATTGGACTTTTTTCATAATACAGCCCACCAGTACAAATGATTTCATATAGGAAAAATAAAGAGTAATACAGGCCACTAATAATACGCCCTCCGTTCATAATTTGAGACACAGGTAGAGAAGTCGTATGGCGTCATGGCCATGCACTAGCAACATGCAGCTCGATCATGAGCTGACTGCTACCCAAACCGTCTCGATCCATGCGTGCATGTCTAAGCATGCAAAAGCCGTTGTCTTCTACGGTTGCTCTTGCCGATAACTAGGCCACGAGGAATCGATCGCGCCTCACCAAATTACAAGTCCTATATAAGAAAAGTATTTGCGAAAACAGATCCAATATATCCCGTGATGACCGGTTGGAGTAACAAGTGTTAACTTTGAACGGCGATGCATACCAATCAGTATTTCTTACAAGTAGTACAATCCCGGATAGTTAAACAAACAATACAAATGTGTGTACAATGGAGGTAGTAATACATTTTCCCCAAGAACAACCAGCTCAAATAACTCTCCAAAGTAAATGCATTGCATGCATATGGTGGTGTCCCAAAACGCCGCTAGCTAGCTGACGCATCCAACGCGATTTTTCCACAACTAATAGGATATCCACATACTATCATGACCGTTGATTATGCATCCAACGAACCATATTATTCCTACTATTTTATGTGTTAAAAAAATAAAAATATGTTAACGCGTGGTTTTAATTTTTTTTTCAATGCATGCACAGAAAATTCATGTTAGTACATGAATCTAAAATTCATGTTACATAAATCCATCAATTATTGATAATGCGTTGACATTTGAAAATTCGTTGATAAATTTGTTGCACGAATCTTGATGAAATGAAGGGTGTGGATAGTATGTGGATATCATGTTAGTTGTGGTGTTGCATTTTCCGATTTGCTCCGCCCTTTCCTCCGGGAGACGCCGATTCGCTAGTCACCGACGCATGCAGATGTTTGTAAGTTCTTAACCGATCGAATCCATCGGATCTTTCTAGCGTACGTCTCTTCGAGGACCTTAACGGCGTCCGCTCTGGTCGGTATGTGGAGTACTTGCATGGTGAGCCCGCAAGAAAAGTGTCATCTGTTAACTGGAGTATTCGGTAGTTTTACGTACAGCGGGGCAAAAGTCACACGCGCTTTGCCCAATGGCCATTTTTGCGTACAACTGCCCAGGTTCTCTTCTCGGCTCGTCCCTAATGCTACGTTCGGATGTTCATATTGAGCCTCGATATTGGATATTCGGGAGTCTCCCGTCCCGAATATACAAAATCAGGCCGTTTGGATGTGGTAGATATTCAAGCTAGACATAGGTGCACGATATTGAGCGAGGGATTCGGAAGGGAAAAAAAAAGAGAAGAGCGAATGTCGAGCCCAACACCTCGACATCGCAGGATATTCGCCCGCCCCGTGACGCTTCGCGACGGACGCAGCTCGCTCGCTCCCTCGCTCCTTTCTTCCCCACCTCGCGCCTGACCTAAAAGCAGCGGCGGCGGCGCAGCTGGTACGGGCCTCCCGCCGCACCTCCTCTCTTTCCCGCGCGGATCAGCCCGTCCCCCTCCTGTACCCCTTTCCGGCGCCGTCGCCTTCTCCCGTCTTTCCTCCTTCCCGTCTCATCGTCTCTCATTCGATTGCAGGGACAGATTGGGGGAGCTCCGGCGGCCGGCGCACCTAATTCCGGCGCACCTGATTCCGGCGCTGCAGCTATGTGGTGAGGCACCATCGCCCCCGGCCGCCGTCCGTGTATTCACTGCTGAAAGCTCTAGCGCCACCGTCAATGGTTTCGTGCACTTCCTCTCGAGCCTTGACGGGATACCACGCAAGCCTGAAGATAGTGTCCTATGTTTGCACCTTGCACTTGGATTGCTTTGTGACGCCGGCCGCATCTCATGGTAGCCGCGCTGAATCAACCTTCAATATTGAATTTATGATGCTATTAATGCTGTTTGAGACTTCATTAAAATGGTTGTTTATGATAGATTATGCATTGAATTTGATATAATGTTGTTGTTGAAATATTGGAGAATTTTACGTATTTGTCTAGCTGTTGTTTGTACCATAATATGTGGTCGTTTTGCACATTTTGTCATGAATATAACAGTACAATGATCAATTTCTCGAAAAACTGCTTTTATAACATCCAAACAGCATTTGACATTCAAATTCAATATCTTGTCTAGGTCTGAATATGTAACACATCCAAACAGAAAATATTGACATTCAAACTCAATATCAATATCCCATGATATTGATATTCAACCCAATATAATATCGAGACTCCCAATGCGAACATCCGAACGGAGCACAACAGGTGAGTGGCAGTATAAGGCAGACGTTGTTCAACGAGCTCCATCCACACCGACTTGGCCGCAGACAACTTTTTGGCATCCCGTTGTATTTTTACGGAGTACTTCATATACTTCCCCGTTCCTAAATATAAGATGTTTTAGGGTCCCTTTGTATTGAAGGATTGAAAAACACATGAATATAAAAAACACAGTAATTTCACAGGTTTGCAAGTGCAAACTAGAGGATTCTAAAACACCGGAAAGTTGCAGAAATTGTCATTTGGATAAAACATAAGAAAAATGTCTTGTGAAACATCTTTTGTTCACTTTCACATTAATACAAATTTATCTAGACACGTTTCAGTATGTATATTCACTCATTTTAATATGCATCTAAACAATATGTAAAACACATGAAACATCTTACGTTTAGGGACGGAGCGCTAGGTGACAAATGCTAGAAATAGCTCCTATGGCAGGAAACACTAGAAGAAACTTGACAACTCCCATAAAAAGTTAAAAATTAAGGACGGCACAAACTTGAGAACTAAACCACAAAATTACCCCACGGTCTGAAAGTTATTTGTAACACGAAAAAACTTGATATAACCATATAACCAACACATAATAGTTTTCCTATCGGTTGCGCTCGTCCAATCAGGGTGAAGGAGCAAATACATATATAATTAACTTGTCTAATCAGCGCGTAATCCTATCGGTGGCGGCAGGTCTGATTTGAAACAAGACGGACACCGACATCCCTACACGTGACATATGTTGCTTTCCATGCGAAAAATAATGCCGAGGAATCGATCGCGGCTTGATATCCTAGCTACGTATATATAGTCAAGTCAAGGGTGGCACGTGTCTAACCAGAAGGGAAGTCACCAGAAGAGAAGTGGCTGTCACGTCCAGCCAGATAGATATGATGCTCATCATTAGGAACTTGTGTTCTAGATTCCGGACAGTTAAACGAACTAACATGGAACTGCAGTACTTGTTTAAAAAGATCACTAGTACTCCCTCCGTTCCAAATTAATTGACTTGGTTTTGTGCAAATATGGATGTATCTATACTTGTATGGTGTCTAGATACATCCATGTGTAACCAAATGTGTGTCAATTAAATCCGAACAGAGGGAGTACTAGCTACTACTCCCTCAAGAGTTGAGAGTGGAGCACTACAGTAGTCCCCCAAGAACAACCAGCTCAAATAACTTGCGAAATTAAGTAAATGCATTGCATGCATGGTGGTGTCCCAAATCGCCGCTAGCTAGCTGACGCAAGTGGTAAGTTGGCAAATCCGAGCGCAGAAGCGGAGCAGCTTCCTTGCTGCGTTCTCCACACGATGATCTCCGGCGTCTTGAGGTTGGGGCTGATCATCAGAGGACTGCGCCGCTGGCGTCGGCGTCGCCGACCTGCTGGAGCGTGCGACGAGGAAGACGATGAACGCGGAGGCGACGAACCCTGCGGCGAAGCAAGCTAGTCCCACGAGGATGCCGCTCTTGGTGACATTGATGCTGTAGAAGGAAGATGATGCGGCCACCTGCGCCGGTGGCGCCATGTCGACGGCGTCGCCCTGGAGCAGCGGTCCAGCTGGCGCGCCCACGGTTGCACGGTCGGCAGGTATTGGCGGTGGTCGTCGGAGAAGCGGGGCACGTCGAAGAGGAGGGGCAGCTCGGTGGGGTGATGGCGGTAAATCGAGGGAGGCGGACGCGGTGTCCGGCGCCGGCGGCGTGGGGGAAAATCCCACGCCTTGCATCCACCAAGAGGCAGAGGGCCAGCATGATCACACTGCACAAAGCTCCTACGATCGACATGGAGGCTTCTTCTTCTAGCTAGGTAGCTAGCTAGCGCTCTCGTTTTTGTTTGGTGCTGAGAATTAGTGGGGGACTTATATAGTGGTGGATTGACTCATTGACCGGACTTGTGCCGTGTGACAAGTGGTGGAACTTATAATACTGTAGACAACCAGTGTATGGAACCACGGCATTAAAATACTGCAGCTCGATCGACTAGAAAATGCGGCACAAGTCTGACCGATCAGCTTAAAAAAATTGTGTGGAACCACGGCAGGTAGACAACAAATAGGCAGATGCTAGCAATCCATGGGAGAAAACAAAAAAAAAAAACAGCTAGCGATCAATCAAGTACATACTACACACCCTATTTTAGACATGGTGACAAAACTGTACTAACTTACACTCCCTTTGAACGGAATTTTGTTGACACAGATTTGATTTGTCTAAATATTTATTTACCTACACATTAAAATACATCTAGATACATCCGTATTTAGATAAATATGTGGCAATCATTTCCCATCGGAGCGAGTACTACATCGATATTTAGACAAATCTGTGTTAATTGTTTCCGGACATAGGGATTATATATAAATATACGTTTATGATTGAGAAGACTTTATAACCACAAGCTAAATATATTTTTAGAAACACTGCATTTAGATATATTCATGAGCACACTACGACCATATGTATGGACATACTTATAATACATGGTCCGTTGAAAAAGTTACCACTACTGGCTCGATGTCACAGACAAAACGACTTATAATCGAGAATGTAATCATCTACAATTATACATATATGGCTCAAAGGGCGATGTTTGATTATAAAATAAACAAAAAATACAAGGCACTAGAATAATTGGTATCAGACCGCTTCCCGATGAGTGTTGATACACTCGAAAACACTAAGGATTAGACTCCAAAGTGTCAATATTTTTTTACGGAGGGTGTACTACATCCATATTTAGACAAATATGTGTTATCTATTTCCGAACGAAGGGAAAAATATATAAATAGAGGATGCCGCTAGTCCCACGAGGATGCCGCTCTTGGTGACATGGATGTCGTAGAAGGAAGACGATGCGGCCACCTGCGCCGGTGGCGCCATGTCGACGGCGCCGCCCTGGAGCAGCGGTCCAGCTGGCGCCCCCACGGTTGCGCGGTCGGCAGGTACTGGCGGTGGTCGTCGGAGAGCGGCCGTCGGAGAAGCGGGGCAGCTCGGCGGGGCGGTGGCGGTAAATCGACGGAGGCAGACGCGGTGTCCGGCGCCGGCGGCGTGGGGAAAATCCCACGCCTTGCATCCACCAAGAGGCAGAGGGCCAGCATGATCACACTGCACAAAGCTCCTACGATCGACATGGAGGCTAGCGCTCTCGTTTTTTGTTTGGTGCTGAGAATTAGTGGGGGAACTTATATAGTGGTGGTGTCCGTCTCTCGGGATGGGGTCAGCTTATAGATTAATATATAATAGCTGGAAAGGATCACCTCCAATCCCTCGCGCCACGTCGCCCGCTATTCTCGGCCGTCCGATCCGCGCGATCCGACGGCCAGGAAACAGCCACGTCCTCTCCCAGCGTGTGCTACAGTAGCGCTACAGTACACGGTGAATTTCTACCAATCGGGATGCGCCACGTTGCCCGGTCACCAGCCGGTGGAACCGGTTCCCAGCCGGTCACTCCCCGCGCATGAATTTTGGCGCAAAAAATTACAAAAAAACCCCCGCGAAGGATTGATTTGCAATTTCGTGAAAGACCAGGGACCTCCGTGCAAAAAAGCACCACAACTCACCCTCCCTCCTTCTTCTTTCGCGACGCCGGAGATCGCCGCCGACGCGCGGCGCCGCCTCTCCGTTCCTCCCCCGACGAATCCAAGCACACGGCGAGCTTCGCCGTCTTCTCCTCCACCTCCTCACCGACGATCGCCTGCCGGAACGCCCGGAATCGCCGCCGCCGTGCTCTCCTTCCCCAACTCTGGCCGTCGCCCCGTGAAGCTTGATTCGCTCCGCTTCGACCTCGCCTCGCCTCCCCGACCTCTCCATCGTCCTCCTGGTGATGCACTGCTCCGGCTAGACCTCTTCCCGACCTTCCCCGTGCCCGCCTTCGCCGTGGCCGTGCTGCCCACCGCCCGCCGCCGCCGTTTTGGTCGTCGCCGGCGAATCCGGTGACCAAATGGTCCAGCTCCGCCGCCACCGGCTTCCTCGCGGCCTCCGCCCACGAATACGCGCGGCCCCAGCCTCGCAGGCGCCTTGCAGCGAGCGGAGCGAGCTCGCCGGAGCTCGGCAGAGCTCGCGGTGGCCGCCGTCGCGTGTGTGCCACACGCTGACGTGCGGGCCCCGCTTGACAGAAATTTAATATTTCCGTAAACGATTTCCGTAATTAATAAAATCCTGAACTGTAGGTCCCGGCTGTCAGATGTTTAATAATTACAGGAAAAACTATAAAATTCGTAAAATTCATATCTCTTGATCCGTAATTCAAAAAAATACAAACAATATACCAAAATTTGCACAAAAATGAGCTCTTTGCAACTAACACATTACCATGCATGATTAAACAACTTTAAATAATTTAAATTAGAGGAACTGATATAACCTTTTTATTTTAATTATGGAGCTTACGGAAATAACAACTTTTAGAAAAGTCATAAAATTTATGTCTTTTGATCCGTAATTAAAAAAAATGCAAACAATATATCAATAACTTTAAAGCTATCCGTCGGAAAAACATGGAAAATATATCAACATGATCACAAAAATAAATGCTGACTAATTATGGCATACGATCAAAATTTCAAATTTAAATATTTTTACATTTAGAATGCCTTTCAAATCTGAGCATTTTGCAAACATGAAAAGAATTCAAATATGACTAACTTCCCAATTTTACCATTTTTTGAAATCTGAACAATTAATAAATGCAAACTTTTTTTGAATTCCAATAGTTTTTAAATCTGAACAACATTTCAATGTGTCCATTTTCAAATTTGAATTTTTTTCACCTCGGTATTACAAATGTGACAACTATATCAGCATTAACACAAATAAAACGTTGACTATTTATGACATATGACCAAATTTCAAATTTGAATACTTTAAATTTTGTAATGCCTTTCAAATCTGGGCATTTAAAAAAAGTAAGAAATTGTTAAAATTCCGACATGTGGGCCTACCCTATTTAACCAATTTCCAATAAATGATAAATGCTGCGAAAAACAAAAACTTCAAATCTATCCGTCCAAAAAAAATGGAAAATATATCAACATTGACACAAAAATAAACGTTGACTATTTATGGGTAAGATCAAATTTCAAATTTGAATATTTCAAAATTTTCAGTGCCTTTCAAATCTGAGCATTTAAAAACCGTAAAAAAATTCACGTATGAATACCTTCCCACTTTTAACAATTCTTGAATTTGAACAATTTGTAAATGTAAACTTTTTCTTTTTAATTTCTATACATTAAAATCTAAACAACTTTTCAATGTGTATATTTTCAAATTTGAATTTTTTTCACAACGGTATTTACAAATGTGACAACTATATCAACATTAACACAAAAATAAACGTTGACTATTTGTGGCATACGATCAAATTTCAAATTAGAATACTTTAATTTTTTTAATGCGTTTCAAATCTGTGCATTTAAAAAATGTTTTTAATTTCTGTACATTAAAATCTAAACAACTTTTCAATGTGTACATTTTTAAATTTGAAATTTTTTAACCATGGTATTTACAAATTTGACAACTATATCAACATTAACACGAAAATAAACGTTGACTATTTACGGCATATGATCAAATTTCAAATTTGAATACTTTTAAATTTTTATGCCTTTCAAATCTGAGCATTTAAAAAGACGTAAAAAATAATTCACATATGAATAACTTCCCACTTTTAACAATTTTTTCAATTCAAACAATTTATAGATACAAACTTTTTGAATTTTGATACATTCAAATCTGGACAACTTTTGAACGTGGACATTTTCAAATTTGAATTTCTTACAACACGTTATTTACAAATGTGACAAATATATCAACACGAACACAAAAATAAACGCTGACTATTTACGGCACACGATCAAAATTCAAATTTGGATATTTCAAAATTATGAATGCCTTCCAAATCTCAGCATTTAAAAAACGCAAACCAAATTCAAATATGAATAACTTCCCAATTTTAACAATTTTGAAATTTGAACAAATTTTAAATGCAACCTTTTTCCAAATTTCACTACGCTCAAATCTGAACAAATTTGAATTCTTTCCACCGCGGTATTTACAAGTACGACAAATATATCAACATGAACACAAAATCTGAGCATTTAATAAACGTTAAAATAACTCAAATATGAATAGCTTCCCAATTTGACCATTTATAAAATTTGAACAACTTTTCAACATAAACTTTTTTGAATTTCAACAATTCCCAAATCTGAACAAATTTTGAATGCGGACATTTCCAAATTTGAATTTTTTACTCCGCGGTATTTTTTCTCCTAACCACACGGCCGCGGCGCCAGGTTGCCTAGTACACCTAACAGGTACACGCATAACTCTGATCATCGCGTCGTCGACACGACTCCTTATCCGCACCGCACCGCACCGCACCGCACAGTGCTACCACTCTGGTCCAGCCGTGTCGCGCCGCCACCGGCCAACCATGGCCCAGTCCGTCCCCTTCCCGAAACGGAACGGAACGCCCGTCCGTCCACGTCAGCCGCCTTGGCGCGTGCGTCCAAGAAACCTGACGTAAGCCATGACAGAAGCAGCGCCGCCGAGCGTTCCTCCACGTGTCCGGTCCAACCGGTCAGCGGCCCCGTTGCACCGTTGACGCCCATGCTCATGGGCAAAATCCTTTGCCCCGTTGCACCTCCACATGTTCGTGCGTACATATAGGGAGTAGGCTTTGCCGAGATGCTCGAGTTTGGATTATATAGTGTCATGATCACGTTACAGCTAGAATAACATGATCACACGTAATGACAGTCCCATCAGGTTTTTTTTTTTTAACAAGGGGAGGGTCCTGAAGGACCCCGAAGCTGCTATTATCCCGCTGTCGGTGGAGTACACATTACAAGGAGGACCAGAAAGAAAATAAAAATTACATCTGGGTCCTTAACAATTACAACCAAGACCCTGGAACATAAATAAGAAAAGCAATCAAGTCCAGGTCGTCGTCTAGCTCCAGCTCCACCGATCTGAGCTTGCATCCAAGCACGGTCGACCGCAGCACCACCGGGGACACAACCACTTGGGGTACTGCAGCGGGAGCACACCGCACCGGAGCAGAAGGCCTCCATTATGGCATCAAGGCCAGGAGGTTGAACACCACACACCGACGCGCAGCAAGCGTCGAGCAGGGAGGGAGTGGCCGCCGCACGGCCTGCAGATTTAGCAGTCGAACTGCACAGCGCAGTTGGAAGAACTGCCGAGAGGAAACTCCCAAGATAAGCCGCGGTAGCAGCTTGGTTTCTCCGTCCTCCAGCGACGACCGAAATCAGATGCAGCCAGCACCTGTGCCCACCATGACCTCCATGGCTAGCAGCAGATGGCATCCGATCCGCATCGCCCAGCGCTGAAGAACCACCACCATCAACCCCCAAGACCAGGAGCTGACCTTCGAGCTTATTAGGGAAGCACGCACCTTTGGATACCCTCCCCCACCGCGCCCACCACCATGGGAGCACGCCGGATAGGAGTTTCTCCAGGTCAATGCCACCGCTCGGAGACGGCCTGACCAGGTACCTAGAGAGGAAAGATGGCATAGAGCCAATCACCACCGGGGCAAAGCTGCAGGAAAACAAAACCTAAAACTACTAATTACAGAGGTGCCGCGAGCTCCTCCCCCATCCTTACTCCAGCCGGCGGCGCCGCTGGAGCAGATCCGGGATCGGGCCGGGCTACTGTGGCCACGAGCGACTCTCAAGGGGAAGTATCTGGAGAAGAGGGGAAAAGAGCAAATGCTGGGTGTAAATCCAAGCGGCGGCGACTGCCCCATCAGGCCATCCTTCGCATCTACCAAGAGGCAGAGGGCCAGCATGATCACACTGCGACATGGAGGCTTCTTCTTCTAGCTAGCTACTCCCTCCGTTCTCAAATAAGTGGATGTTTAGCATTCAAATTTTTCCACAAAAGAGTATACTTCTACATTCCCAATGCACTTAAAAGTAGATAATAATGCTTCTCTCTCATCGCACGGAAATCAAGCCCAATAACATTCAACATTTTTTCTACATGCACTTAGCTCATTGGAGGTGGGGGTAATTAAAGAGGAGAGAGATGGTGGCTTGCATTTTTCCAATGCATTTTTTACCCCTCTCCATAATTTGTCTTAAAATTTCTAGATGCCCACTTATTGAGGACGGAGGGAGTAGCTAGCTAGCGCTCTCGTTTTTTGTTTGGTGTTGAGAATTAGTGGGGAACTTATATAGTGGTGTCTGTCTCTCGGGATGGGGTCAGCTTATCAGCACCGTGGCTCTTGCATCCACCAACATGCAGTGGGGGAAGTTGAATAGGGAGTAATTTGTTGGACGCGGCGATTTGGGTACCCAAAAAACAAATTTCGAAATGTCAAAAAATTCAAAAAAAAAAATTTGCATGTAGTCCAACACATTTCAAGTCAGCACAAAAAAGTTACGCGAAGAAAATACTTTTTTTTGCAACCTGTGCAAAAAAGACAAATTCGGACATACCGAAATGTATATATACGTGTCATAATTTTGTCTTTTTTGTACATATTGCTAAAAAGTTTTTTCACCATGCCAATTTTTGTGCTAACACATCATGCTGCAATGTACATCCGGATTTTTTTCTGAATTTTTTTGACGTTCTGAAAAAAAAACCAAAAATAAATTACGTAATGGGAGCATTTAGACCCGCTACCCGTTGTGAATTACCGGTATTTGTTTGACATGTTCGTGCGTTACATACAGGGAGTAGAATAGTGTGGAGCACGCTTTGCCGAGATGCTCGACTTGATTATATAGTCTTTGCCGAGATGCTCGAGTTGATTATATAGGGTCATGATCACGTTACAGCTACTAGAATAACATGATCACACGTAATGACAGTCCCATCAGGCCATCCTTTGCAACGTGACCGGCCACCGTGGGTTTAAACTAGTCCACCGTGGTCCTGCGACACTGTGGTCCAGTGACAATGTCTCGCAGTCGGCAGTTACGGCTGGTCCGCGTCAGCCTAGGTGCAGGCACATCCCATAGATCACGCAAACCTGCTACTCCCCATTCATCGGACACACACAAATCACCACCTAGCACACACACCACTAGGCCGTACAGGCACACCCCATTCATCGGACGGTCGCCGCGTGTATGTTTGCAATTGGACGTCGTGCAATTGGCCACTGGGAATTAAGAATCAATCGCAAGAAGACACGGTTACGACAACAAGTCATGTCATAGTGGTTTGGATCAGTTTTCATCAGGGCAACGACACGGCCTGGCATTCTCTACCGCCTCCCTTCAATCCCTTGTAAATGTAGGTTTTCTTCCTCTCCAAAACACTCTCTTTTGTAATCCTTGAGGAATTATCGTATTGAATTCATGCGGATTGTGAGAGAAATAATTTACCAAACAACCTCTTTGAATCCTTGTAGTAAACCGTGTATTGTACGCACGGTACGTGAATTCAAAACGGATATGTACAAACTAGTTGTAGAGTATACAGAACGCATAAAACGGCAATGCATACCAATCTAGCTAGGTGGTAAAACAAAACATGGTACTACTTCCGGAGAGCATGTTTCCGACACTACAGGAAACGCACAAGACGCCGACGGCCGGATTATACGCCGACGGCCAAATGTTGGGGCCGTCGGCGTACAAGGCGAGCTAGGATAGCCGCGACCTCGGCCGTCGGCGTAACAATCCCCGTCGGCGTAGCCAGACATGGGCCGACGGCAGCCGTCGGCATCAAAAAGGCCGTCGGCGTACAACGCCCGCCGTGACGGTGTCCAAACGGGTGCTTTTTGCTGCGCTGCGACGCCGATGGCTGCCGTCGGCGTCTATATGGCTGCCGTCCAGCTGGCGCGCCCACGGTGGCGCGGTCGGCATGTACTGGCGGTGGTCGTCGGAGGAGCGGCCGTCGGAGAAGCGGGGCAGCTCGGTGGGGTGTGGCGGTAAATCGACGGAGGCGGACGCGGTGTCCGGTGCCGGAGGTGTACGGAGCAGCGGCGCAGCTTGCCCGGCTGGTTGCCGGAGGAGCGGCGAAGCTTGGCGGGGTGGTTCCCGGATAAGCGGTGAAACTGGGCGGGGTGGTTGCCCAAGGAGCGGCGGAGAGAATTTCGCAGGCCTTGCATGACGGGGATGGAGAGGGCGAGAAGGATGGCAGTTGAAAAGACTCCAATGGTCGACATTTCGATGTGGGTAGCTGGGCTAGGATGAACAGAGGCGAATTCACAAATTTGCAGTGCTGAGAGTGAGGAGAGACGAGCATGATGAAAGGAGACTAGAGCGCGTGCGTATATATAAGGAGTAGGCTTCGCTAGTTACGGCTGGTCCGCGTCAGCCTGCATCCCATAGATCACGCAAACGTGCTAACACACACAAATCTCCATGCATCTAACACACACAGCAGTAGGTGCAGCAACATCCCATTCATCGGACGGTCGCCGCGTGTATGTTTGCAATTGGACGTCGTGTCGTGATGCACTGGGACTTATGAATCAGTCACAAGAAGACACGGTTTAGTACGACAAGAAGACAAACAAACAAACAAACAAACAAACAAATGTCCATGTAAACATGAAGACTCGGTGGGAGTAAAAATAAAGGAAATAGTGCTCTTCTCGCAAAATCTTCGACGGCCGCTGACTAAGAGCATCTCCAACAGCAGCGCTAAAAACGCCGCGCGCACAAGAAACCGCCGATATGGCGCGCGCGCACCCGAAACGTGGCTCCAGCAGCCGCGGTAAAACTCCGCGCGCGGTAAAAAGGGGCCAGCGCGTTGGCCCAAGCGGTACTCCTGCGCTGAATTTGGGGCGGCCGCTCCAGCGCGCGCGGTCGAAAAGATATTCGCGCGAATCGACCAACCGCCGCCGGATCTAAATCCTCCACCCGCGCGGTCGAAAAGATGTGGAGAGAGCATTTGAGATTTTGCAAGCCCAATTTGCTATTGTTAGAGGACCGGCTAGATTTTGGGATCAAGAAATGATTTGGTACATCATGAACCATGTGTGATCATGCATAACATGATCATCGAGAATGAGCGCGGGCAAGATTTGGACTATACTCATTATGAGTTAATGGGTGTTTCCGTGCAACCGCGGAGGAGGGTTGAGAGGGTGGCACGCTTTGTTGCATCCTACCATGCCATTCGACGTAATGACACACATGATGAGCTTCAAAAGGATCTTATCGAGGAGTGGTGGACATGGAATGGGCAACATTGAGTGAATTTGTGTGTTCGTTTCATTTGTTATGTTGTGTAATGAACTATTTGTTCTATTGTTCCGGAACAACTATTTATTTGTGTTGTAATAAATAATTAAACTATTTATTGTTGATTTATTTCGTGTCTATTTGATTCGGTTTGTTTGCATGTTTCATGTGAATGTTGTTTGCGCTGGGCGCGCGCGGTGGAATTTTTAGCGCCTCTGCTGGAGCTAAAAATTGTGCAGCCGCGCCGCGCTAAACTATAGCTTTATGTTCTAACTCTAAAGGTAAATGACAAGTTTTTCCATAAACCATTTTGTAAGGAGACATGCCCATGGGATTTTTATAAGCAGTTCTATAAGCCCACAAAGTATCGTTAAGCTGTCTAGCCCAATTCTTCCTGGATTTATTAACAGTTTTTTGCAAAATCAATTTAATTTCTCTATTTGATAACTCTACTTGACCACTTGTTTGAGGATGATATGGTGAAGCAATTCTGTGGTTAACACCATATTTAGCAAGAGTTTTTCTAAAACCACCATGAAAAATGAGAACCACCATCGTCATAAGATATCTAGGTACACCAAACCTAGGAAAAATAACATCCTTAAGCATTTTCAAAGAAGTTTTACCATCAGCACTAGAGGTTGGTATAGCTTCTACCCATTTAGTAACATAATCAACAGCAACAAGAATATGAGTATAACCATCTGATGGAGGAAAAGGACCCATAAAGTCAAATCCCCAACAATCAAAAGGCTCAATAACAAGCGAATAATTCACAGACATTTCATTACGTCTACTAATGTTACCAACTCTCTAACATTGATCACATGATAAAATAAACTTCCTTGCATCTTTAAAGAGAGTAGGCCAATAAAAACCTGATTGTAGAACCTTTTGTGCAGTTCTATCTCCAGCGTGATGTCCTCCATAAGCACTACCATGACATTTGTCCAATATTTCTTTTTGCTCATGTTCGGGAACACATCTTCGCATAATACCGTCTACTCCTTCTTTATACAAATGTGGGTCATTCCAAAAATAGTGCCTCAAGTCACAAAAGAATTTCCTTCTTTGCTGATAAGTACAAGTTGGAGGCAAATATTGGCAACAATAAAGTTAGCATAATCAGCATACCAAGGACTTTCATGTGAACTTACCTTTATAGAAGCCAACTGTTCATTTGGAAAATTATCATTAACAGGAATAGGATCATACATTATATTTTCCAATCTAGATAAATTATCAGCAACAAGGTTTTCAGCACCCTTCCTATCCACAATATGCAAATCAAACTCTTGTAACAGAAGAACCCATCTAATAAGTCTAGGCTTAGCATCCTTCTTATCCATGAGGTATTTAATAGCAGCATGATCAGTATGAATAGTTACCTTGGAATCAACAATATAGGGTATAAACTTATCACAAGCAAATACTACCGCTAAAAATTCTTCTCGGTGGTAGCATAGTTCTTTTGAGCAACATCAAGAGTTTTACAAGCATAATGAATAACATTTAATTTCTTATCTACTCGCTGTCCTAAAACAACACCTACAGCAAAATCACTAGCATCACACATAATTTCGAAAGGTAAAGTCCAATCAGGTGGTTGGACGACAGGAGCAGTTATTAAAGCCTTTTTAAGAATTTCGAATGCTTCCTTACAATCATCATCAAAAACAAAAGGTACATCTTTTTGAAGAAGATTAGTAAGTGGTTTCGAAAGTATAGAAAAATCTTTAATAAACCTCCTATAGAAACCAGCATGACCAAGAATACTACGAATACCTTTCACATCCCTTGGGCAGGGCATTTTCTCAATTGCTTCAACTTTAGCTCTATCCACTTCAATACCCCTTTCAGAAATTTTATGCCCAAGAACAATTCCTTCATTAACCATGAAATGGCATTTCTCCCAATTAAGAACAAGATTAGTCTCTTCACATCTCCGCAAAACTTTGTCAAGATTGTGCAAACAATTATCAAAAGAAGTTCCGTAGACGGAGAAATCGTCCATGAAGACTTCCACAATTTCTTCACAAAAGCCATGAAAAATAGCAGACATGCATCTTTGGAATGTAGCAGGAGCATTACACAAACCAAAAGGCATACGTATATAAGCATACGTTCCATAAGGACAAGTAAAGGTAGTTTTCTCCTGGTCCTGATGTCTAACAGCTATTTGTGAAAAACCGGAATAACCGTCAAGAAAACATAAATGAGTTTTCTTAGACAACCTTTCTAACATTTGATCTATAAAAGGCAGAGGATAGTGATCTTTCGTAGTAACCTTATTAACTTTTCGAAAATCAATGCACATCCTATAGCCAACTACTACTCTTAGGAACACAATGAACAGGACTAACCCATCTACTATCAGCAATAGGATAAATTATACCTGCATCAAGGAGTTTTAATACCTCATTCCTTACCACTTCTTTCATCTTAGGAATTAAACGACGTTGATGTTCAACAACGGGCTTTGCGTCAGGCTCCATATTAATTGCATGTTGACAGATAGCAGGAGAAATCCCTTTTAAATCATCAAGAGTATAACCCATAGCTCCTCGATGTTTCTTCAACACCTCTAACAATCTTGCTTCTTCATCACCTGAAAGTTTAGAACTGATAATAACAGGATATATTTTCTTATCATCAATATGAGCATATTTAAGTGTATCTGGTAAAGGTTTTAAATCAAAGACAGGATCCTCCTTTGGTGGAGCCGAAATACCCAAGTCTTCCACTGGTAAATCATGCTTGAGAATTGGAGGTTGACGAAGAAAGATGTCGTCAATCTCATTTCTCTCCTCTGCAAATACCTCGCTCTCATGATCTTCCATAAATTGCTGTAAAGCATTGTTAGGAGCAACAGCAATAGAAGCAAGTTGTTCAACCTTTAAATCCTCATTAGGCAATGCAGTTTCATAATGATTCTTAGCAAATTTGGAAAAATTGAACTCATAAGATTCTCCATCAAATTTAGTATAAATTTTCTCTTTCTTACAATCAATAATAGCACCACAGGTATTCAAGAAAGGTCTACCAAAAATAATAGGACAAGTTTTACTAGCAGCAGAACCAAGAACTAAGAAATCAGCAGGGTATTTAGTCTTACCACATAAAACTTCAACATCTCTAACAATACCAACCGGAGAGATAGTTTCTCTATTAGCAAGCTGAATAACCACATCAATCTCCTCAAGTTCGCAAGGATTAATTTCATGCCTAATTTCCTTGTAAAGATCATAAGGAATAGCACTTGAACTGGCGCCAATATCACAAAGACCATAGTAGCAATGCTCACCTATTTTGACTGAAAGCACAGGGACACTTGTTTTCCGGGCTCTTTTAGGATGTGTAACAATGTTAGAAGCTTCTTCGCAAAATTTAATATGTCCTCCTTCTACATTTTCAGTTACAAGATCCTTAACCATAGCTATTGCAGGTTTTACAGTTATTTGCTCATCAGGTTCTTTAGCTTTCCTTTCACTTTTATTAACCACACTAGCCAAAATAGAATGTTCTTTTACTTTTACAGGAAAAGGTATTTTTTCAATATAAGGTTCTGGCAGAATGCGATCAACAGTATGAACTTCAATGTTTTTAACAAGAGCAGAATTAATGTTATCTTTATAAGGTTCATGATACTTTTTCCACCCCTTTCTAGGAATATCGAGATACGAAGCAAAAGCCTTATAACAGTTTGCAATAATTTGAGAATCAAGACCATAAGTAGCACTAAAATTACGAAAACTATCAGTCTCCATAAAAGATTTAATGCATTCAAAATCATAATTTATACCTGACTCTCTACCTTTGTCGTTCTCCCATCCTTCAGTATTTTCCTGGATACGATCAAGAAGGTCCCATTTATCTTCCTCTTTCTTCCGTGTAAATGATCCAGAACAAGAAGTATCCAATAAATCTTTATCATGAAGAGAAAGCCTTGCATAAAAGTTATTGATAACAATATTACTTGGGAGCTCATGAATGGGGCATTTGAGCATTAATGACTTCAGCCTCCCCCAAGCTTGGGCAATACTTTCTCCATCATGAGGCCAAAAATTATATATAGAGTTCCTGTCTTTATCTCACTAAGAGGATAAAATTTGGAGTAAAAGAGAGGAACAATCTCGACCCAACTCAATGAGTGGCCATTTTTAAGCAGACTATACCATTCAGCAGCTCTGCCCTTCAGTGATAGAGAAAATAATTTCCTCTTGACTTTGTCCATAGAAATACCTGCACACTTGAATAACTCGCACAATTCATGTAGAAAAAGCAAGTGATTACCAGGATGGACAGTTCCATCATAGCGGTTATTCATAACACGTTCAACAATTTTCATAGGTATTTTAAATGGAATTCCCTGAGCAGGTGGAGGGTCATCTACTACCGTAGCAGTGGTAGTAGTCTTCCCAAACAGTGATTCGAATGGAGATGACTCCATGACAGAACACACTTACAGTAAATATTTCCCTTACCAATTCTTCTTACCAATAGCGCTTCACTCCCCGGCAACGGCGCCAGAAAATAGTCTTGATGACCCACAAGTATAGGGGGTGTATCGTAGTACTTTCGATAAATAAGAGTGTCGAACCCAACGAGGAGCAGAAGGTGCTGGTATGTAGTTTTGATCAAGGATTCACTGTAAACACTAGCAGACAAGTTTTTAGGGGTTTTCAATATAGCAGATAAATACAGTATGAGTAAATAAACGAGAGCAATAATAATTGCAGCGAGTGGCCCAATCCTTTTGAGTGCAAAGGACAAGCCGGTTGTGTTACTTATGATTACCAAACGTTCCTGAGGACACATGGGAATTTCGTCAAGTGCTTTCGTTTCATGTAGTTGATTAATCTTCAATGTTTTGATAAGTGTTGTGTGGGTGAATCTATGCTAACGCACTGCCCTTCCTAGGACTAATACGTACTTGTGATTATACCCCTTGCAAGCATCCGCAACTACAAGAAAGTAATTAAGATAAATCTAACCACAGCCTTAAACTCTCAGATCCTACACTCCCTTGTGCACTAACTTACCAACGGGGGTTCAGGTTTCTGTCGCTCCGGCAACCCCACAATTAGCAAGCTAAATACACAATGCATTCCCCTAGGCCCATAAAGGTGAAGTATCATGTAGTCGACGTTCACATGACACCACTAGAAGAATGACACCACAACTTAAATATCAAACCATTAAATATTACTCAACATTATTCCACTACTAGCAGCAAGACTTTCCCCATGTCCTCAAGAACTAAACGAACTACTCACAAGACATCATATGGATCATGATCAGAGGTGATATAAATGAATAACAATCTGGACATAAACCTTAATTCACCGATAAAACTCAATAGCATCAACAACAAGGAGTAATTAACACCGGGAGAGTCTCCCCAATGAACTAGACAAGGTGCAGCCCTAGATGTTACAGCGGAACGGAGTGGAGCAGTGGAGATGATGATGGTGGAGCGGTGGATGATGACGATGATGATCCTGATGAAGTCCAGCACGATGACGGCGACGATGGCGATGATTTCCCCCCTCCGGGAAGGAATTTCCCCGGCAGATTTCTCCCTGCCGGAGAGCTTTTCTCTCTCTGTGGTTTCCGTCCCGTGGAGGCGGCGGAATATTTCGTGGACGAACCTCCTCGATGTTTAGGGTTACGGGGAGATATACGCGAAGGGGCAGCGCCAGAGGTGGGCCCAGGTGGCCACGCCAGGCCTCGGCGCCGCCCTCCTCCTGGCCGCGCCCAGGGGTGGCGTGGGGCCCACCTGGCCCACCTGGAGCTCCCCTTTTGGCTAGCTCCGTCATCTGGAAAAATAGGAACTTCGGCGAAAGTTTCGTGATTTTTGGAGTTTCGCAAATATATTAGCTTGACGGTGCTTTTTCCAGCTGAAATCTGGCTCCGGCAGATAAATCCCCAATAATCATCAAACATGCAAAATAAGATAAAATAACATAAGTAACATGTATTAATATGAAATATATCGATGAATAATAGTAAATTATGATATAAAATAGTGATGCAAAATGGACGTATCACCCTCGGCTGGCCCCACGCGCCGCCCTTTCTCCTATATATTACCTCCGTCCCGAAAAACCTAAATACCCGAGTATTATTCCACGAAAAGTTCCGTCGACGCCGCCGTCGTCAACCCTAGTTCAGGAGGGTTCTGATGCTCTTCCCGGCACCCTGCCGGAGAGAGAGATCATCACCGAGGGCTCTACATCACCATGCCCGCCTCCGGAGTGATGCGCGAGTAGTTCATCCTTGGACTACGGGTCCATAGCAGTAGCTAGATGGTTGTCTCCACTTTGTGCTATCATGTTTAGATCTTGTGAGCTGCCTAACATGATCAAGATCATCTTATTGTAATGCTACATGTTGTGTTTGTTGGGATCCGATGAATAGTGATGTTATGATCAAGTTGTTTATCAATCTATCTAGTGTTTTATTTATTTCTTGCATGCTCTCCGTTGCTAGTAGGTGCTTTGTCCAAGTAGATGCTTGTGACTCCAAGAGGGAGTATTTATGCTCGATAGTGGGTTCATGCCTCCAGTAATCTGGGTGAGTGACAAGAACATTTAAGGTTGTGGATGTGTTGTTGCCACTAGGGATAAAATAACTAATGCTTAGCTTAATGGTACTGTTGTTAAGTCTAATGCGTTTGTTTACCTTACACACTTTGCTTAATGCAATAATCTTGGTTTGCAACTTAATACTAACGGGAGACACGGATGCTATCCCGGAAGCGGATTATTTAGGCATGGATGCAGCTGGTAAGCGGTCCATGTATTATGTTGTAATGCCCAATAAATACTACAATAAACTATCTTCTCATAAATTGCATTGTCATGCGCTTGCTATTTGTCAATTGCCCAGCTGTAATTTGTTTACCCAACATGCATGTTATCTTTTATGGAGAGACACCACTAGTGAACTGTGGACCCAGTCCATTCTTTTACACTGATGAAAACACCAACTGCAATCATCTGTTCTCTGTTACTTTCTGCATTTATTATTATTCTCCACACCATACGTTTAATCCTTTGTATTCAGCAAGCCGGAAAGATTGACAACCTTCCTGTTTCGTTGGGGCAAAATAGTTTTATTGTGTTGTGTGCAGGTCCACGTCAACCACAAATCATCTGACATTGCGCCGTGCCATATTTCTGGTGCCGTTGACAACCTTCTGAAACACTTTGACTTCTACTGGATTGATAACCTTGGTAGATATCAAGGAAAAATTGCTGCTGCACTACATCATACCTTCCTCTTGGGTCTCCCAACGAACGTGTGTTTTTCACGTCATCATCGAGCACTCGTTGTCCTTGAGTGTGTTGTTCTTGCTGCATTCTCACCTCTTATTCCTTAGGGAGGTTGAGCTATTGTATCGCCTTCTTTTACTTTAGAGTCAACTCGTTTACTCCTACTAACTCAATGACATCAGTACTATTTATCCTTTTCCTAAAAAAAACAGAGTTCAACTTTCAAATGGCATATGTGAATATAATTTTGTCTACACATTTAGCTTCCTAATGACGGGACTATGAAAGAAATTATTTTCAATATATTTAAATTTATTCTGCTATGATGAATTTTAGCTAATATCTTTTCATTGTTTCTGGATAATTCCAAAAACCTTGCCCACAAAGTTTAATGATGTGGTGCAAAGATTATGATATATTCATTCGTGTTATGGTTAAGTATGAAAAAATTACCGAAACATTTGTTCGTTTTTTGTACGAACCACGTAATTTGTATTTTGGCATGAGACTATGGACCTAATGGCCTATATCCACATGAACGATGACGACCAGGATATGTGCTGTGTACGCACTAGTTGTTGGAATTTATAGGCCTAATTTTCAAATGGGACTGGTTCCTAATAAGAAAAAGGTAAAGGGGAGGTTGCTAATTGGGTCGAACTTTTAGTCCCACCTTTCAAGATGTAAGCCATTATAAGGTTTCTACCACCTTATAACGGGAGATATCCCATTTTTAGTATTATGTATGTTATTATTATTTCACTTGGGCTCATCACAATGTACGCAGAAATACAATGACAATATAGAGTGAAAAGTTTCATGTATAATAGATCTACACATTTTACGTGACTATACAAATGAGTTCTATAATAAGATTCTAGAGTTTGGATGATAGAAATTATACATATATTTGTTTCAAAATGTGGTAAATAGAAATTATTTTGTTTCTTTTGGCTGGATGCTATGCATATCTGACCGTTGCCCCCCCCCCCCCCCCCCCCCCCCCCCCCCCGGACATAGTCACCCTCTACTTCTTTCTAATGTTTCATATGGAGGTTGAAAGATAATCCCACTCGAAGTGGCAAATCCTTCTTTCTACAAAAGTAAAAGGTTTCTATCACACTGGCTTACTTAAATGGAACATTCCATCCATTCTACGCTAAAGTGGAATAGAGTTAACCGGTCTAACCATACCCCTAAATATTGTCTTATTCGCCTCTAAGCCTCTTCTTGTCTACTACCACCGTCACCATGGCCTCCTCGTTAATGATTTGTTTCACATGTTTCCTACAATCGCAAAACCATATCACCATGTTTTGTTGTCTAATATAGGGGTTCCAAGAAATATAATCATGTTCCAACCATATGAATAGTTTTCTATCATATCTACTTTCTTTGTTTGTACGACATGAATAGTTTTCTATCATATCTACTTTCTTGAAGTGGAACATTCCAACCACTCTCGGCTAAAGTGGAATGGAGTTAAGCGGCCTAACAAACATCTTGTCCCCTTCTTATGCGCCATCATCGTCATGTATTACCGCCACAATGGTATCACCCAATTCTTGGTTTCACATGTTCCCTACCTCGGCAAACCTTAACAGACATGCGACAAAGTGTCGGCCCAAGGCCCGTAGAGGCTTCGACAAGCAATCTCACACCAATTCCATTGTGCAAGGCCAAGTGATTTAGGGTTTTCCTCGCCTTGTCCCTCACCTAGTTATAAAAGGCCATCTACCCCCCCCCCCCCCCGCCCCTCCCTCGTCCCTCGCCGCAAACCTCCCGTTCTCTCCATTCTATACTTGTCCCCATACACAACACCCCTTCTACTTTTGCGGAGATTATAGTTGAGGTCAGTCATCTACTTGGCTAGATTTTTGCAGCATATTCAAAGTGGCTAAATATCCTAGTTTTATCATGACAGTGCTTCGTCGGTCACCGCGAAGGCAAACATAAGGTGAGGAAGCACATGGCTCATCGTCGCAACAACCAGTTCGTAGAGTCCAAGGTGAGCAAGCGTGGCATAGATCTAAACATCGATACAAAGAACTTTGTGTGCAAGGCGGAGAAGGACATGTTGGACGAACCCGATGATGTTCTGGTAGTGGAATTAAACACGGGTCTCACCTCGAGCTGGTTGGGCAAAAACATATTTGGTATGTTCACTCTACCCTTCTTTACCATCTCTCTAATATTTTCATATGCGTTGTTAGAAGTCCAATGACCAATTGTGGAGGATATGTGGCGACAGTGTAGAATAAGATTAATCATAAAGCATGGTAATCTGTCCTAGCATCAGAGAACCTATTTGACAAATTTCAGTATTATTGTATCTATTGGCATGTCTTTTGTATTTTTTTTAACTTATAGAGGGGGTTCCTTTTATATACCAAAATCATGGCCACAAAATAGCGCACACGCTAATCTTAGAACCTATGATTTCTTCCGTAACACCACTTTCCATCATCTGGATCCTTATACTTTCATGTCTAATGACTTCTATGTGCACGGTCATTGCACCTCTAACATCTTTCTTGACACCTTTGTATGTACTGAAATAGGCCCAAGTAAAAATTGGCCCGCAGGAGGCCCATGAAAATATAAAGTTTGTAGAACTTAAATGAAAAATCTAAAACTAGCACCACAATAATGGAACTTCCAAATCTTACACGAAATAAAGAAAATCTAAATATTGCACGATAATAAATGCACTAAATTGGAAGAACTTAATTAAAAAATCTAAATGTGGCACCCCAATAAATGAAAAGATATGGCACAAAATATATGAAAACGCAAAGATTATACGGCAATAAATGGAATTCTAAAAATATTAAAATATTCAATTTCATCCAAAAAGGAGAAAACACATTCCCAATGACAACCGAGGTAAAAATTTAAAACCTTCCTAAAATAAATGAAAAATATTCCTATCATTAATATCGCTGAGTGCTCCCTAAAAAATACCCACGTAAATATTTTCCCAAAAAACAAACGTTCTCTAAAAACTTTACATTAGTCCCCTCTCATGTAAATGCTTAAGAAAGATATGAAAAACAGGAATGAGTAACTCGTAAATCCTTAGTATTTCTGGTGTCCTTTTTTAAAAAATCGCCTGGCTCCGATACTCTTTATAAACCCTGGGACTTCACATATATTTTGTCCTCCATTCTCACTCCTATTATTTCCTT
Organism: Poa pratensis; assembly: GCA_947311845.1. Lineage (NCBI taxonomy): Eukaryota > Viridiplantae > Streptophyta > Magnoliopsida > Poales > Poaceae > Poa > Poa pratensis. Next base: position 22,287,964 of record CAMZMU010000101.1, on the reverse strand, counting down.
TTTCTCACTTTAGAATTTAGAGTCCTTGAACTTTGGGAAAAGAAATTTGCACAGTGGCTAAGAATTTTGAGGCATTTTGTTGTGGTATCGTTGATTTCGGTCGTATTTATCAATTTAAATCTCCTATTTCACAGTTTATCTTGGATGATTTTTTGTCGTGTTTTAGAGAGATAAAATTATCACTTCCAATTTTCCACTTTCCTTCGAATTTCTTGATATTATTTTTAAAAAAGGAATAGTTCGTCCATTCACTTTGAGGGACTAAACAGTCTAGAACACTTCTTGATCACACACCAAATTTCCGGTCCAGACGTAAGAACTAGAAATTATAAGCTAGTTATTTGAATTTTGGGTGTTTTGTTGGGAACCATGTCGGCGAGCGAGGAGGCGTCTGAAACGGCCATGCAAAAGATCTCCCAGGCATACGTTCAGGACGGTACCGCTTCCTACCAGTCAGCACCCCCGCTTCAGACCTCCTCCAATGGCGTTGCGCCCGCCATGACCGCAAATGGTTCTGAGTATGATGCGGGCATGCAGACGAGCCAGCTGCTGCTTCAGCCACAACCCAGCGTCGGCGCACCCTTGTCCGACGCCCAGGACGGTACCGCTTCCAACCAGCACGCAGCCGCGCTAGCGCTACTGACCTTCTCCAATGGCGTTACGCCCGCTATGAGAGCGCCCAAGCGAAAGCGCGGCCGCCCCCGCAAGAACGACCTGCTCGCTGCCATGCCGCTGGCTACCATGCCGGCACCACCACCTTCAGCGAATGCAACGCAGCGTGTCAAGAAGACGAGGGTTCAGGGACAACTAGCCAACAAGAAGAAGGTGACAGCGGCAGGTATATCATATACTACAAGTTCTGATTGTATAGTAGCGCAAAAACGCATACAGACATGACGGTATTTTATCTCAGATACTCCTCTCGTAATACACTAGTCGTCACACGCTGTCGTGCCGGCAAACATTATGTGTTCTTTTGGAACACCTGCCAGATATAACCTGAGACGAGTTCTACAATTATGCGTGATGTGTCTCTGATATCCTTCCAGATGAATACTTGAATGCATCAGATTGCCAACATCGCAGTTTTTTTTCTTTCAGATATGTCTTAATTTTAGATGGATTTTTTTCAGGGTCAGGTGTGGATGGATTCAATCCTGAGGTTACCATGATCCAACCTGGAGAGGTAAATTGACGCACTCTTATGGTGCTTCTAAAGATATACTAGTGCACTAGTATAATTATGTCATATTACTAGATATAGGAAAATTTATCGATAGACAAGTATGATTTATTCTGTGCATGTATTTAGTGTAGAATATGGTGGTTAAGTTCTTTTATAATTGAGCAAAGTTGTCCATGTGAAGCACTATGTGAGACGTATTTACATGTTTTGCACTTGAACTCTTTTAAACGTTCATTGTATGAAACTTCTTACATACGAGTTCGATGCACTAACCACAAAGCATTTTTGTGCCCGGCCATTCATTAAATGATTAGAGCTTCACGATTTGATCTTTTATTATAATTCTATGTTCCTTCAGCTCTCATGATTTAATTCTAAGGAGATGTAAATTGACGCACTCTTGTGGCGCGCCTAAAGATATACTAGTGCAATATTAAAATTATGTCATATAATTAGATATTAGAATATCTGATTGATTATATTTTGCATAAGCTCTACCAAAGCTTCTGCCTGTTGCATGGTAAATGCTAATAAAGGATCCATGATTTCAGGATGTAGCAACTAAAGTAATGTCCTATTCTGGGAATGGATCGGCAGTTTATGTGCTTTCTGCCCATGGTGTTGTCTCCAATGTGACACTGCGTCAAGGAGCAATTCATGAAGCAATTACTTATGAGGTTTGCTCCAGCTTTAACTTGCAATCTGTACACATGAAATCCATATTTGCCAGTACGCAATAGAAATTATACCTCGGTTCCAACCGAACTTCGAGAATTAGAAAGAAAGCATAGTGTGAGGTAGTACTATATATAGAGAGAAACAGTCTAATTATTTCCTTTACCAGCCTACTGAAAGGAAAGCATATATCGTTTGGGCTATCTCGTTTTTTGGAAATTAATTACAGTTGTCTGACCTCTAGATTTGCATCATTTTAAATAATAACTTAATTATTCTCATTCATCATCCAGGGTCATTTTCAGATTCTCTCTTTGTCTGGCTCATATCAACTCTCCGATACTGATGGAATGAGCACTCGCAAAGGTGGACTCAGTGTTTCGTGTGCTGGTCTTGATGGCCGTCTTTTTGGTGGCGGAGTGGCAGGAGCTTTGATTGCAGCTTCACCTGTCCAGGTATAAACCCAATTCAGTTGATGAACACGCTTCTAACAGTCCAGCTAATGTATCTACAATAGTATGCTATCCCTACAAAAAAAATCTGTGCTTCTGTTAAGATATGGCTTATTTAGAAGATGACATCGTCTTACGAAACTTACATGTACGACAACCGGAGCTTGTGTCTTCTCCTACTGATTTGTGCTATTGTACTAAATCTTCAGGTGGTCATAGAAAGGTTTCCAGTTGAAGAGAAAAAGAAGCTCAAACGCGGTGCGACCAGTGGTATTCCAGGTGCTAGTGGGTCCTCTGGAAGCTCACAGTACTAGAGTGTTTCTGGCTCATTCAACACAAGTGCTGTCCAATAATAAACATCGCATGAAAATGAACTTCAGATGAAGGAACTGATAGTTTTCGGGATTCGATTAGTGCTGCCAGATTATTCTCTTGTAATGCCATTTATCTATGTCTTAGCTTTTCGCTCCTAGCTCGCTCCAAATACTTGGATTTTCGCCACCTCGCTTCAAATTCTTAGCCTTCTGCTCCTTGTTGTTTACCCCTTCGCTTCAAGTGCTTAGCGTTCTGATACTAGCCAAATGCTCGTTTGTGCCTTGCTCCAGCTTAGATAACTGCAAGAATTCTTTATTTTGCTGGATGGACCCGGATGTGGTCTACTAAAATTATATGTTGTAACAGGATGATACATTTTCATAATATGCTTTTATTTTCTGTACTCATTACTTGAGCTTATGAAATGTTGCATGGTCATATTGCACACATCTGGAGTAATGAAACCAATTAATGTTTGGGTTAAGTAGTACAGAACCATGTTAGGCTCGTTGCTTGTTTGAAACTGTAGAAACGTGGAAGAGGGTTTTGGGGGAAGCCTCGCACGGTTAAACACGTGGGGTTCCGGGGTTTATATATCAGGCACTAAGGCCGGTTAGGGTTAGGGTTACAATGTACAGAAATACAATATGAGTACAAATACAATCGCTAACACCCCCCGCAGTCGCAGCGGGAGGTTGCCGTACGCAGAGACTGGACTGAAAGTCGAGGAAGAGCTGACTCGACAACCCTTTGTCATAACATCGGCGAACTGGAACGCAGAGGGGACATGAAGAACCCGAACTTCACCAAGCGACACCTTATGGCGAACGAAGTGGATGTCGATCTCAATATGCTTGGTACGGCGGTGCTGAACTAGGTTCAAGGACATGTAGATGGCGGACACATTGTCACAGTAGACAAGTGTGGCAGCATGTAGAGGACGATGAAGCTCCTGAAGCAACTGTCGGAACCAGCAGCATTCAGCAACGGCGTGAGCCACCGCCTGATACTTGGCTTCAGCACTAGAGCAGGAGGCAGTAGTCTGGCGCTTGGAGGACCAAGAGATGAGACTGTCACCATAGTAGACACAGTAGCCTGAGGTAAAACGCCGAGAATCAAGGCAACCAGCCCAGTCGGCGTCAGAGTAAGCTGTCAACGTGGTCGATGTGGAAGCACGAAGATGTAGACCAAAATCCAAAGTGCCCCGAACATACCGGAGCACACACTTGACGAGAGCGAGGTGTGGAGCACGCGGTGCATGCATATGAAGACAGATTTGCTGCACGGCGTATGAAATATCCGGTCTGGTCAGGGTGAGGTGCTGAAGAGCGCCAGCAAGACTCCGATATTCAGTGGCGTCAGAAAGGAGCTCACCGAGATCTGTCATAGCAAAATCGTTGTGTAGCCTAGAGAGGAGGCTTTGCAGAAATGTCGTTGAAGAAGCTGTCACAATGATGTCGTCCACATAGAGGAGCAGGTAAGCCATGTCACTGCCAGAGCGAAGAACGAACAAGGAGGTGTCCGTGACAGAAGCAATAAAACCCATGGTGGCAATGTAGGCAGCAAACCTTTGGTACCAGGCGCGGGGAGCTTGCTTCAGTCCATAGAGGGATTTGTGAAGGCGGCAGACATGATCTGGTCGATCTGCATCAACAAAACCTGGAGGTTGCTGACAGTAGACAACTTCATCCAATGTGCCGTTCAGAAAAGCATTCTTGACGTCGAGCTGACGGATAGGCCAAGAGCTGGATATTGCCAGTGTGATCACAAGGCGAATGGTAGCAGGCTTGACCACGAGGCTGAAGCTCTCGTCGTAGTCAACATCGGGACGCTGAGAGTAGCCACGTACCACCCAACGCGCCTTGTAGCGAGCAAGCGTGCCATCGGAATGGAATTTATGTCGGTAAATCCATTTGCCGGTGACGACATTAGCTCGAGGAGAACGGGGAACAAGGGACTAGGTGTTATTGTCGATGAGAGCTTGGTGTTCATCCGCCATGGCGGCACGCCAGTGCGGGTCCTGCATAGCCTGCCGGTACGTCGTGGGAACACGAGACACCACAGGGACGTCGGCGGTCAGGTTGAGCCGGTCCACGGGTCGAACCTGCCGACCGGAGCGAGAGGTCTTGGACGGGACCGCTGGTGGAGGAGGCTCGGTGGCCGAGCGTGTCGAGGCATGGCTCACAGCGGGAGTGCGACCCACGGCAGAGGAGCGTGGTGGGGCAGAAGGTTCTGCCGTTCCTACCGCAGAGCGTGTCGGGGCAGAAGTTTCTGCCGTGTCTGCCGCAGCAGACGGCTGGGCGTCAGGTGATATCCCAGGCATGACGGCAGGACGCGGATCAGCAGCCATCCGTGGCGAGGTGGCAGCAGCAGTAGGCGACGGCGAGGAGCCGTGCGGTGTCGGGGTAGGCGCCGGCGACGCAGCCGTGCGGTAGACCGGCGGGTCGATGAAGAGGAAGTCGAGGCGCCGAGCCGGTGGAGACGGCGGTGTCAGTGGTGCTGCTTGCTGAAACGGAAACACAGTCTCATCGAAAATAACATGCCGCGAGATGATTACTTTCCCAGACGATGGATCATAGCAGCGATAGCCACGGTGGTTGGATGGATATCCGAGGAAAACACAAGGAAGGGAGCGAGGGCGGAGTTTGTGTTTGGTGGTGGACGCGACATTGGGATAACAGAGGCATCCAAAGACCCGAAGGGTGTCGTAGGGTGGAGGTGTGCCATGAAGGCATGTATAAGGAACCAGGGAGGAGATCGCTTTGCAGGCGCGTCTATTTAGAAGGTAGGTTGCTGTGGCAAGAGCTTCGGCCCAAAACGTGTCAGGAAGATGGGCGTGGAACATGATCGTCCGCATGGTGTCGTTGACAATGCGGATTTCACGTTCAGCTTTGCCGTTTTGCTGGGATGTGTAAGGGCAAGAGAGACGCAAGGCGGTGCCGTGCGTAGCAAGGAGGTCATGAACATCATTGTTCAGAAACTCAGTGTTGTTGTCTGTTTGTAGGGAGCGAATTGTGCTGTTGAACTGAGTACGAGCATATGCGGAAAAAAAATTCAGAGTGCGAAACACACAAGACTTTTGACGGAGAGGAAAACACCAATAAAAATGTGAGTAGTCATCGACAATTACAAGGTAATACCGAAAACCAGAGGTACTTATAATGGGTGATGTCCACAAATCACAATGTATCAACTCAAATATGGCACTAGACGCAGAAACAGACGAACTAAATGGCAGCTGTACATGTTTGCCGAGCTGACAAGGCATGGCATACAGGGGAACGACGCGCTTTATTACACTGAATAAGAGAAAGACGCTGAAGCGAAGACATGGCATCCTGTCCGGGGTGACCGAGATGTTGGTGCCACAAATCGGTGCTGGCGGTGGTGACTAAGGCTGTGGGAGCATCACGGCGAGTGGAGATGTTGCCGGGAAAGGTGTAGAGGTCTCCATCGCTATTGCAGCGAAGAATCTCGCAACGGGTCTTTAGGTCCTTCACAGAGAAACCGAAAGCATCAAACTCAATAGAAAAATGATTATCACGTGTAAATTTGCGAACATAAAGCAAATTGCGAATGAGGTGTGGAACTAGGAGCACGTGATTGAGATTGAAACTATGTCCTGTGGAGGTGCGAATAGAGGTGTGACCCGAGGAGGAGATGGGCACAGCGTGGCCATTGCCAACCGTGACGTGGTGAGGACGAGAAAGAGAGGAAGTTGTGGAGATGTTACCATCATCGTAGGTCATGTGGGAGGATGCACCGGAGTCCATGACCTAGCCACCTTGCTGGAGGGCGAGGTTGTTCATCGCGGCGATCAGTGCGGAGGAGTCCCAGCCCGTGGTGGTCAACGACGACGGCCCAGACTGGTGCAGGGGCGCGGTAGTGGTGGTGTAGGCCTGCGGGCGAGGGGCGAGGATGCTCGGCGTGGCCGGAGCACACCACTGCCCCGCACCGGGGGAGAAGCATACCCATGGGCCAGCAGGGGCAGGAGCCGGGGCGCGAGGGGTGGAACCGCCGGTGGGACTCCCGTTGTTCTTGTTCTTGGGGCGCCATGCAGGTTTGGGCTTGGCCGATGTCGAGGGAGAGCCCTGGCAGGCCGTGCCGGAGCACGGTGGTGGAGGAGGGCGGGCCTGGGCGACCAAGGCGGTGGAGGCGGTATTGTGGGCAGCGTTGGCCTGCTGCATCTCTTCCATGAGGAGCATGCTGCGGACACGGAGGAACGAGGGCAGGGGCTCGGTCATGGAGATCACCCTGGCGGCGGAGGCGAACCGTGGTCCGAGGCCGCGGAGGGTGTTGAGGACGAGCGCACGATCAGAGATGGGAGAGTCATTGTCGGCGAGGGCGTCGGAGATCTGCTTCTACCGGCGGCAGTACTCGGTGATCGAGAGGGCTCCCTGCAGGAGCTGGCGGAAGTCGTTGTCGAGGTAGATGGCCTTGCTTGCCTTGTTGGTGGAGAAGACCTCGAGCGCGGCAAGCCAGAGTTGGCGCGTGGTTTGATGCCTGGCCAGAATCATGTCGGCGACGTCCTCATCGATGCCGGCGTGAAGGACGTTAAGGACGGTGTAGTCCTCGGCGGACCAAGCGGCGTCGGTTGGAGCGGCGGCCGTGGTGCCGTCGATATGGCTAAGGAGACCAGCACGGCTGAGGGAAGCGCGCATGTAGATGGACTACTTGGTGTAGTTGGAGGCCTGGAAGGAGAGGATGACCGGAGCGACGTGACGAGGGGCACCGCCCGGAGGGACAACGCCGGCGGTGGAGAGGACCATGGCGCCGCTGGTGCTGTTGAGAGTCGCGGAGGAGGTCATCGTGGGCAGCGGAGGTGGGAGGCGGCGGCTAGGGTTTTCGATCGATGAAAGGGCTGATACCTTGTAGAAACGTGGAAGAGGGTTTTGGGGGGAAGCCTCGCACGGTTAAACACGTGGGGTTCCGGGGTTTATATATCAGGCACTAAGGCCGGTTAGGGTTAGGGTTACAATGTACAGAAATACAATACGAGTACATATACAATCGCTAACAGAAACGTGAAAATTTTCTAGTAGGTTGTATAGAAACTCTCCTAGAGTTCCGTTTATTGCGATCAATACACAGTGTTGTCATAAACGAGACTATCTACCTTGTTTTTGAAACCACACATCCGGTTGCCGTGCAGAATTGGTTTTTAATAAGCTATTTTTGCGCACACGACTGCATGAGCAGAGCAATATCTGCTATAGACTGGAGCGCAGAATCCTTAACTATTGAGAAGTCATGTATCAACCAAGTCACAAAACAATGCATGATCAACAACGATAACTACCCTGGATCCGAAATCAAGAAAAGTCTTCCTTCATTAGCTAAGGGAAATGAAAACTTCTCAGTAGCAATAGCAAGTAGGGAAAACTGACGGATACACTTGAGCACAAGTGTGCTCGCTTTTCAAAACCAAAAAAAAGGTAAACGGTATTTCTTGGTCTGGAAAAACTTAATTTTTTTACAGCTGCATATACACATCCAATACCTACCCCCACAAGTTTTCGTTTAAATATATGTTTTAATTGAACTACACAAAAAAAGAATAATTTCAGGATAAAACAGAATTTTTATTCCTTTAGATAGCTACAATTAATGTATTATCTTTCTGTAACCCTAAATAGAATGTCCTTGTTACCCAAACTTTGCATAAGTATACAGAGCATGTACACGAATTCACAAAAAAAATGAATTTTCTTTAAACTTCAAAGTACAATAAAAAAACAAAAACCGAGCAACAATGTGCTCCGGTGCCACAAATCCATGGAACCCCTGCGCCTAGTCATTAATAAGCATATTTCTTTGTGGCATTAACATGTTTTGCCAACAAAATATTTCAAGTGTATAATAGGTAAAGTACTTCAACAATTATTTACCCTACGTACCGGCATGCCAATTGAAAAACAGTAGTTCGGGAAAGAATATTTTTGGAACATATTTTTTTTTAAGGTATAAGATTTGTTACTTTAATTAATTAAAAGAAGATAAATACCCATTAATTATAGAAAAATCGAGCTAAAACAGATAAAACGCCCATAGGGCCTAACACACTGATCCAACACATAAAATAAAAAGTGCAACACACACCGTTGAGGAAAACATCATCAATGTTTCACATTGGCGTTATGGTTATGACTTCTCCCCGAGCAAGCGAATCTGACCAAAAAGGTCTGGAAATCATGGAGATCCAAGCCAAGCGACAAGGCACAGGCACCGGTAACAAAGCAGCTCCGACTCTAAGACGAGCTACGAAAGGAAACTAGCGTTTGGTCAGTGTAAATCATTTGAGGCCCTAATGCCGGAAGAGTAGGCTTTTTGTTTATCTAGGTTCAACCTGGTGACTGTTGTTGTTTCTTTTTTCAATTTCGTGTACATAAATTTGTTCTACACTTAATTAATGATAGACAATGTCCTCACGTCCTTTAAAAAACACACCAGCACAAGTTACTTTTCTTAAGTTTGAGGATCTTCCTTAAGACTTTTCTCTATAAAGTTCCTTTGGATGGTAGGACTGGGGTGACAAAAATATTATTGAATCCAATTCGATTGGCCTTAGTTTCCTAGGATTCTCTGATATGGTGGAACCCCGAGGCATTGTTGGCCCGATGTCGTGAACTGTCAGTTACCAATTGTGGGTTTACAGAGACATTCACAAGCTCCGTAGAAACAATAGTGCAACCTCTTGAGTTGAAGGAATAATGTGGATGAACCTATGTATGTTATTATAACGGGAGATATCCCATTTTTAGTATTATGTATGTTATTATTATTTCACTTGGGCTCATCACAATGTACGCAGAAATACAATGACAATATAGAGTGAAAAGTTTCATGTATAATAGATCTACACATTTTACGTGACTATACAAATGAGTTCTATAATAAGATTCTAGAGTTTGGATGATAGAAATTATACATATATTTGTTTCAAAATGTGGTAAATAGAAATTATTTTGTTTCTTTTGGCTGGATGCTATGCATATCTGACCGTTGCCCCCCCCCCCCCCCCCCCCCCCGGACATAGTCACCCTCTACTTCTTTCTAATGTTTCATATGGAGGTTGAAAGATAATCCCACTCGAAGTGGCAAATCCTTCTTTCTACAAAAGTAAAAGGTTTCTATCACACTGGCTTACTTAAATGGAACATTCCATCCATTCTACGCTAAAGTGGAATAGAGTTAACCGGTCTAACCATACCCCTAAATATTGTCTTATTCGCCTCTAAGCCTCTTCTTGTCTACTACCACCGTCACCATGGCCTCCTCGTTAATGATTTGTTTCACATGTTTCCTACAATCGCAAAACCATATCACCATGTTTTGTTGTCTAATATAGGGGTTCCAAGAAATATAATCATGTTCCAACCATATGAATAGTTTTCTATCATATCTACTTTCTTTGTTTGTACGACATGAATAGTTTTCTATCATATCTACTTTCTTGAAGTGGAACATTCCAACCACTCTCGGCTAAAGTGGAATGGAGTTAAGCGGCCTAACAAACATCTTGTCCCCTTCTTATGCGCCATCATCGTCATGTATTACCGCCACAATGGTATCACCCAATTCTTGGTTTCACATGTTCCCTACCTCGGCAAACCTTAACAGACATGCGACAAAGTGTCGGCCCAAGGCCCGTAGAGGCTTCGACAAGCAATCTCACACCAATTCCATTGTGCAAGGCCAAGTGATTTAGGGTTTTCCTCGCCTTGTCCTCACCTAGTTATAAAAGGCCATCTACCCCCCCCCCCCCCGCCCCTCCCTCGTCCCTCGCCGCAAACCTCCCGTTCTCTCCATTCTATACTTGTCCCCATACACAACACCCCTTCTACTTTTGCGGAGATTATAGTTGAGGTCAGTCATCTACTTGGCTAGATTTTTGCAGCATATTCAAAGTGGCTAAATATCCTAGTTTTATCATGACAGTGCTTCGTCGGTCACCGCGAAGGCAAACATAAGGTGAGGAAGCACATGGCTCATCGTCGCAACAACCAGTTCGTAGAGTCCAAGGTGAGCAAGCGTGGCATAGATCTAAACATCGATACAAAGAACTTTGTGTGCAAGGCGGAGAAGGACATGTTGGACGAACCCGATGATGTTCTGGTAGTGGAATTAAACACGGGTCTCACCTCGAGCTGGTTGGGCAAAAACATATTTGGTATGTTCACTCTACCCTTCTTTACCATCTCTCTAATATTTTCATATGCGTTGTTAGAAGTCCAGTGACCAATTGTGGAGGATATGTGGCGACAGTGTAGAATAAGATTAATCATAAAGCATGGTAATCTGTCCTAGCATCAGAGAACCTATTTGACAAATTTCAGTATTATTGTATCTATTGGCATGTCTTTTGTATTTTTTTTAACTTATAGAGGGGGTTCCTTTTATATACCAAAATCATGGCCACAAAATAGCGCACACGCTAATCTTAGAACCTATGATTTCTTCCGTAACACCACTTTCCATCATCTGGATCCTTATACTTTCATGTCTAATGACTTCTATGTGCACGGTCATTGCACCTCTAACATCTTTCTTGACACCTTTGTATGTACTGAAATAGGCCCAAGTAAAATTGGCCCGCAGGAGGCCCATGAAAATAAAGTTTGTAGAACTTAAATGAAAAATCTAAAACTAGCACCACAATAATGGAACTTCCAAATCTTACACGAAATAAAGAAAATCTAAATATTGCACGATAATAAATGCACTAAATTGGAAGAACTTAATTAAAAAATCTAAATGTGGCACCCCAATAAATGAAAAGATATGGCACAAAATATATGAAAACGCAAAGATTATACGGCAATAAATGGAATTCTAAAAATATTAAAATATTCAATTTCATCCAAAAAGGAGAAAACACATTCCCAATGACAACCGAGGTAAAAATTTAAAACCTTCCTAAAATAAATGAAAAATATTCCTATCATTAATATCGCTGAGTGCTCCCTAAAAAATACCCACGTAAATATTTTCCCAAAAAACAAACGTTCTCTAAAAACTTTACATTAGTCCCCTCTCATGTAAATGCTTAAGAAAGATATGAAAAACAGGAATGAGTAACTCGTAAATCCTTAGTATTTCTGGTGTCCTTTTTTAAAAAATCGCCTGGCTCCGATACTCTTTATAAACCCTGGGACTTCACATATATTTTTGTCCTCCATTCTCACTCCTATTATTTCCTTTTTCTCACTTTAGAATTTAGAGTCCTTGAACTTTGGGAAAAGAAATTTGCACAGTGGCTAAGAATTTTGAGGCATTTTGTTGTGGTATCGTTGATTTCGGTCGTATTTATCAATTTAAATCTCCTATTTCACAGTTTATCTTGGATGATTTTTTGTCGTGTTTTAGAGAGATAAAATTATCACTTCCAATTTTCCACTTTCCTTCGAATTTCTTGATATTATTTTTAAAAAAGGAATAGTTCGTCCATTCACTTTGAGGGACTAAACAGTCTAGAACACTTCTTGATCACACACCAAATTTCCGGTCCAGACGTAAGAACTAGAAATTATAAGCTAGTTATTTGAATTTTGGGTGTTTTGTTGGGAACCATGTCGGCGAGCGAGGAGGCGTCTGAAACGGCCATGCAAAAGATCTCCCAGGCATACGTTCAGGACGGTACCGCTTCCTACCAGTCAGCACCCCCGCTTCAGACCTCCTCCAATGGCGTTGCGCCCGCCATGACCGCAAATGGTTCTGAGTATGATGCGGGCATGCAGACGAGCCAGCTGCTGCTTCAGCCACAACCCAGCGTCGGCGCACCCTTGTCCGACGCCCAGGACGGTACCGCTTCCAACCAGCACGCAGCCGCGCTAGCGCTACTGACCTTCTCCAATGGCGTTACGCCCGCTATGAGAGCGCCCAAGCGAAAGCGCGGCCGCCCCCGCAAGAACGACCTGCTCGCTGCCATGCCGCTGGCTACCATGCCGGCACCACCACCTTCAGCGAATGCAACGCAGCGTGTCAAGAAGACGAGGGTTCAGGGACAACTAGCCAACAAGAAGAAGGTGACAGCGGCAGGTATATCATATACTACAAGTTCTGATTGTATAGTAGCGCAAAAACGCATACAGACATGACGGTATTTTATCTCAGATACTCCTCTCGTAATACACTAGTCGTCACACGCTGTCGTGCCGGCAAACATTATGTGTTCTTTTGGAACACCTGCCAGATATAACCTGAGACGAGTTCTACAATTATGCGTGATGTGTCTCTGATATCCTTCCAGATGAATACTTGAATGCATCAGATTGCCAACATCGCAGTTTTTTTTCTTTCAGATATGTCTTAATTTTAGATGGATTTTTTTCAGGGTCAGGTGTGGATGGATTCAATCCTGAGGTTACCATGATCCAACCTGGAGAGGTAAATTGACGCACTCTTATGGTGCTTCTAAAGATATACTAGTGCACTAGTATAATTATGTCATATTACTAGATATAGGAAAATTTATCGATAGACAAGTATGATTTATTCTGTGCATGTATTTAGTGTAGAATATGGTGGTTAAGTTCTTTTATAATTGAGCAAAGTTGTCCATGTGAAGCACTATGTGAGACGTATTTACATGTTTTGCACTTGAACTCTTTTAAACGTTCATTGTATGAAACTTCTTACATACGAGTTCGATGCACTAACCACAAAGCATTTTTTGTGCCCGGCCATTCATTAAATGATTAGAGCTTCACGATTTGATCTTTTATTATAATTCTATGTTCCTTCAGCTCTCATGATTTAATTCTAAGGAGATGTAAATTGACGCACTCTTGTGGCGCGCCTAAAGATATACTAGTGCAATATTAAAATTATGTCATATAATTAGATATTAGAATATCTGATTGATTATATTTTGCATAAGCTCTACCAAAGCTTCTGCCTGTTGCATGGTAAATGCTAATAAAGGATCCATGATTTCAGGATGTAGCAACTAAAGTAATGTCCTATTCTGGGAATGGATCGGCAGTTTATGTGCTTTCTGCCCATGGTGTTGTCTCCAATGTGACACTGCGTCAAGGAGCAATTCATGAAGCAATTACTTATGAGGTTTGCTCCAGCTTTAACTTGCAATCTGTACACATGAAATCCATATTTGCCAGTACGCAATAGAAATTATACCTCGGTTCCAACCGAACTTCGAGAATTAGAAAGAAAGCATAGTGTGAGGTAGTACTATATATAGAGAGAAACAGTCTAATTATTTCCTTTACCAGCCTACTGAAAGGAAAGCATATATCGTTTGGGCTATCTCGTTTTTTGGAAATTAATTACAGTTGTCTGACCTCTAGATTTGCATCATTTTAAATAATAACTTAATTATTCTCATTCATCATCCAGGGTCATTTTCAGATTCTCTCTTTGTCTGGCTCATATCAACTCTCCGATACTGATGGAATGAGCACTCGCAAAGGTGGACTCAGTGTTTCGTGTGCTGGTCTTGATGGCCGTCTTTTTGGTGGCGGAGTGGCAGGAGCTTTGATTGCAGCTTCACCTGTCCAGGTATAAACCCAATTCAGTTGATGAACACGCTTCTAACAGTCCAGCTAATGTATCTACAATAGTATGCTATCCCTACAAAAAAAAATCTGTGCTTCTGTTAAGATATGGCTTATTTAGAAGATGACATCGTCTTACGAAACTTACATGTACGACAACCGGAGCTTGTGTCTTCTCCTACTGATTTGTGCTATTGTACTAAATCTTCAGGTGGTCATAGAAAGGTTTCCAGTTGAAGAGAAAAAGAAGCTCAAACGCGGTGCGACCAGTGGTATTCCAGGTGCTAGTGGGTCCTCTGGAAGCTCACAGTACTAGAGTGTTTCTGGCTCATTGAACACAAGTGCTGTCCAATAATAAACATCGCATGAAAATGAACTTCAGATGAAGGAACTGATAGTTTTCGGGATTCGATTAGTGCTGCCAGATTATTCTCTTGTAATGCCATTTATCTATGTCTTAGCTTTTCGCTCCTAGCTCGCTCCAAATACTTGGATTTTCGCCACCTCGCTTCAAATTCTTAGCCTTCTGCTCCTTGTTGTTTACCCCTTCGCTTCAAGTGCTTAGCGTTCTGATACTAGCCAAATGCTCGTTTGTGCCTTGCTCCAGCTTAGATAACTGCAAGAATTCTTTATTTTGCTGGATGGACCCGGATGTGGTCTACTAAAATTATATGTTGTAACAGGATGATACATTTTCATAATATGCTTTTATTTTCTGTACTCATTACTTGAGCTTATGAAATGTTGCATGGTCATATTGCACACATCTGGAGTAATGAAACCAATTAATGTTTGGGTTAAGTAGTACAGAACCATGTTAGGCTCGTTGCTTGTTTGAAACTGTAGAAACGTGGAAGAGGGTTTTGGGGGAAGCCTCGCACGGTTAAACACGTGGGGTTCCGGGGTTTATATATCAGGCACTAAGGCCGGTTAGGGTTAGGGTTACAATGTACAGAAATACAATATGAGTACAAATACAATCGCTAACACCCCCCGCAGTCGCAGCGGGAGGTTGCCGTACGCAGAGACTGGACTGAAAGTCGAGGAAGAGCTGACTCGACAACCCTTTGTCATAACATCGGCGAACTGGAACGCAGAGGGGACATGAAGAACCCGAACTTCACCAAGCGACACCTTATGGCGAACGAAGTGGATGTCGATCTCAATATGCTTGGTACGGCGGTGCTGAACTAGGTTCAAGGACATGTAGATGGCGGACACATTGTCACAGTAGACAAGTGTGGCAGCATGTAGAGGACGATGAAGCTCCTGAAGCAACTGTCGGAACCAGCAGCATTCAGCAACGGCGTGAGCCACCGCCTGATACTTGGCTTCAGCACTAGAGCAGGAGGCAGTAGTCTGGCGCTTGGAGGACCAAGAGATGAGACTGTCACCATAGTAGACACAGTAGCCTGAGGTAAAACGCCGAGAATCAAGGCAACCAGCCCAGTCGGCGTCAGAGTAAGCTGTCAACGTGGTCGATGTGGAAGCACGAAGATGTAGACCAAAATCCAAAGTGCCCCGAACATACCGGAGCACACACTTGACGAGAGCGAGGTGTGGAGCACGCGGTGCATGCATATGAAGACAGATTTGCTGCACGGCGTATGAAATATCCGGTCTGGTCAGGGTGAGGTGCTGAAGAGCGCCAGCAAGACTCCGATATTCAGTGGCGTCAGAAAGGAGCTCACCGAGATCTGTCATAGCAAAATCGTTGTGTAGCCTAGAGAGGAGGCTTTGCAGAAATGTCGTTGAAGAAGCTGTCACAATGATGTCGTCCACATAGAGGAGCAGGTAAGCCATGTCACTGCCAGAGCGAAGAACGAACAAGGAGGTGTCCGTGACAGAAGCAATAAAACCCATGGTGGCAATGTAGGCAGCAAACCTTTGGTACCAGGCGCGGGGAGCTTGCTTCAGTCCATAGAGGGATTTGTGAAGGCGGCAGACATGATCTGGTCGATCTGCATCAACAAAACCTGGAGGTTGCTGACAGTAGACAACTTCATCCAATGTGCCGTTCAGAAAAGCATTCTTGACGTCGAGCTGACGGATAGGCCAAGAGCTGGATATTGCCAGTGTGATCACAAGGCGAATGGTAGCAGGCTTGACCACGAGGCTGAAGCTCTCGTCGTAGTCAACATCGGGACGCTGAGAGTAGCCACGTACCACCCAACGCGCCTTGTAGCGAGCAAGCGTGCCATCGGAATGGAATTTATGTCGGTAAATCCATTTGCCGGTGACGACATTAGCTCGAGGAGAACGGGGAACAAGGGACTAGGTGTTATTGTCGATGAGAGCTTGGTGTTCATCCGCCATGGCGGCACGCCAGTGCGGGTCCTGCATAGCCTGCCGGTACGTCGTGGGAACACGAGACACCACAGGGACGTCGGCGGTCAGGTTGAGCCGGTCCACGGGTCGAACCTGCCGACCGGAGCGAGAGGTCTTGGACGGGACCGCTGGCGGAGGAGGCTCGGTGGCCGAGCGTGTCGAGGCATGGCTCACAGCGGGAGTGCGACCCACGGCAGAGGAGCGTGGTGGGGCAGAAGGTTCTGCCGTTCCTACCGCAGAGCGTGTCGGGGCAGAAGTTTCTGCCGTGTCTGCCGCAGCAGACGGCTGGGCGTCAGGTGATATCCCAGGCATGACGGCAGGACGCGGATCAGCAGCCATCCGTGGCGAGGTGGCAGCAGCAGTAGGCGACGGCGAGGAGCCGTGCGGTGTCGGGGTAGGCGCCGGCGACGCAGCCGTGCGGTAGACCGGCGGGTCGATGAAGAGGAAGTCGAGGCGCCGAGCCGGTGGAGACGGCGGTGTCAGTGGTGCTGCTTGCTGAAACGGAAACACAGTCTCATCGAAAATAACATGCCGCGAGATGATTACTTTCCCAGACGATGGATCATAGCAGCGATAGCCACGGTGGTTGGATGGATATCCGAGGAAAACACAAGGAAGGGAGCGAGGGCGGAGTTTGTGTTTGGTGGTGGACGCGACATTGGGATAACAGAGGCATCCAAAGACCCGAAGGGTGTCGTAGGGTGGAGGTGTGCCATGAAGGCATGTATAAGGAACCAGGGAGGAGATCGCTTTGCAGGCGCGTCTATTTAGAAGGTAGGTTGCTGTGGCAAGAGCTTCGGCCCAAAACGTGTCAGGAAGATGGGCGTGGAACATGATCGTCCGCATGGTGTCGTTGACAATGCGGATTTCACGTTCAGCTTTGCCGTTTTGCTGGGATGTGTAAGGGCAAGAGAGACGCAAGGCGGTGCCGTGCGTAGCAAGGAGGTCATGAACATCATTGTTCAGAAACTCAGTGTTGTTGTCTGTTTGTAGGGAGCGAATTGTGCTGTTGAACTGAGTACGAGCATATGCGGAAAAAAAATTCAGAGTGCGAAACACACAAGACTTTTGACGGAGAGGAAAACACCAATAAAAATGTGAGTAGTCATCGACAATTACAAGGTAATACCGAAAACCAGAGGTACTTATAATGGGTGATGTCCACAAATCACAATGTATCAACTCAAATATGGCACTAGACGCAGAAACAGACGAACTAAATGGCAGCTGTACATGTTTGCCGAGCTGACAAGGCATGGCATACAGGGGAACGACGCGCTTTATTACACTGAATAAGAGAAAGACGCTGAAGCGAAGACATGGCATCCTGTCCGGGGTGACCGAGATGTTGGTGCCACAAATCGGTGCTGGCGGTGGTGACTAAGGCTGTGGGAGCATCACGGCGAGTGGAGATGTTGCCGGGAAAGGTGTAGAGGTCTCCATCGCTATTGCAGCGAAGAATCTCGCAACGGGTCTTTAGGTCCTTCACAGAGAAACCGAAAGCATCAAACTCAATAGAAAAATGATTATCACGTGTAAATTTGCGAACATAAAGCAAATTGCGAATGAGGTGTGGAACTAGGAGCACGTGATTGAGATTGAAACTATGTCCTGTGGAGGTGCGAATAGAGGTGTGACCCGAGGAGGAGATGGGCACAGCGTGGCCATTGCCAACCGTGACGTGGTGAGGACGAGAAAGAGAGGAAGTTGTGGAGATGTTACCATCATCGTAGGTCATGTGGGAGGATGCACCGGAGTCCATGACCTAGCCACCTTGCTGGAGGGCGAGGTTGTTCATCGCGGCGATCAGTGCGGAGGAGTCCCAGCCCGTGGTGGTCAACGACGACGGCCCAGACTGGTGCAGGGGCGCGGTAGTGGTGGTGTAGGCCTGCGGGCGAGGGGCGAGGATGCTCGGCGTGGCCGGAGCACACCACTGCCCCGCACCGGGGGAGAAGCATACCCATGGGCCAGCAGGGGCAGGAGCCGGGGCGCGAGGGGTGGAACCGCCGGTGGGACTCCCGTTGTTCTTGTTCTTGGGGCGCCATGCAGGTTTGGGCTTGGCCGATGTCGAGGGAGAGCCCTGGCAGGCCGTGCCGGAGCACGGTGGTGGAGGAGGGCGGGCCTGGGCGACCAAGGCGGTGGAGGCGGTATTGTGGGCAGCGTTGGCCTGCTGCATCTCTTCCATGAGGAGCATGCTGCGGACACGGAGGAACGAGGGCAGGGGCTCGGTCATGGAGATCACCCTGGCGGCGGAGGCGAACCGTGGTCCGAGGCTGCGGAGGGTGTTGAGGACGAGCGCACGATCAGAGATGGGAGAGTCATTGTCGGCGAGGGCGTCGGAGATCTGCTTCTACCGGCGGCAGTACTCGGTGATCGAGAGGGCTCCCTGCAGGAGCTGGCGGAAGTCGTTGTCGAGGTAGATGGCCTTGCTTGCCTTGTTGGTGGAGAAGACCTCGAGCGCGGCAAGCCAGAGTTGGCGCGTGGTTTGATGCCTGGCCAGAATCATGTCGGCGACGTCCTCATCGATGCCGGCGTGAAGGACGTTAAGGACGGTGTAGTCCTCGGCGGACCAAGCGGCGTCGGTTGGAGCGGCGGCCGTGGTGCCGTCGATATGGCTAAGGAGACCAGCACGGCTGAGGGAAGCGCGCATGTAGATGGACTACTTGGTGTAGTTGGAGGCCTGGAAGGAGAGGATGACCGGAGCGACGTGACGAGGGGCACCGCCCGGAGGGACAACGCCGGCGGTGGAGAGGACCATGGCGCCGCTGGTGCTGTTGAGAGTCGCGGAGGAGGTCATCGTGGGCAGCGGAGGTGGGAGGCGGCGGCTAGGGTTTTCGATCGATGAAAGGGCTGATACCTTGTAGAAACGTGGAAGAGGGTTTTGGGGGGAAGCCTCGCACGGTTAAACACGTGGGGTTCCGGGGTTTATATATCAGGCACTAAGGCCGGTTAGGGTTAGGGTTACAATGTACAGAAATACAATACGAGTACATATACAATCGCTAACAGAAACGTGAAAATTTTCTAGTAGGTTGTATAGAAACTCTCCTAGAGTTCCGTTTATTGCGATCAATACACAGTGTTGTCATAAACGAGACTATCTACCTTGTTTTTGAAACCACACATCCGGTTGCCGTGCAGAATTGGTTTTTAATAAGCTATTTTTGCGCACACGACTGCATGAGCAGAGCAATATCTGCTATAGACTGGAGCGCAGAATCCTTAACTATTGAGAAGTCATGTATCAACCAAGTCACAAAACAATGCATGATCAACAACGATAACTACCCTGGATCCGAAATCAAGAAAAGTCTTCCTTCATTAGCTAAGGGAAATGAAAACTTCTCAGTAGCAATAGCAAGTAGGGAAAACTGACGGATACACTTGAGCACAAGTGTGCTCGCTTTTCAAAACCAAAAAAAAGGTAAACGGTATTTCTTGGTCTGGAAAAACTTAATTTTTTTACAGCTGCATATACACATCCAATACCTACCCCCACAAGTTTTCGTTTAAATATATGTTTTAATTGAACTACACAAAAAAAGAATAATTTCAGGATAAAACAGAATTTTTATTCCTTTAGATAGCTACAATTAATGTATTATCTTTCTGTAACCCTAAATAGAATGTCCTTGTTACCCAAACTTTGCATAAGTATACAGAGCATGTACACGAATTCACAAAAAAAATGAATTTTCTTTAAACTTCAAAGTACAATAAAAAAACAAAAACCGAGCAACAATGTGCTCCGGTGCCACAAATCCATGGAACCCCTGCGCCTAGTCATTAATAAGCATATTTCTTTGTGGCATTAACATGTTTTGCCAACAAAATATTTCAAGTGTATAATAGGTAAAGTACTTCAACAATTATTTACCCTACGTACCGGCATGCCAATTGAAAAACAGTAGTTCGGGAAAGAATATTTTTGGAACATATTTTTTTTAAAGGTATAAGATTTGTTACTTTAATTAATTAAAAGAAGATAAATACCCATTAATTATAGAAAAATCGAGCTAAAACAGATAAAACGCCCATAGGGCCTAACACACTGATCCAACACATAAAATAAAAAGTGCAACACACACCGTTGAGGAAAACATCATCAATGTTTCACATTGGCGTTATGGTTATGACTTCTCCCCGAGCAAGCGAATCTGACCAAAAAGGTCTGGAAATCATGGAGATCCAAGCCAAGCGACAAGGCACAGGCACCGGTAACAAAGCAGCTCCGACTCTAAGACGAGCTACGAAAGGAAACTAGCGTTTGGTCAGTGTAAATCATTTGAGGCCCTAATGCCGGAAGAGTAGGCTTTTTGTTTATCTAGGTTCAACCTGGTGACTGTTGTTGTTTCTTTTTTCAATTTCGTGTACATAAATTTGTTCTACACTTAATTAATGATAGACAATGTCCTCACGTCCTTTAAAAAACACACCAGCACAAGTTACTTTTCTTAAGTTTGAGGATCTTCCTTAAGACTTTTCTCTATAAAGTTCCTTTGGATGGTAGGACTGGGGTGACAAAAATATTATTGAATCCAATTCGATTGGCCTTAGTTTCCTAGGATTCTCTGATATGGTGGAACCCCGAGGCATTGTTGGCCCGATGTCGTGAACTGTCAGTTACCAATTGTGGGTTTACAGAGACATTCACAAGCTCCGTAGAAACAATAGTGCAACCTCTTGAGTTGAAGGAATAATGTGGATGAACCTTATAGACTCAGTTGGTAATCTCATACTCGTCGTAGGAACTTCACACTAGTGGAGGTTTTTGCAAAGATCTATTATATACTAAAAGCAAAATGAGGGAGTTTTTCGAGCCACCACGTTAAGCCACATCATTAAAATTAATTATGATAGTTAGATCTAAAATCCATGGTTAAGATTTAATGAGAGATTTTTAGTAACGTAACTATTTTGTACGTTTGACACGATGCATGTTGGAGATTCTTCCGTGCAACATGAGTCGTACCAGAGACTAATTGATAGCAGATTTTTTTTAAAACTAATAGCAACGTATCCCGATAGGACTCGGTCGGTCGGCCAGCCGTTGCGGTGATCCGCATCAACATTGTTAATCTGGCTCTGTACCTGTGCTTCCCGATAGGATTTTAGTATTCATGGACTTCTCTTCACCTACGCTGCAACTACTGACCTTGATGACTTTGCTGGCCGGCCGGCCGGCCCTCTAATCATGCTTCTTACACAGCTATGCGTGATTAATCCAAGGTTTGTGTAACCCACACATCCAAAAGCTTGGAGCATGTGAGAGGTTTCTATCTTTTTTTACTACTACTTCTCATATCTTAGTTTCTGTATAGCGCAACACGCAATCTACATAAAGATGGCCTTATCGATTTATTTCAGTGCCTCTGGGTATTTACCAACATAGGAACACAAAAGCATGGTTGGCAGTATATTTTTTTCGAAAAGGAGAATGAAACATGGCCTCTGTATTCACCAGAGATTAATGTATAGTGTATATAACATGTTGAATTATTTGGTTTCATCATGATTATGGCACGATAAAAAAGACAAGTAATGGAGAGAGACAGAGAGAAGGAGAGAGAGTTGTTTAAGAATTCTTTGGTGAATAACTGAATGTAGATAGACATTATATATTACAATTCATAGATTTTATAAGATCAATTGATTTACAACTCCAATCATGCATAGGAGAATTTGATTGAGATCGTACTCAGCGTTCCCTACCGAATCAAGACAAGACTCTTTCCCTTCCACTTTAAAAAATTTTAAAAACAGATGTGTAAACGAAACATGTTGCGCACCTTTAGAAAAAAGAACTAAATATACTAGAGAGAACATGGTGATCAAAGTGTATTGATGCATGAGTGAGAATCATTGTTCAAGATATCTTCCGATATTCAGATAAATCGGCCGATTTATCCCTTCTCACTGTCTGACCGATAAGATAAATCGTCCGATAAATCGAAAGATATGCCGATAAATCGGACACTATGTCGTCAAACCGGCCGATTTAGCCCTTATCTTGGCTCGACCGATAAGTTCCCGATAAGCGATATACCCAACAGTGCTGAGAATAAAAAGTCACAAGACAACTACAATTTTTAGATACATTGAGTATGATGTAAATATACTCACGAGCATAGTATCACCATTTATATATGTCATCCATTCACGACTTGAGTCAAGGAATTTCGAGATTGACAAAGTTAAAACTATTGGCTCGCTATCGCCAGGAGCATCGACTCATATTCAAAAGAGTAATCATATTTAATTATATACATATGGCACAAAACCTGACGTTGGATTAAAACAATAAAAGACAAGCTACAAGAACCATTGGCTACATGGACCTCTACCTGGTAAGTGCGAAACCATGGCAAAACACCAAGAATTAGAAGGAACCGATAGGTTTGTTCCGTATGACACTGTCCCAACTCCAAGAAATTATCATGAAGAACACACTAATATAAAATACCGAAAATAAACTTGGGAGATTCAGCCTATCTCATCTCCAAGAACATGTATCTGTGTTGGAGGGTGAACATAGCTTACCAGGAATCGAAACGGTTTCCTTTTTAGGGAAAAGGAAAATACGGTGATCAGATGTGAAGCAAAGGGAATTCCAAAATTAAATAGGTTACTACTTTATATACTCAAGTCTTAATCATGAAAATAAACATGTAGCACTATAATATTCTGACCTAGCAGCATCATACCAAACTAACTCTAAGACTGAATAAGATCAATAGTCTATAGAGAGAAGAGACAAAATCATATTGTATGCCATCAAGTACAGAGGGAGTTTCTTGATGGCATGGCTCTTTCTCTCGTGTATGAGATCACGGACCTATAAATTAGAAGAAAATAACCGAATCCGGATCCGATATAGTGAGAAGTTGAGAAGTCGACATTGAAATCGAAGTATGTGGTAGACATGCACAGTATGGTGGGGAAAGATAGACATGAGAGAGTTATCGAAAAATAAAAAATGTGGAAAACCATCAATCTGGCCAACCCTGTTTTTGTGAGTGGATCATAAACAATATTTTTTCATAAATATTGGTAAAGAAGATCAAAACCAACATATTAACATACTTTTGCTTTAAAAATCACGAGTCAACAAATTTCCATGCATGGTTGTACTTAAGAAAAACATGGTCAATATATCATGATAATTGTACCAACAATATATCTTGCTAAAGTGTATAAAGTTTAATAATATAACGCTAACTCATCACACCGAAATATATCATGAGCAAATGTTACATATGAACATCATCCAACAATTGTATAGCTTGAAAGATTAAGCCAAACTATGAAAACCAACCAAATGGGTTCCTAGAAGAGGTCACCGATTAAACTTTCTTTTCTAATAGAAAGTATCTGCTACCATATTTGTTGAAAATAATTCCAAAGTCATTATATAATTTTTGTCTTGCAAATTTCTTATAGATCTAGCCTTTTTTACTTATTAGAATTAAATCTAAGAAAGTACTTCTATGAATCATACTCGATTGTACATAAAAAATTTCTTTGAGTACAAACTTTTGGAGAAAAAATTATATCTGATGAGTTCCATGGTATTCCTATGATGTAATTAAATATATTTTATTTCATTTTCTTTGGGATTTTTTATTGCAAGAAATTTTATTTGGTTTCTATTCTAGGAGACACCGTTGGAAGGTGCAAAAATGTAGAAGAAATTATGAACGATGAAAATGCCATAACAATGTTGTCCATACTAGCGTTGTCATGTTTCATCACATGCGAAATACAAGTGAGCATGAGCATACAATTGTTGGATTGAATAGTGGGTTTAGTAGGGAGAGAGTTAAATCTTGCAGATCAAATAATTGACCTAAATTGGGTAATATGAGGATGTTGCAAAGAGCGCTAATAAGTTACTGGCAAGAGTTTCGCGGTGCAATTAAAAATATTATTTGTGAGATGACTTGAATGTAATTGGTGATTGATAATTTTTTTGAAACTTTGTACCATCCATAATATTTAGGATAGTTAATATAGAATATATGATATGGATTTCCGTTTTTACAGTATCTAAGATAGCTCAAATTTAGTTCATAAAAATATTCAATACGCTACAGACAGTGCCCTCGCATTTGCGAGGGCCATCTTGCTAGTTTCTCTAAAAACTGGGTGATTCCTCGAGAACTCAGATGCACTAAGTTGTGAGAGTCAGATGCACTTTCTCTTAATTTATCTCCGCTTGATCTTCTCTCTTCAGTTCTTGAAACAATGTGTGTTTATCTTATGTGCATTCAAGGGCTTCGCCTGGAATAAACATATAATGGTGTGTTGAAATCTTGTACTAAAAAAATTGACACTACATGACATGATGTGTGTGTTTATTATCTATTCTTACGTTTTCAATATTTCTGCAATCTAAAACTGATGTGCAAGTCAAATATACTGCACTGGCATATTGATTTGACATCGAACGCATCCATCCACCATTTGGCCGACCCTTTCAAGACCATGTATCATCGATCAAGTGTCCAACCGAAAGTCAATTCACGCCGTTCTTAGTCAATTGCAGCAAGCTGCATCGATCGATGTATTCAATGAACGGCAACGGTCGTACCTAGAAACATTTGCTAGCTTAGCGTCATGTGACATACATGTGTAGGACATACATGTGTTTGAATATAGAACGTACATGTGTATTTGTCGTTTTTGACAAGGATTACAGACCGTCCTGGCCTCCTATTCCCCGGCGGCGACGCCCCCACATGGGCTGTAGGACGAGCTCGAGGAACACCCACCTCCTTCGGAGATGAGGCCCGCCGCCACTGCGGCAGCGCGAGGAGCTGTTTCTCGATATCGTCGTCGACATCCATTAGAGTTCTAATACAACCAGATGTGTCGTTTCTGACAAGGATCACCATGTATTAATTTGCTAGTTGTGTCAACAGTCCTACACTACGTCACTCGTATGTACACACTTTCCCTTCCATTTGAAATACACACACCTTACACAACAAACATACGTGTGCGCTTTGGGGCCACATCTTTTGTGCTTATGCTTATGCATAAGCCAGCTTATACATTCCGGCGGGAAGAAGCTGTGGTAGCGAGAAGCTCCTAAAAACTGGCTGGAAGAGTTCTTTAGGGCTTTTACAGTTTTGGCTTATTTGGTGTTTTGGCTTATCTGTAACGCCCCTGGATTTGATTTTGCGTATAATAAAGCAATGTTATATTACATATGCTATTTTTAATCTGAAATGTGACAGAAAGATATAAAATATATAAAAAGATAGATGATAATTAAAAAATGCTACAAATTCGAACCGGGACCTTCGCGGTGGAAAAAAGCTCGCCGGGAGCCAGACACTTCTTTTTGGATTAAGCGGTCTGGGACCTCGAAGCTGTTTTCGAAGCCTAAAAGTAGTGGCCCTTAGTGTTTGTAGGCAGACGTACGTATAGTTTTATCTCTAGTACTACATAGTTAAGTGAACCAGTTACCATTATAAGATCGATCGATCAATGAACCCCGCACAACTAATGCACGGATGCACAACCACAATCTTTACTTTGTTAGCTGACCTTGTGCACCAAGTGTGGTTCTACACTCCCAATCGTCTCCATGGATGAATGTCAATGTCCCGCTTCATATATAGGGTGATAGCCAATCAAGTCTGACAATGAGATACTACTAACAAAGCATGGCCCTGTTTGATTATGTCGTAGCTAACAGCCAACTGTTAGCAGTACGCGCAGTTATTGGAGGTTGAAACTTTAGATGATATGTATATATGCGTGCATGCATGCCTAGCTCTTCTATAAATAGAGCAATTTAGAGGCCATACCATCTCATCCCAAGTTAGCTGCCTATTACTCGATAAAACAAAAATGGCCGCCAACTCGTTACTTCGGCTTGGTGTCGTACTAGTCTCGCTCATGCTTATCTCCCAGAATGTGGCACATGGTAGAGAGCTTACTGAAGCTAAAGGTTCTCTCTCTCTCTCTCTCACAGATGTGTGCATTGCATAGAATTGTTAGAGGCTGACTGAGTAGGATAGTTTAGTAGGCACTAACTAAGTAATCTTTCATCATATATATGCATGAATGTACAAACCTCAAGTTGTTTACTACTCCCTCCGTTCGGAAAAGGATGTATCAAAATTTGGATGTATGTGGACATGTTTTAGTGTACACATACATCCAAATCTAGATATATCCAAGACATCATTTTCCCAACGGAGGGAGTAGTTGATTGTGTACATGCAGAGTCCGAGGAGAAGAATGTGAAACCTGCAGGAGGGCCACGCCTAAAGGACGAGAAATGGGTAGGTGCACACCATCATGGTGGAGGATACAGGAACGGTGGAGGGTATGGAAATGGCGGGGGATACGGAAATGGTGGAGGGTATGCGAATGGTGGTGGGTACCAGCATGGTGGGGGATACGGAAATAATGGTGGAGGATATGGTGGAGGATACGGAAACCATGGTGGAGGATATGGTGGGGGATACGGAAACAATGGTGGTGGGTAGGGTGGAGGACATGGAAATTATGGGCACGGTGGAGGCTACGGGTCTGGCTACGGCGGTGGAGGCTTTGGACCCGGATATGGTGGTGGGCATGGTGGCGGGTATGGTCATTCAGGCAATGGTGATTATGGCGGAGGCTATGGTGGCGGCTTTGGTGGAGGGTACGGTGGTGGCGGATATGGTGGATATGGTGGAGGTGGAGGATACGGTGGTGGTGGAGGGTACGGCGGTGGATCCGGTGGTGGCTATCCTTGAGTTGGATATGGTGTAAGATATCACAATGGTTGGTACTAAAGAAATAACTGTGTGCATCACCCTGATGCAAAGGCCGGGGATCCGCACCCCCTTATCTAAAAAAATGTATAGTTGTTTTAAATATGGCATGTGTGGTGATTTGTGATGTTCGTGAATAAAAAAAGGTCGTTATGTTTGAATATAGGAGAAAGATCCATAAGAGTAACAAATCCGGCTACTAAGCTAGCCTTGTGTCCTCTCCTATGTATGCAAGAGAAGATTTATTTTGAATTGGAAGTGGACTTGTATTGTTAGTGATAAGATAATTACGCAATAAAATTTCTATCAAATTTTGTCGTAACTTAGTCCCAAAATTAATTAGTGCTAAAACCAGCATTGTCAAATCAAAATAAAAAGCTCCACGGAAATAAGCTTAGAGATATGTGTGAAAATTGTAGAATCCCTAATATTTGTTGTTATATTGATCTGACCCTCGTGGGGTATATAAGGAGTACAAGACTTGGGAGGCAAGATGCCTATGACTTGTAGTACAAGCTGATCTCTAATCCTAGTCTAATACGTATCCTAACAATATGATCAAGATTAAGGATCATTACCTCTTTAAGTCATCTGAGGAATCACATTTGTTCGAACAAGCATGTTACTGAGAGGGGCATGCATGAACCTAGAAATAAACTCACATGCAACTAGAAATCAAGCTTCCGAACCTAACGAACCCTTTGGATTTCCATCTCCCATGTATTTGTTTGAAATGTCAGAACCGATTTTTATCTTGGAACTTGTAAGATTCATTTCACGGTGAAAATAATACAACTTCTGATCATAGTGTCCCCTTTTTCTATTTTTCCGGATGTGGATGACTATCTGATATTTTCACAACCCTTGCCATTCTTGTTCTAGATGCGGCATGAACCTAGAAAAAATTCACACGCAACTTGAAATCATGTCCAAACCTTTTACATTCTCATGTTTTTCTTCTAGAAATGTCGGAACCATTTTTTATGTTGGAGCTTGTAAGATTCATTTCGCGACCAAATAAAAAAACTTTAAAGTCATATGGTTTCTCTTCTATTTCTCTGGATGTGGGATAATTATCTAATTATGTGGCTCCTATAAACTTTTATCTACTAGTGGTCTTTTTCGCTGGTGAAGTTTCACCCACTTCGCCCGATCACTGATGGCAGATCTTCTAGGTGCTCTCCTGACCTCAAAAACTTGCCTCCACACACCTGATGCTAGGCGACAACACCTAGCGGTATTAGAGATTCCAAATCTCCAAGAGTAACAAGGAGATGTTATTTGGCTATAACTCGCTCTTGCTTGGTGCTCAGTCAAACTCAAACTCCAACTCTCAAGAATTTCTCGCAGGAACAAGTGTGTGAGAGGGAGGGGAACTCGAAATAGTATATGAAAATCAAGGAGGTAAGCTCAAGTCGCCAACCTTACCTACTGGGGCTCGGGTGCTATTTATAGGCGCGTAATGGTCTAGTATTCTAGTGAGGTTCTCCTCAACTGGTGTTGTCCTCAAGTAGGGTACCGCCAGATATTTGTGTACGGACATGAGTAACAGTCTAGTATTCAAGCGAGGTTGTCTTCAAGAGAGGTTATCCTCAACTGCTGTGTTGTACACATATGAATCAATCACCTAGAACTTCAATAACGGCCATGAAGCTCTAACTAGTGGGTATCATCTCCTTTTTACATGAGGCGCTAGACTCAACTCAGATTTACTAGGCCGTAGCGTCTGCTTCAACCTGGTGTCCAAGACCAAATCCAAACCTCAAGATACTGTGAACCACCCTGCCTTCATGGGCGAGCAATATTGCATTGCCATAATTCTTTATTGAAGTGTTTGGTCTGAAGATAGGTGCAAGGATTGATGGATCAGAGTATTCAATACAATGTAACTTGATACCTTCTAGTTCATCATGAAGATGTGTCATTTGATACGCGAAGAATGTTGGCATACTGAAGGTATATCAATACTCATTTGCCATATCCATTCCATAGTCCATGTCAGGGTTTTTATCAGTCCTTGCGCTGAGTCTTCAGGCTTCGTGAAGTAAACCTTGTACAGAACTGACGCAGGGTCTCCTTATCCCAGTGCTACTTCATGGAGATCCTGGGCCACTTGGTTGTAACGGACTTCAAATGAATTGGTTCGCTGATACATATTGATTTTCCTCATTTCTGAAGAAGTTTTGTTTCACAGTATCATGTTGAAATTTGGACTAGAAGAAGGGGTCGGTTGCAGTCTTTGGATGCAGGTAAGTATTGATGTCATATCGCAGCACTTTGACTTAGCTTCATAAAGTCAATTGCCCCAAATTATCTGTGATTCGTGTATGGGCTTGTGAGGTCTTGGACGCGATTGGTGGGTTAAACAGGATGCTTTAACATGGTCTAGTCTGACCTTGATGATGTCCTCTCTGAAAGTTTCTTCAGCAGAAGGTTGATAAACATTCATGGTTGTTTTCTTGGTCATGAAACCATGCACCAGATCATTGTTGAAGAAGTCAAGTATATCTGATGATGTGACGGAGGCTTCGGCTCAAGTTGCAACTTCTAGGTTCGTCTCAAATTGCATGTTGTCTAACTATGGAGATGACATATGTATGCATATAGACGTGTCGTGCCGAATGCGTTAGATAAATTTTGGCTTGTTGGGGAAACCGGAACGTAAGCGGCATGCGTGACTGACCAGCGTGCCCAGAACTTGCAGGCGGCGCATGGGTCTCACTCTAGGATAATATTTGGTTGACCTTGTTTCTTGCTGTTAATGGGACAAAGTAGTGGACCGACATGTAAGGAAAAGTTTTAACACCATGTTTCATCTCAGCTGAATTGGATAAGAGTGAGACCCACATGTAAGGAAAATTAACACCATTTGTTTCATCTCAGCTGAGTTTGATAAGAGGTGAGACCCACATGACATAAAATGAGTCGAACATACGGCAAGTTGGCCAGGCATAATAGGAGCCGGCGTCAAGTCCGTCTAGTGGTGTAGAAATAAAAAAGTCACTCGGAGTTAGTGGCTTCACGGCCCGAATTTCGGAACTTGTGACACAGCCATAATTTGCGCTATATTGAATCACTTTATTTTGCATCTTTTTGGATGGACAGACAAAGGTCTTAAATTGGAAAGAATTATAATATTTTGTTTTTGCCATGGCATTTCGGTAGCTTGGATATTTCAAACCACCACCAAATAGGAATGTTGAGAGGATCTGAATTGTTAGGATTTGTTTTTTGATATAAACGCCGTTTGTCATCAGTTTGCTCGATTTCCTCTCTTCAGTTCTTCACAATCTCTATGTTTATTTTATGTGCATTCGCCTGCAATTTTTGTTTTGAAATCTTATCAACATCGCCACTACATATGATAAACCTCAACTATCTTTATTTTTTCTGCATTTACGTTTTCTAATATTTGTAAACTAATTAAAAAGGATGTGTAAGTCAAATCAGCAGTACTGGCAAACTGATGTGACATCGAGCGCATGCATTAGCTGACCATTTCATGCATCACGTACAGTCTCACGCGCACCCGCATCATAAGTGTCCACGCGAAATTGAATTCACGACGGGCTGAGTCAATAGAAGCAAGCTGCATCGATGATCGCATATGTGTCTATATCAATTTATGAACATGTTACAAGTGTACATGTATATTTGTCGTTGTTTCCAAGCCGTGTATTAATATGTTAGTTGCGCCGACAAATCATCACTTTTATTCCATACGTATCTATACCACTTTACGAACATGTTACGAGTGAAAATCATAGTTAAAATTGTGCTTTGTTGACAAAATAGTTAACCTCGTAATAGATATGGTTGTACGCATGCAGAGACCGGGATATCCCCTATTCGAAACTCAAGTGCACACCTTACACAGCAGACATATGCTGTGTGCTACTTTAGATGTGTAAGTAGACGTATAGTTTAATGTTTACACTGGAGCGTACTCCCTCCGTTCTAGATTAGATGAATTTTATTTCTCCACATGTGGATGTATTTATACATGTAGCATGTGAACAAATGAAAGTCACCGAACGGAGGGAGTACTTGCCAAGCTGAATCAGTCACAAAGATTAAGATCGATTAATAAACCCGATAATTAATGCACGGATGCACAACCACGATCGCTGATTTGTTAGCTGACCTAGTAGCAAGTGGGGTTCTAGTCTACACACATGTAAATCCACGGAGGGATAAGCAATCAAGTGTGACAATGAGATGCTAACAAAGCACGGCCTGTCCGATCATATCCGAGCTAACAGTCAACTGTTATCAGTACGTGAAGTTATTGAAGGTTGAAAGTTTAGCTTCCATCCATTAACTCAGATGATAGGCATTGGCGTGCATGCATGCCTAGCCTCTTCTATAAATAGGGCAATTCCACAAGCGATACCATCTCATCCCCAACTTATCTTTGCGATTACCCGATCAACTGATCATCAGAAATGGCTGTCAAGTTGTTAGTTCTGCTTGGTGTCGTGCTAGTCTCGCTCATGCTTCTCTCCCAGGATGTGGCGCATGCTAGGGAGCTTACTGAGGCTAAAGGTTTCTCTCTCTTTCTCTTTCTTTCTCTCTCTCTCACACACACGCGCGCGCGAAGGATGTGTGCATTATATTGCCTAGAACTGTTAGAATAGCTAGCTGAGTACGTAGGATAATATTAGTAGACAAAAATAAACTAATCTCTCATCCTATACATGCATGAATACATAATACATCAAGTTGCTCACTATATGATTGTATACATGCAGAGTCTGAGGAGAAGAATGTGAAACCTGTAGGAGGGCCGAGCCTCAAGGACGAGAAGTGGGGAGGTGGATACCAGCGTGGTGGAGGATACGGATATGGAAACGGTGGAGGGTATGGAAATGGTGGGAGATACGGACATGGTGGAGGGTATGGGAACGGTGGTGGATACCAGCATGGCGGGGGATACGGGAATAATGGTGGAGGATATGGAAATGGTGGTGGATACGGAAACTATGGTGGAGGATACGGAAATGGTGGTGGATACCAGCATGGTGGAGGATACGGAAACAATGGTGGTGGGTATGGTGGAGGATATGGCAACTATGGGCATGGTGGAGGTTACGGACCTGGCTACGGCGGTGGAGGCTATGGACCCGGATATGGTGGTGGACATGGTGGCGGGTATGGTCATTCAGGCAATGGCGGTTATGGTGGCGGCTATGGTGGAGGGTACGGTGGCGGCAGCGGCTATGGTGGAGGTGGAGGATATGGTGGTGGTGGAGGGTACGGTGGTGGATCTGGTTATCCGTGAGGTGGATATGATGCAAGATGTCACAATGGTTGGCACTAAGGAAATAACTAGATATAAATGTGTGTGTTTTAAATAAGGCGTGTGTCTTTATTTGTGATGTGCTTGAATAAAAAAATGGTCCCGATGCTCGCATATAGGAGCAAGGTCCATAAGAGTGAGAAATTTGGCGATCAAGCTAGCCTTGTGTCGTCTCCTATATGTATGCAAAAGAAGATATGTATTGAATTGGAAGTGTTTAGCTCATTGTATTATTAATAATAAGATAATTAAGGGAATAACATGTGTATCAAGTATTCAAGTGTTGACGTAGTTTAGTCCAAAAAGTAATGTTAAACCTAGCTTTAACAACACCAAGTAAAAAATCTAAGGAATGAAGGAATATAAATGGAAATTAAGGATGTTTGCCTCTCTAGTGGTTATGAAGAATTACATTGTTTTTAGATCAACCATAAGGAGGGGCATGTTATTCATGTAGAGAGAGACTCACACGTAACTAGGAATCAATTTTCCAAACCTAACGAAGCCTTTGAAAGGATTTACATTCCCATGTTTTTTCAGCAATATCAAATTATGAAATCTATCTTGTAGCCTTTAAGATTCATTCCAGGATGAAAAACACGAAACTTTGTAGATATGTAGTGTTCTTCTTCTATATTTCTAGATGTGGGATTAATTTGTAACTTTCAGAACCTTGGAGTTCTTATTCTAGATATGTGCCTAAGTTCTTGTGGAGGGATATTCGGAGGGCTATCAATAGGGCTAACAGTCAAGTGTGGGCAACGTAGCAGTGCAAATCTAGGAAGGGGATATACACCAGAGTTTACCCAGCTTCGACACTGGGCTGAGGAGGTAAGGATCTACTCCTCCTCATGTATATTATTTCTCAAGACCTTGTCCAATACAAGTGTTTGTCTCTAACATTAAACATGCCCTCGATGGATCCCAAGACATGTCCCACATAAAGGGCATGGCCGGATTACAATGATGATAGTAATGGGTAATTACAAGCCTCTTCTCAGTGATAATGAGAAATCAATTCATAGTGGCGCCGCTAGTAACACTAGTAGGAAAAGGCCTTTTAGTGGCGCACCAAAAAGCCTTTCTGTGGCGCATGGTGGGTGCGCCACTAAATCCTCGCCACAAAAATATTATTTCTGTGGCGCACGGCCCATGCGCCACAGAAAAGTGCAAGATTCTGTGGCGCACCCCCAAGTGCATGCGCCACAGAAATATTTCTGTGGCGCACCCCACTACCATGCGCCACAAAAGTTTTTTTGAATTTCAAAAAAAAGGCGGCCAGATCTAGATCTGGATCTAGATCTGGCCGCCGGAATTTCGCCGGAATTTTGAAATTTCGCCGGAATTTGGCCGGAGCTCGTCGGAGGCCGTGGTGCCCGTGGCCGTAGGTGGCTTGGCCGGAGGTGTGTGGAGGAGTGGGTCGCCGGAGGTGGGTGGGTGGAGGATGGGGGTCGCCGGAGATGGTGGAGGAGGAGAAGGATGTCGTCGGAGGAGGTCGCCGGGGTGGAGGAGGAGGTGGAGGTCACCGTCGCCGGAGGTGGAGGTGAAGGTCGCCGTCGTCGTCGCCGAATGTGGAGGTGGTGGAGGAGGTCGTCGTCGCCGGAGGTGGTGGAGGAGGTCACCGTCGCCGGAGGTGGAGGAGGAGGAGGTCGCCGGGGTGGTGGAGAAGGATATCGGAGGTGGAGGTGGAGGAGGAGAGAAGAAGTGGAGGAGAGGAGAGGAGAAGTGGAGGAGAAGTGGAGGAGGGAGGAGAGAAGGGGAGAGGAGAAGTCACTACTAGGAAACTGCCTTTCAGTGGATCACACAGAAAGTCACATTTCTGTGGCGCACACTCCCCATGCGCCACAGAAAGTCACATTCTGTGGCGCACATGGCAAGGTGCGCCACAGAAAGTGACATTTCTGTGGCGCACCTTGCCATGTGCGCCACAGAAAGTGATCCACAGAAAGGCAGTTTCCTAGTAGTGTAACGTTGGTCTTGATTACCAGTAGCGCTGGTCTTCATTGCGTCACTGGAATAAGTCGCCTCCCGTCCTAATGCTTGTCGTGTTTGACTCCTCAGCAGATTCGACATCTCCTACTCAGGCCGAGGAATTCAATAATGGGGTCTACGACGACCTTCTTAGCCCGAATCGTGGACTTCCTGGGCTTCTTTGAGCTTCACCTTTGACTTGGTCCTCAGTTTGGCCTGCTGGGCCTATCTGATAATAACCCTGCTGGGCCTACTTCCCTGCTTGCTTGTCGAGGATGATACGGCCGTCAACTTCCGTGTTGTTTAGAACGGTGATGGCGGCCCCTGTTGCTCCAAGCATAATCCAACAATGTCGCTACCCAGCAGGCCATCACTTTCCGCTATCGTCTTTGGTGGTTTCTGTGATAGCATAACATCAAATGAAAAAGCAAAAGAAATATGTCACATATTGCTACACATGCATGATAACATAAAAAGATAAGAAGATAAATAATTTTAGAAACATACCAGCACATGTTTGTTGGAAACATTTGTGTGCGTCCACCGAGTTAGAAAAGGCACCCCGGCGTAGCTATCTCTTCGTGGTAGAATCTGAAGGAGGTAGTCCTTCCTCACGCTCCTCGTGATCGGCTCTTTGGGAGATGATGGTAGACTGCAATGGTTTATCTTTCTCCTCACTCACCTCAACACTCTCCTCGTCTCTCTCCTCGGAACTGCCATCATCCTCGTCAGTGTCGCTATAGTTTATATAGGCAACACTGATACTTGGTTGTGGTCCTATCAAAGAAAACACTAATAGTTGCCCCGTTGAAAATTGTTCCGGGTGTCGAACTGCTCCCATCATTTTGTCACTTGACATTTAGATGTATTAGATGATTGTATGGTAGATGCACTATAAACTACATATGAAGCAATGATTGCTTTATTTAGTGACAAAAGGATGGTAGCAGTTTGTCGCCCGGAATAATAAACGGAGACACCTATTAGTGTTCTCTTTTGACATGCCCACAACCGAATACCAGTCTTGTCCATGTAAACTATAGCGACACTGACAAGGATGATGGCAGTTCTGAGGAGAGTGTTGAGAAGAGTGACAAGTGACAGCAAGATAACCCATTGCAGTCTACCATCCATCTGGTTTGAACGGGCTGCAGCCCATGCTCAAACGGAGAGGAGCGGACAGAACGCTGCGCTGTTGTCTCCCTCGTACCGACCAGGAGAGCGCTGCATGGAGTGGTGCGTTGTCAAACGGGCACTGTTAACACACTTCCAAACACCACTGATTGCATTAGCCTGATGCATCGAACCAAACAACAGGCTTCATATTTTTCCTATCCCTATGCAGCCAACCAAACAATTTGCACACCAGGCCCCTAAGTCTACATACGGCAAAACGGGCTCCCTAGGTCCATGCTGCAAGGGCGGAGAAATTGTCCAATACGAAACACGCTCAGATCGACCATTTAATGGTCAAATTCTGAAATTGCATATCTCCACCGACCAAGAAACCATCTTCAGCCCAACATTCATGAACCATGAACCAAAACCTAGCTCTTTGCTTGAAAACCAAAAAGGATACCCAGCTCACCAGCAAATTCATGTTGCACCATATCTTACCACACCACAACAGCACAACTTGCCATTCAGGAATCCTGGATAGCCACCGGGGAGCTGACATATGCAAATGTGAAATCTAAACCTAGAAGAACCACGAGCACAATTGCATGACAATGCAGCTCAATTTACTCTTATTTTGAGCATGAAGCGCAATGGGGACGTTATGACACATCTGCCATAGAAATTGTTCTCCCTAGTACTACCACAAGCGAATTGTAATTTCTTTCACTTGCTATCACTGTCGATGCAGACGTTCAATGTAGCATCACACCATAGTCAATGAGAGTAAACAATGCAATGTGGCCCATGTCATACAGGAGCTTCAGGGTTTTTCAGGCCTCGTTGAGCTTCAGGGATTCTGTGTGCAAAGTGAATGAACAAATTCCCTTGTCGAACAAAGAACAAAAGAAAAGAAAGCGAACTCATGACTCGTCGAAGTTATGGCACTGTCGATTAGGCCATATTTCGAGGGGAAGAATAGAAAGCCTCGTTAAAAATGATATTCTTCCTCTGTTAGAGTTTTCAGATATCGAACAATGCATAGATTGCATAAAAGGAAAGTATGTAAAGAAAATTAAAAATGGTGCAAACCGAAGCACAGCGAACTAGAAATTATTCACACTGATATATGTGGACCATTTCCGGTGAAAAGTGTGGATGGTTATGACTCGTTCATAACGTTCACAGATGATTACTCCCGATATGGTTATATTTATCCAATTAAAGAAAGATCTGAAGCATTGGATAAATTTAAAATATTCAAAACTGAAGTTGAAAATCAACATGATAAAAGAATTAAAATAGTCAGGTCCGACCGTGGGGGGGAGTACTACGGTTGGCACACTC
Organism: Poa pratensis; assembly: GCA_947311845.1. Taxonomy (NCBI): domain Eukaryota; kingdom Viridiplantae; phylum Streptophyta; class Magnoliopsida; order Poales; family Poaceae; genus Poa; species Poa pratensis. The sequence continues at coordinate 22,250,990 of CAMZMU010000101.1, read as the reverse complement.
CATATGGTCAAGTACCTGGACCTTTTGCAAGGTTTTTACAGGAAAATGGAATAGTCGCCCAGTATTCTATGCCGGGCGATCCACAGCAAAATGGAGTAGCTGAAAGGCGTAACCGTACTCTTATGGATATGGTGCACAGTATGATGAGTTATTCCACACTACCATTGGGATTATGGATGGAGGCGTTAAAAACCGCCATTCACATTCTCAACAGAGTACCAAGTAAGTCGGTGCCCAAAACACCGTACGAGTTGTGGACAGGGAGAGTTCCTTCTCTAAGCCACTTGAAAGTCTGGGGGAGCCCAGCTGAAGCAAAAGTGTTTAATCCACACATTGCAAAGTTAGACCCCAAAACAGTAACTTGCCATTTCATTGGCTATCCTGATAGATCAAAAGGTTATCGTTTCTATTGTGCAGATAGATACACAAAGTTGTAGAAACGAGACACGCAGTCTTCTTGGAGGACGAAATGATGAGGGGGAGCATGGTAGGCCGGAAAATTGATATTGAGGAGAAGAGGGTGTGTGCACCTTTTCCGATGATCCATGAGCCATTTTTTCGCCCTACCTGTTGTACCTGCACCGATAATCCCAGAGGTTGTGGTGCAAGCACCTGTTGTAACTCCACCCGTGACCACAACGAGGCAAGATTCGGAACCTGTCCGTCAGGAGCCGACTCAACCCGTTGTTGAGCATGAAAGGGAGAGACGACAGCCACATTTAGAAGAAGAGTCGCACGTTGAGACACATGATGTGCCAGAGAATGAGACTCTCAGAAGGTCTAAAAGAGCTAAGAAATCAGCTATTTCTAGTGATTATACAGTTTATAATACAGAAACAGTTCATATGGAAGAAGATCCCACTTCATATGAAGAAGCCATGAGAAGCGTTCACTCTTCGAAGTGGCTGGAAGCCATGGAAGACGAGATGAAATCGATGAGTTCTAACAATGTTTGGGACTTAGAGGAGATTCCTAAAGGAGCCAAAACAGTAGGCTGCAAATGGGTCTACAAAACTAAGTATGACTCCAATGAAAATGTTGAAAAGTATAAAGCGCGACTTGTGGCAAAAGGCTTTACGCAAAGAGAAGGGGTAGATTACAATGAGACATTTTCTCCGGTCTCATGTAAGGATTCCTTCAGAATCATCATGGCACTAGTTGCGCATTTTGATTTAAAGTTGCATCAAATGGATGTAAAGACGGCATTTCTAAATGGAGATTTAGAAGAAAATGTTTACATGAAACAACCCACGGGTTTTTTCATGGAGGGGAAGGAACATATGGGATGCCGCTTAAAGAAATCCATTTATGGGTTAAAGCAAGCCTCTAGACAGTGGTATTTAAAGTTCAATAATACAATTAAAAGTTTTGGATTTAAAGAGAATGTTGAGGACAACTGCATTTATGCAAAGTTTAAAAGTGGGAAATATATTTTCCTAATTCTGTATGTGGATGATATTCTGCTTGCGAGCAATGATGTCAGTCTACTACTAGAAACAAAGAAGTTCTTATCCTCAAATTTTGATATGAAAGATCTTGGTGAAGCTTCATATGTTTTGGGCATAGAAATTCACCGGGATAGAAAGAATGGAGTGTTAGGACTATCACAAAAGGCATATTTAGAAAAAGGTTCTAAAGAAGTATAATATGCATAAAAGTAGTACCTCACCTGCTCCTATAGTCAAGAGCGACAGTTTTGGAAAATTTCAATGTCCCAAGAACCAATATGAGATCGATCGAATGAAAGCAGTACCATATGCTTCGGCTGTTGGAAGCTTACAGTATGCACAGGTGTGCACTCGCCCTGACTTAGCTTTTATCACCGGGGTACTCGGTAGATATCAAGAAAATCCAGGCCATGAGCACTGGAATATGGTAAAGAAAGCATTGCGTTATGTGCAAGGCGCAAAAGACCTCATGCTAACATATAGAAGATCTGATTCCCTAGAGATAAGAGGGTATTCAGACGCAGATTTTGCGGAGACAAAGATGATAGAAAGTCCACGTCGGGATACGTGTTCACTCTCGCAGGAGGGGCTATTTCGTGGAAAAGCTCCAAACAGTCATTAGTTGCATCGTCCACGATGTATGCAGAATTTATAGCATGTTATGAGGCCACGGGGCAGGCGGTATGGTTAAAGAAATTTATACCCGACTTGAAAGTGGTAGACTGTATTGACAAACCACTAAAGATGTACTGTGACAACCAGCCCGCAGTATTCTATGCTCACAACAACAAGTCGAGTAATGCTACAAAGGCAATAGATATAAAGTATTATGTTGTGAAAGATAAAATCCAGGATCAAACTATAAGTCTCGAGCATATAAGGACAAAGGAAATGCTTGCGGATCCGCTAACGAAAGGCTTACCACCCAATGTGTTCCAGGAACACATAGCCGGCATGGGTTTAATGGAAAGCCTATGATTTCTGGATTACAGAGGCCCAAAAGTAACATGATTTGTTTCAAAACAGAAAAGTATATAGTGGCTGTCTGATTCTTTCGGCAATTGAGCTATGACGATGAAACATGCTCTATGTACTAATCGTGATGAAACGAGTGAAGTAAAGGTAAAAAGTTAAAAGTAAAAGTTGAGATCAAGGGGGAGAATGTTAGATATGATCTCCACACGTAGGAGTCCAACGGCTCCACGATCCCTGTGATCGCGCCCTGATCGGGGGCGCCCGACCCTTAATGGTCGGTGGGCCCCTGTCGCCGCGCTATAATAAAGGGTGAGGGGCCGGCCTGCACGCCTCACGAGGTTGACCGTGCGCAGCCACCCCCACCGACATCCCTCTCCGATCTAGGGTTAGCGCGTAGCGACGGGAAGCACCACCGCCGCCACCACCATGGCCTCCAGGTCGAGTTCATCGACCCACAGCGAAGGTATCTCTCCGATCCCTCTCTCTCTCTGTTTTCACACACACACATGATTCCCACGTTGATCTACCGAAAGTTCTACACCTAGAGTTTCCTAGGATCTAACAATACATTCCGGCGGGAAGAAGCTGTGGTAGCGAGAAGCTCCTAAAAACTGGCTGGAAGAGTTCTTTAGGGCTTTTACAGTTTTGGCTTATCTGTAACACCCCTGAATTTGATTTTGCGTATAATAAAGCAATGTTGTATTACATATGCTATTTTTAATCTGAAATGTGACAGAAAGATATAAAATATATAAAAAGATAGATGATAATTAAAAAATGCTACAAATTCGAACCGGGACCTTCGTGGTGGAAAAAAGCTCGCCGGGAGCCAGACACTTCTTTTTGGATTAAGTCGGTCTAGACCTCGAAGCTGTTTTCGAAGCCTAAAAGAAGTGGCCCTTAGTGTTTGTAGGCAGACGTAAGTATAGTTTTATCTCTAGTACTACATAGTTAAGTGAACCAGTTACCATTATAAGATCGATCGATCAATGAACCCCACAACTAATGAATGGATGCACAACCACAATCTTTACTTTGTTAGCTGACCTTGTGTACCAAGTGTGGTTCTACACTCCCAATCGTCTCCATGGATGAATGTCAATGTCCCGCTTCATATATAGGGTGATAGCCAATCAAGTCTGACAATGAGATACTACTAACAAAGCATGGCCCTGTTTGATTATGTCGTAGCTAACAGCCAACTGTTAGCAGTACGCGCAGTTATTGGAGGTTGAAACTTTAGATAGTCAGAGATAGGTTTTGCCGTACCCAACTGGGTCGACCTCCGGTATATTTATAGCGTTGTATACTTGTACATCAAGATACAATCTCAACCGTATCTACAGCTGGCCGTGTATACACAAGATGCTAACTAATTACAGTTTACATTCCCCCTCAATCTGAACTAACTACACGATACAAGGTTCAGATTGTGACACAACCTAGTTAGCATCTGCTTAGTAGCAGATTTCGTGAAGCCGTCTGCTACCTGATCACCGGAGGAGACAAACCTGACATCAAGAGCACCAAGAGCTACCTTTTCTCGAACAAAATGGAAATCGACTTCGATGTGCTTTGTCCTTGCATGAAATACAGGATTAGCAGTGAGATACGTAGCTCCGAGATTATCACACCACAACACGGGTGCCCTTGGCTGAGGAACATGCAATTCCTTGAGCAGTGACTGAATCCAGGTTACTTCAGCTGCTCCATTAGCTAGCGCTTTGTATTCCGCTTCCGTACTCGACCGTGATACGGTCGGCTGTTTCCGTGAACTCCACGAAACTAGGGTAGCACCAAAGAAAACTGCATACCCTCCGGTGGATCGGCGATCGTCCATGCTTCCCGCCCAATCTGCATCGGTGAACACACTGAGTAGTGTGGATGGTGATCGCTTGATCTTGAGACCCATGCTAACCGTGCCCTTCACATACCGCAAAATGCGTTTCACAGCTTCCCAATGAACATCTGTTGGCTTGGACAAGAACTGGCACACTTTATTGACAGGAAAGGAGAGATCGGGTCTCGTGAGCATAAGATATTGAAGTCCGCCGACTATACTCCGGTATCTAAATGCATCATTACTGGACAGAGGTGTACCGATGGAGGTTGACAATTTTTCTTCTACAGACATTGGTGTTGAGACTGATTTGCAATTCGACAGACCTGCACGCTGAAGAAGATCGAGAGCATATTTGTGTTGGGACAGAACCATTCCCCCTGAATTGCGAGCAGCCTCAATGCCAAGAAAATACCGAAGATCACCAAGGTCTTTAACTGGAAACTCCCCAGATAGTGCTTTCATGAGCCGATCAACAGCCACAGGAGAGGAGCCGGCAATAACTATGTCATCCACATAGATCAGTACGTACACGGTGACACCACCATGAGAAAACACAAACAGCGAGGTATCTGCAACAGAGGGACGGAAGCCGAGCTGCTGAAGCTTATGACTGAGGCGGGAGTACCAGCGCGCGGGGATTGCTTCAGGCCATACAGCGATTTCTGCAACTTGCAGACAAATGAAGGATGAGTAGAGCTCTCAAAACCTGGTGGCTGTTGCATGTAGACGTCTTCATCCAAGTATCCATGCAAGAAGGCATTGCTCACGTCAGCTTGGCGAAGCGTCCAGCCACGAGAAACGACAAGTGTCAGAACAAGACGGACAGTAGCAGCTTTCACGACCGGACTGAAAGTGTCGGAGTAATCGATACCATATTGCTGCGTGAATCCACGGGCGACCAGACGTGCCTTGTACTTGTCGAGGGAGCCATCAGGATGTTGCTTGACTTTGAATATCCACTTGCAGCTCACAATGTTTGTACCGGCTGGGCGTGGGACAAGCTTCCACGTGCGGTTGATTTGAAGAGCAGAAAACTCACTCTCCATTGCTGTACGCCAGGCAGGATCAGCAAGCGCATCGCGATGCGAGACAGGAGCAGCAAAGAATGCCCGCTTGGGATCATAGCGGATGGTTCCATCAGTGTACACCTTAGGGTGCAGTGGACGACCGCGGCTCGAGCGCGGAACAGACGCAGGTGTCGGTGCCGGTGACGAAGGAGGAGCCGTCGTAGATGCTGGCGGCGCTGCAGGTTGATCGGCCGTCGAGGCGGCTGGCTCAGCCTCAGGCGCAGTTGCGCAGGTGGTCGAGGGCGAGCAGGCCGGCGAAGAAGCATCGGCGCGGGGTTCAACCGGCTCGAACGGGCCGGCTCGGGGCGCGAGGCCATGCACCCCATGCACGTCGGTTGGAGGAGCGCTCGGGGCAACGTCAATCGGAGACGCCCGATTACCTGCATCAGAGGAACCTGCAGGAGACAAGATACCAGGTAACAAAGACAGGTCATATCGACGCACGGGTGCATTCTGCACTACTGGCTCGGAGGCAGGGAATGTGACTGGTGTCTGAAGAGGAGAAAGGTCTGGACGCTCATTGGATAGAAACGGGAATACGTTTTCGTCGAAGACGACGTCACGGGAAATATATGCGACCAGAGGATCGATCTAGACATTTGTATCCCTTATGAAATGAGCTGTATCCTAGGAAAACACAGGCTTTGGAGCGGAATTCTAATTTGCGCGAGGTATACTTGCGGAGGCTGGGCCAGCATGCACATCCGAAGACACGGAGGAAGGAATAATCAGGCTGAACATTCAGGAGATGAAACACGGGAGTCTGGTTGGCAAGAACAGTACTAGGCATGCGGTTTATCAAATAGCAGGCGGTCAAGAACGCCTCATCCCAATACCGGAGCAGTAGTGAGGAGTGTGCAAGGAGTGCAAGTCCAGTTTCCACGAGGTGTCGGTGTTTGCGCTCGGCAATGCCATTTTGCTGAGATGTGTGTGGGCAAGAGATACGGTGTGCAATGCCAGTTCGTTGGAAATATTTATGGAGGCGATGATACTCACCGCCCCAATCTGATTGGATAGCACGAATTTTGGTGTTAAGAAGCCGTTCTACATGGTTTTGAAAATTATAGAAGATTTGTTCGACGTCAGATTTATGTTTAAGCAAGTATATCCAAGTAAAACGACTGAAATCATCAACGAAACTAAGATAATATTTATAACCACCGGATGAAACAATAGCAGGACCCCATACATCGGTATGAATAAGCTCAAGAGGGGAGGTGGTTACACGACTCGAAGGATTATACGGTAATTGGTGACTCTTGGCACGCTGGCAAGCATCACAAACTGAGGACTCGACACCAGGCAGACACGGGAGATTATTCGACTCGACGACAGACTTGACTACTTTATTTGCTGGATGCCCAAGCCGTTGGTGCCATTGACTTGGGGATGACTTGACTCCTGAAAGGGCTTGACGAGATGATGTGGCACGACAAAAGGGAATAGGGTAGAGGCCTCCCTCGCTTCTACCGTGCAGAAGAACCGCCTTCGTGGTTCGATCCTTGACAAGAAAATAGAATCGGTGAAATTCAATAAAGATGTTGTTATCACAAAGCAAGCGATGAACAGATAAAAGATTTTTTTTGCAATTTGAGGGACATGGAGTACGTTTTTAAGGACAAGTGGTTTAGATGAGCCAGGTAGAGTAGAATGACCAATGTGTGCGATATGCAAACCTTGTCCGTTGGTGACCTGGATGTGCTCCTTCCCCTCGTAGCGCTCGTGCATGGTGAGACGGTCGAGATCACCCGTGAGATGATCGGTTGCTCCAGAGTCTAGGTGCCAGTAGGGCTGTCCTCCCTGATGGCCGACATAGCCTTCCTGATTGCCGGCGTAGTAGCCAGCATGTGGAGCCTCTTCTGCCTGATAGGCGTGGTTGAAGCGCTCACGGCACTTCAGTGCGACGTGTCCATACTTGCCGCAGACTTGACACTTGGGGCGCCAGCGCTGCCCGTTGTTGTTGTTGTAGTAGCGGCCGCGGCCACGGCCGCCATCGCGACCGCCGCGGTATCCTCCTCCTTGGCCTCCACCCTGAGGAGCTGGTGGACGTGACGAGTTGCCACCAGGAGACCCGCCACCGCGGGAGTTGGAGGGGCCGCCTGTGCGATTGACGCTGTTGGCGGAGGAGTTGTACTCCAGAGCTTGATTCTGACGAAGGGCCTGGCGAGCTTCAAAGCTAAGGAGAAAACCATAGAAATCGGTGAGAGTAACAGCTTGGTTGAAGATGGTGAAGGAGCCCATGAGTGGATCAAACTCTTCGCCGAGGCCGGCGCTGATGTAGCCGATGATCTCGTCATCGGTCAGAGGATGACCAGCGACCACCATCGAGTCCGCCAGGGCCTTCATCTTCTGGTAGTACTCGGACACGGACAGGTCATGCTTCTTGGTGCCGGAGAGCTGGCACCTGATGGTGTTGATGGCCGCCCTGTTATGGGCAGCGAACAGGCGTGGAGCGCCTTCCAGATGGCGCCCGCGCTGGTGTAGGAGGTCATCTGCGCGAGTATGCTGATGTGCATGTGGGAGAGAAGCGCGCCGACGACGATCTGATCTTGGCGGTGCCAGGCCGCATACGCAGGGTTGGGGACGTCATGCTTCGCCTCTCCTTCTCCCTCAGACAGGTACTGGGGAGGCGCGACGATGGATCCGTCGAGGTGCCCGAAGAGGTTGGCGCCGTAGATGGCTGCCATGACCTGAGCCTTCCACACCGAAAAGTTGGTGCGGTCAAGGTCGATGGTGATGAGGCCGGCGGTGACGTTGACTAGGGTTCCTTGGGTTCCCATGGGTGGCGGCGGCGAGATGGGAGAGATTGGATCGGAGCTCTGATACCAAGTAAGAGATAGGTTTTGCCGTACCCAACTGGATCGACCTCCGGTATATTTATAGCGTTGTATACTTGTACATCAAGATACAATCTCAACCGTATCTACAGCTGGCCGTGTATACACAAGATGCTAACTAATTACAGTTTACATAGATAATATGTATATATGCGTGCATGCATGTAGCTCTTCTATAAATAGAGCAATTTAGAGGCCATACCATCTCATCCCAAGTTAGCTGCCTATTACTCGATAAAACAAAAATGCCCGCCAACTCGTTACTTCGGCTTGGTGTCGTACTAGTCTCGCTCATGCTTATCTCCAGAATGTGGCACATGGTAGAGAGCTTACTGAAGCTAAAGGTTGTCTCTCTCTCTCTCTCTCTCTCTCTCTCTCTCTCTCTCTCTCTCTCTCTCTCTCTCTCTCTCTCTCTCAGATGTGTGCATTGCATAGAATTGTTAGAGGCTGACTGAGTAGGATAGTTTAGTAGGCACTAATTAAGTAATCGTTCATCATATATATGCATGAATGTACAAACCTCAAGTTGTTTACTAGTTGATTGTGTACATGCAGAGTCCGAGGAGAAGAATGTGAAACCTGCAGGAGGGCCAGGCCTAAAGGACGAGAAATGGGTAGGTGCACACCATCATGGTGGAGGATACAGGAACGGTGGAGGGTATGGAAATGGCGGGGGATACGGAAATGGTGGAGGGTATGCGAATGGTGGTGGGTACCAGCATGGTGGGGGATACGGAAATAATGGTGGAGGATATGGTGGAGGATACGAAAACCATGGTGGAGGATATGGTGGGGGATACGGAAACAATGGTGGTGGGTAGGGTGGAGGATATGGTGGGGGATACGGAAACAATGGTGGTGGGTAGGGTGGAGGACATGGAAATTATGGGCACGGTGGAGGCTACGGGTCTGGCTACGGCGGTGGAGGCTTTGGACCCGGATATGGTGGTGGGCATGGTGGCGGGTATGGTCATTCAGGCAATGGTGATTATGGCGGAGGCTATGGTGGCGGCTTTGGTGGAGGGTACGGTGGTGGCGGATATGGTGGTTATGGTGGAGGTGGAGGATACGATGGTGGTGGAGGGTACGGCGGTGGATCCGGTGGTGGCTATCCTTGAGTTGGATATGGTGTAAGATATCACAATGGTTGGTACTAAAGAAATAAATGTGTGCATCACCCTGATGCAAAGGTCGGGGATCCGCACCCCCTTATCTAAAAAAATGTATAGTTGTTTTAAATATGGCATGTGTGGTGATTTGTGATGTTCGTGAATAAAAAAATGGTCGTTATGTTTGAATATAGGAGAAAGATCCATAAGAGTAACAAATCCGGCTACTAAGCTAGCCTTGTGTCCTCTCCTATGTATGCAAGACAAGATTTATTTTGAATTGGAAGTGGACTTGTATTGTTAGTGATAAGATAATTACGCAATAAAATTTCTATCAAATTTTGTCGTAATTTAGTCCCAAAATTAATTAGTGCTAAAACCAGCATTGTCAAATCAAATAAAAAGCTCCACGGAAATAAGCTTAGAGATATGTGTGAAAATTGTAGAATCCCTAATATTTGTTGTTATATTGATCTGACCCTTGTGGGGTATATAAGGAGTACAAGACTTGAGAGGCAAGATGCCTATGACTTGTAGTACAAGCTGATCTCTAATCCTAGTCTAATACGTATCCTAACATTCCCCCTCAGTCTTAGCGGGAGTGAAGCGAACGATTGCGACTGGATTTGAAGTCTTGCGTCTTCGTCGTATTCTCCTCTCCGCCATCATCAACTGCGTCTCTGATGGTCTCTCCTCTCTTCCCTCCCGTAGTTACAGCGGGAGTGGCGTGGACGCAAGTGACGACGCGGACGGTGTTGACTGGAGTTGTTGCCGATGTGTTGCTGTAGATGTTGCCCTTGATGTCGATGGCGAGGTAGCCGGCCGTGATGTAGTCGTGGTCGATGTAGTACTCGTCGTAGTTGTTGTAGCCGCAATCGCGATGGTCGTAGGCGTCGGAAGACGCGGTCGTAGGCGTCAGAGGACGCGGTCATAAGTGAGTTCACCAGTTTTGCCAAGACTGGAGAAAACCCACCAAGCACACAACGGGTTTGCCTGAACCGTGTGCGCGGTTGTAGGAAGGAGGGTTTTGTGGCGGCGGCGGCAGGAGAATGCGGCGGCGGCGGCGACGGCAGGAGACTGCGAAAGCGGCGGCGGCTGGTTTTTAGTTTTGTGGCGGCGGCGGCGGCGACGGCAGGAGACTGCGGAAGCGGTGACGGCTGGTTTTTAGTTTTGTGGCGGTGGCGGCGATGGCAAGAGACTGCGAAAGCGGCGGCGGATGGTTTGCAGTTTTGTAGTGTCGGCGACGGTACGAAGGTACAGAGGCGGCGGCTTGTTTGTATGGCGGTGGCGGTGTGTTGATGAGGATGTTGATGAAGATCATGTTAGTGTAGACCTTGGCGATGATATGTCGGCGTAGTCGTACAGCTTGATGTTGATGTTTGGCTCGGTGTAGATCGGCGGTGATGTTGAAGACGTGTACATGTGCAGCAGCAATGCAGCATGTCGTGATCATCGAGTACGTTAATGAAGCCCCGCATGCATCCGATAGATTAGTACAGCAAAAATACATGCATACCCTGACTGTGATCTGTTGATGCTGTTTGAGCGCTCGTAGCGTGCACGGCGCCTGCACCCAGCTGCCTCGTGCATGCATGGACCTCCACGCGGGTCGCGTGCGTTGCTACCAGCGGCCGGCGAGCGTGTCAATCAGGCCGGCCGGCACTTGTAGGTCTCTGCAGATTGGACGTGGAGATGCGATCGTAGACTCATGTGCGCGTGAGCGCGTGGCTTGTTGCTGATTGCGTGGAGTCGACGAAGCTAGGCGGATTGTACGTGATGTCGTAGAGCCGATTTCTTGCACTGATTTCGCCAGATAGGAGGGTCATGGAGTTGTAGGGTTTATTTGGCTAACTGGATCTAATCTATGAATTGGGATTTTCGAAAATTTAATCTAAAACTATGAACTGGAAATTGAATCTAAGAACCGATCCGATCTTTCACTAGTAGAAAATGGGCCTATGGTCCCGGTTCGGTTGGGCCATCAGTCCCGGTTGCCCAACCGGGACTGGCCAATCGGGACTAATGCTAGTCCCGGTTGGGCCACGAACCGGGACCAATGTGTGGCCACGTGGCCAGTTCTGCTGGGCGTGGGAGAGACTCATTGGTCCCGGTTCTTGTTACGAACCGGGACCAATGAGTGCTTTTTTTTTTTGGTATTTAGGGTTTAGGGTCTCCCTCTCGCCGCCGGTGCCCCCTCTCCCTCTCGCCGGTGCCCCTCTCCCTCTCGCCGGTGCCCCCTCTCGCCGGTGCCCCCTCTCCTCTCGCCGGTGCCCCCTCTCCTTCTCGCCGGTGCCTCCTCTCCCTCTCGCCGGTGCCCCCTCTCCCTCTCGCCGGTGCCTCCGTCGTCTCCCCCTTCTTCGCATCGCCGACGTGCTCTCCATCGTTTCCGTACGCATATTATACGCTCTACTATATACACAGTACATGTTGATGCATATATAATTAATATTCGATCTCTTGCGAGAATACAACTATTTAATTACATGGAGATAGATCAAGCCATCAAGGCATATGTAGTTCATCGTCCGAAGCATAATGTTCTCCCCTTTCATCGATGACCTCCCTAAGCAGAAATCCCGCCAATTCCTCTTGAATTGCTCCTACGCGCAGTTCTGGGTCGATCTTCTCCCGCATTTTGCTGAAAGCAGTTGTTCTCCGCTCAGTGGTCAACTCGCGAATGAACTCGCAAACGTAGAATCCACATAAATTACTCCCCGGTGGCTGCTGCGGACTTTCCACCGTTTTATAAGTTAGCTCATCTTTGAATGGACCTTCTACCTTCTGTTTGAAAATTGTCCAACACCTGCTTTGGCAAAGAAAATGAACAAAGGAGTTATTAATTACTTGACATCAGGGAACGAACGAAAGAGGGCGATATAATGCGATAATGATTGAAATTACTTGTTGAGCATTTCTTTCATGTCGGACCACAACGCTTGGTCCCAACTTAATGAGTCGTGGACTTCAACTGTGGACTTGTCAGGTTGAATGCTTAGCAGAATCCAGTGGAACCTGCGGACGTTTACATAAAGCAGACATGCATAGCTCATCAATTACACTTAACATCGAGAAAGCCAAATAAAAATATGTACAAGACAGAAACACTCACCTGAAGTTGTAAGGAAATAGTATTTCCGTACAGAAATGTTGCATGGTTAAAAAGGTGGTCAGGTCATGCTCCACGTCTTTGGGGTGATTGACTAACGTATGTGAATTCACGATATATGGGTCAACGAACCCAACCTCAAAAACTTTAGATCTTTTGCATTCCAGCATCTTCATTCTGCATAATAGCGTACAAAAGGATATATATATAGGCAGGATAATATAATACAGGCAATGAACGAGCTGAGCTAGAGACTTAATTACGAAAATAAATCACTTACAGACAATAGCAAGAGAGGATAGATTTGTCGAGGGCGCGCTTTTGGAATAACTGGAACAGTTCAGTCAGTTGAACCTGTATAGTGTAACGTTTGAAGAAATGCTCCACTCTAACGTCCAGCGGAAACCACTCTTTCGCGTCCTTCTTTGATGTGTGCACCAGGTACCAGGTATGCAGATTTCGCATATGTGTTGATAGACCCGTCATCTCCTCATTACTGACCATAGGCTCCCCTTGGACATATTTCCGTGCCATCTCTAACATTGGCGCATGTTCATAGCCTAAAAGTTGACCAAGGCTCATACCCAAGGCGGTAGCCTGTTCCTTGGCCTGAGATACAGTGACACCAAGTTCTTTAGCAGCAGCTATGGCTCTGGGGTCCAATAATTCCAGGTCTTATCCATAGCGACTCTGAAGTCCTTGTCGACATCGGAACACACTATGAGCGGGGGGACCGATTGATTTTTCTGCTGTCCGAGCTGGGCAATTTGTTTCCCGCTTTTTGCACTTCTTCCCTTGTTCTGCTCAGACTGGGCACGTGCTAGCTTAGTAAGTTCACGACCATAGTCAGATGGCAGATTCATCGATATCTGGGATGGCTGCTCAAGGAAGGACTTTCTCCACTTTTTGGATTTTTCATCGTATACCGGCTTCTGCTCGGGCTTTTTTGGTGCAAAAAAAGCCTTATTGTAGGCAGCCACCTCCGCGGCGTTTTCCGCTACAGTCCTGTCATAAGGTCTAATGGGAAGATTCTTATGAGGTACTGTTGGGAGGGGCGACCTTTTACGTTTCGGTGATCGCTTACCCCTCATAGTACGAGCGGTGGGCGGAAACGGCTGACGCGGCGGCGGAGACGGCTGCGCTGGAGACTGGTGAGGCGGTGAAGAGGACTGTTGCGCTGGAGAATGCTGAGGCGGTGAAGAGGACTGTTGCGCTGGAGACTGGTGAGGAGTCGATGGCCTTGGCTGCCAGTTCGGAAGCACGATGAATTCCTTTGGCCATAGAATGGTCGCTTTCTTGGCTTCTCCAAGTTCAAGCACCTCCCCATCTTCACCTGCAGGGTGTTGCAGCTTCAGCTCCTCATAATCTTTCATCACTTCATCCACCGCGACAACAGCGTAGCCATTTGGAACCGGAGAGAAATGGTAAGTTGGATTAGGTCCAATTGGTACGACATAGCCGACCGCCACCTTCACGGTTAAGTTAAAAACTTTCACATGCATCTCACAAGGTGTGCTCTCCGTGATATCATCCACTGGGTAGCGACGAAGTGGAGCCACTGCATCATCATTACCATCCTGGAGCTCCGTGGAAGCCACGCTGCTTTTCCGATTCGATGGGCCACCGGTACCATCGCATGCAGCTTCTACCATGTGCCGTTGAGATTGGCCGCTAGTACCTTGCTGGCTAAGCACGGCAATTTGTTCCTTCTGCGCTTTAATTCTTCTTCTATATTAAGCAGCCGGTCTGCAGCAGCGCGTGCTTCCATTGCCTCCCTTTCCTTTCTCCTCTGATGGCTTCTATCAGGAAATTTCTTCCTGTGCTCGGGAATCGCAATTGTCTTGGGCTTGGAGCCAGGTACGCCTCGTAACCGTCCGTCGTGTTCCTTATTCCCAAGGGCGCGTGTGAGCTCGTCATCCTCTCTATCGGGAATGAACCGTCCCTCTTCAACATCCTTTACTGCTTTTCTAATTTCTTGGATGGGTAGTAGGGGATTATCTTTGTGTCTTCTGTTATATATGCACTTCCCTTCTGCGTCCAACGTGCCCCCATGCCCGTAAAACCAATTTCTTGCCCGTTCGATCCACTTGAGTGGCTCTGGAGTGATCCCATTAGCCAGCAGGTCCGCCTCAAGTTTCTCCCACTTAGGCATGCTACCAGCGTAGCCACCAGGCCCCATAGTATGGTGGTACATCTTTAGAGCAGCATTTGCCGCATTTTTTGCAGACTTTTCCAGAGCTTCCTCTGATTTCTTGTACGCCACAAATTCTTCCCAGTAGTCCTTTATCTTCTCATACCCTTTATCGAAGTCTGGAGTCTTATTTTTCTTGACAAACAGTTTGTTCAATCTTTTCTTCCAGTTCTTGAATAGCTCGGCCATCTTCTTAAGTGCCCAGTCCTTGACTTTTTGCTCCATGATTTTCCGGGCAATCTTTTCTGCCTCATCTGGATCCTCCTCATCTGAATCCACCTCTGGCGCCGGCAGGGTGAAATTAACCATGAGCTTTCTCCAAAGTCTTTCTTTGCCCTCATCGCTGACATATAGCTGTCCTTTCTCGTTTGGCCGATGCCATTCTCGAACGGTGATCGGGATGAAGTCCCTAACAAGAACTCCGCATTGCTTTACCATTTTATTTTTAACACCAGGGGGAGCAGTCGGTGTGCCGTCTTCAGCGACTCTTTCGATCGTGTACCTTTCTTGGTCGCCCAACTTTTTGGCTGGGCCTCGTTTTGTCCTTACAGAAGATTTGCTCGATCCGGAGGGCTAAAAGAAGAAAGAGCGTTAATATATGTATATAGACATCAGAGACTTAATTAATACAATCTTCGGCTTCATTAATATATGTATATGCACCTCGCCGGAGTTTAATGTTCCACCGGAGCCTTCGGCTTCTCCCTCGTCGGCTTCTCCCTCGCTGACTTCTCCCTCACCCCGGCCGTCGGGTTCTACCTCACCGGAGCCGTCTCTTCGGTTGAGAGACTCATCTCCCTCACCGGAGTTGTTCAAAAACTCCGTGGTGACATCGACAATATCTTCCGGCCCGCGGATTATATCCTGGAGGATATTTTCCTGATCTTCGTCTCGTTCCATAGTTTCTGCAAATTAAGAACAATGCACAAAACTTTAGTTGGGTAACTTGTTCCATATGTCAAGATACATCTACAATATCATAAACCCGTAAACTCGTATCGTAAACCCGTAAACTCGTATCGTAAACCGTAAACTCGTATCGTAAACCCGTAAACTCGTATCGTAAACCCGTAAACCCGTAAACTCGTATCGTAAACCCGTAAACTCGTATCGTAAACCCGTAAACTCGTATCGTAAACCCGTAAACTCGTAAACTCGTATCGTAAACCCGTAAACCCGTAAATTTGCATCTTTGCATATCTAACACAATTTACCGGGTCAACTTCCGAACCACGATCTACCGGGAAGAACAAATACCGGACAAGAACACAATCAATACATGGCATTGATGCAATGCGCAATATGTATGCATGATCAATTTAATGCATTGACATGGAACTCTAAATCATGTTTGAAATGTTATTGAATTAGGACAAGCACAAATTAGGACTAACAAAATTTTCCTATACAAAAAAATCCTAACACTAACAAAATTTTCCTATACACTAACAAAAAATCCTAACACTAACAAAATTTTCCTATACAAAAAAATCCTAACACTAACAAAATTTTCCTATACACTAACAAAAAATCCTAACACTAACAAATTTTTTTCCTAACACTACATTTTCCTAACACTAACAAAAAATCCTAACACTAACATTTCCTATACAAAAAAAATCCTAACACTAACATTTTCCTAACAAATATTTTTTCCTAACACTAACATTTTCCTAACACTATAACATTTTCCTATACAAAACAAAAAAATCCTAACACTAACATTTCCTATACAAAAAAAATCCTAAAATTCTAACTCACCGATCGAGAAGCGGTGGTGCGCGCTGCGAGCTCGGCGCGGGACGGCGGTGGCGCTGCGAGGGGGCGGCGGTGGCGTGCGAGGGGGACGGCGCGGTGGCGCTGCGAGGGGACGGCGCGGTGGCGTGCGTGCGGGGGAGGAGGCCGGCCGCGTCGTGGCGCCGTACGTGTACGGGGAGGAGGCCGGCCGCGTCGGGGCGGCGTGCGGGGAGGCGGCGGGGCGGCGCGTCGTGGAGGTCGGCGGCGGGGCAGCCTGACGGCGTGGTGGCGGCTCCGCGGCTCCTCTGCTTCTTTGCTCCTCGTCGATGAACTCTGCGTGAGAATGAGGACGAAGAAGAGGCGCAGGCAGTTATAGCAGACCTCATTGGTCCCGGTTGCTGGAAAGAACCGGGACCAATGCCTCTTTGGTCCCGGTTCTTTCCACCAACCGGGACCAATGAGTGGGCAGTTAATGCCAGATCAAGCGCGGGATCCACGGACTCATTGGTCCCGGTTCTTGGTAGAAACCGAGACCAAAGAGTCATTTTTCAAAATTATTTCGAACTTTTCAGTTCTGAAATTTTGTTCCCGCCTTTTTTTTTTCTTATTTAGGTGTTTGGATATGAATTTCAAATGGTTTTGAATCTGAAAAGACTTTCAACATGAAAAGTTATTAAATTTGAATAAATAATCCAAAACCATTTTCTGTTTTCTAAAATAATTATTCTAACTATACAAACTATTAACCATTTTGCCATTTTCAATTAAAAATGCATTAACTTTATTGCATATTTTGAATTGACAAAACTTTCAACATGAAAAGTGTTTGAATTTGTATAAATAATCCAAAATCAATTTTACATTATTATTGTCATTTTCAATTTAATATGGATAAATTCATATCTTTAAATCCGTAAGTCGAAACTCGACTAATAATACGTATAAATCGATAAAAATTGATTAAGTAAGATTTATGATTAAGTAATAATAATTATTAATTCAGTTAATTCTATTTTTGGTGTTGTAAAATCCCATGGCAAGCAGAAGTAAATGCAGAACAATTTCAGAAAACCTATATTTGTAAGATGAATGTTTGGTGTTGTAAAATGCAGAAGAAAGCAGATAAAAATTATTAATTCATTTATCTTAATGCATTACATAAAAGGTTTAATACATTATTACACATGATACAACGTCTCACAAGCGCTTGAAAGAAACACACCCCTGATCCAACATCACCAACATTATTCTACATAAACGGACTTGCTGGCTCGAAGGCCGTAGGATTAGGGGGAACGGCGGGAGGAGCCAGCCCCGTGGGCGGCCGCCCGGTTCTCGCGCGCACGTTTGCGGCGGAGGGCAAGATCCATGGAGGATGAGTCTTTCAGCGCCCAATCCAGATCGGAAGCCTCCTTCGCCTTGAGCTGGTAGGAAGTCTTGGCTCGCTGGACAGGGTAGTCGCGGACAGACTGGAAGGAGGCTTCCATGGCCTCCTGTATCTGCAACCCACAACCTTCTTCCCCGTCGTCGCTCCAGTCGAAGTCGTCGTCCTCCTCCTCCTCCGCGGGAGGAGCGGCGGCGCCTGGTGGAGGTGCAGCGGCGCCAGGTGGAGGTGCGGCGGCACCTGGTGGAGCAGGAGGCCGGTAGCTGGGCATTCCTCTCCACGCCGGGCTCGTGGGCATACGGCGGGATAGACTCCCGCGGTTGCGCCCAAGCGCGCTCTGCCGAGCACGCTCGACCTCGTCCAGAAGGCGCTGCGGCGGGCGTGGCGGATCCATCTCGTGGAGACGATGCGTTCGTGGCTAGGAATGGTGGATTAGGGTTTACCCCGTCGGCGACAATATATAAAGACCTCCAGGGCAGCGCTGGGGAGGACACACTACTGCAGAATAACCTACCAGTGACGGGCCCAAAAGACCCACTAGTGACGGGCAAGACGCCCGTCACTGGTGACTAGTCACTGGTAATAGGTTACCAGTGACGGGCAGGTATTACCAGTGACGGGCACCTGCCCGTCACTAGTATTAGTTACTAGTGACAGTCTTTTGTTAGGGCCCGTCACTAGTCAGTTTTCATGGCAAATAAGTGGGATCATAGCAGTGACGGATTTGGTAGTTTGCCCGTCACTGGTACATATTTTAGAAATAAAAAAAATAAAAATAAAATATTGCATTTGCACATCAGTAACACAATATATGATCACGACACTCATCGATAAACAAAATATGATCATAAGTACTAGAAAGTGGAATTAACATCGGTATCAGATTTGAGAACAAATAACACCTCAGATATAAATGTCCAACTTTTGTGAAATGACAAAGCTTCCACCATGAGCCTCCTAGGACTCATCAGCTCTAGCTGCTACCTAGAAATATTGCATCCAAACTAACGCCTAACATGGAGCAGCCACCGATTTAGGTAGCAAACCAGCAGACGTTTAGCGGCAGCCAGACAACAGTTCAGTTCACATCACAGCATGAACACAGCACCACCCAACTTGAGCTTTTCAGCATTCATCTGCATGGGCGGAAAATAGAACACTTATTTAGTAATAGAACAGTTTGCTGTGATAACAGAAATTCTGGATACCACGAAAAAACAACTTATGGGACATCTAATATAATTTTACCATTAGTCAGGACTCAGGAGAAGACCACTGTAAGTCATTGCCTAACTCGTATAAGCCGTTTCTTGAAACCAGCCTGAAAAAACATCAACTTCAAAAAAAGGAACAGCTTGTACTTTGCTTCATTTGCACCAGTAGTTTCCACAATAATTATAAAGGTACAGATTCCAAACGTTTATGATCTCGGATTATTATTTCACTTTACTCAAACAGGAACGTAATTAGCTTAGCTTAATATTTTCCTGGGACTTAAGTAAGCAAGCAATGTATCACATACAGAATAAGATCACAGCAATAACAGACAACTATGAATGGGGTTTTACTGTATCAGATATGTGCAAGTAACTTGTTCAGTCCGCAAACACTTCAATACTGAGAGAGTAGTGAGTTGGGGTGACACAAAGAATCCAAGAAGAGATTGGTGCTGGTACTTAAAATTGATATCAGGCCTGGACTTCAGTTACCATACAAGACCTGAACTGTAGAGTTGCATAGAAGGAACAGCTAATACACAGAATACTGCCCACCTTTTGCCAAACACTGAACATAAGCTACCTCAAATCTTAAAGACTCTACTCTTTTCAGGTTAGAAAACTGTAAGCAAAAGCTCACTTCAGCTCTCTAATATACTAGATTAGAAGCTGCAGGATTAAGTACTCCCTAGATCTGTAGCTCATTTCTCAAAACTTAACTCAAATTCTCTCCCTCACTGAACATAGCATAAAGATCACCCATGTTTTCTTCACTCTAAAACTGAATCAGTAAGTGTGTGTACGAGAAATTTAGCACCTCGTATTTATAACTAAGAAATAGATTTTAGATATATAGTTATATACTAGGTATGTCTGTGTTTTATGTAAGGTTTAACCGAAGAATGAGAATATGCATAAGCCAAGAAGTTTGTGTACTTACAAGAGCAGCGACATCATCACCTTAATTTACAAGAATGCCAAAGTGCTGGAAGCAAACAAAACCTACAGCCACGAACACAAACAACATTAGCAAACACATCTTTCCTGGAGTAAAATACAACTTCAGAGTGTGTAAACTAAAGCGAAAATCGAGAACTATAGAATAAATGAATACAAAATTAGGACAGTGTGGTCATTGCAGCATGCATGCGGGGCATATTCATTTAGTATTACTAGATGAATACAACATTAGCATGGAACCAATGCCTTAAAGGTTTTCAAAAGTCCAGTTGACATGATATATCATAAAGAAATAGGAAAATTTTATATGTTATTATCTGAATTAAATACTTCACCTTTTCTATAGATATATAATAATCCAATAAGTGCTGCTACAGAATTTGTCCTCATATGCTGCATTAGTTGGGAACATGTAGTGATCCTAAAGCGGCAATAGAGAAACTCCATGGAACAAAAAATCATCGTAGGCTGCAGAAATAAGTACAATGGAGCTAGTTAGCAACTGATTGTTTCAGGAAGAAACTTAGACCAGAGAATAAACCAACTAAAATCCAAATGATCTGCAGAAATCATATCAAATTGATTAGTTGGATTATCTTATGGGGGTTGCAGTTCTCGGTTTCACAACAAAAAAAAAGAAGATCAGGAGTGTGCAGATGGCCGGATACCTACAGGACAGAGATATCGGAACATGTAAACGAGCGACAATTGGATAGAGAAAAAATTAAGATCGGTAGTAGTACTACCGTAGTACCTGTGTGGTTGTGTGAGGGAAAGACGTGATGCAGGCTAGAGAGAAGAGACGTGAGGGAGGGCCTCCTGCCTTGTTCGGCCGCCACCGCCATGGGTACCGATTCGTACTCGATTGCAGCTAGCTCCCCCATCTCGATCTATCCTCCTCTGTCCCGTCTGGAGCGAATCCCGTGAAACTAATTGAGGGATGGTGGTCGCCGGCGTCCTCCTGGTCGCTGGCCGCGCTAGCTGCAGATAAGAGATGGAGATAGGTGAGAGCTCAGAGATGGGATAGGTTGAGGAGATGGGCTTGGTGGTGGCCGGCTTGGGGCTCCGCGTGGGCTGTCCCCGATGTCCCCGCTTCGATTCCTCCTCCATCTGCGACGACGGTCGACGGCGGTGGCACGGCGTGGATGGGACGCCGGCAGTCTGCTACCGAGGACGTCGAGGAAGAGTAAGAAGGGGGTTTTCATGGCCTCCACGCCGCTGGACAGGCGCCGCCGGTTGCCTCCGGATCCAATCGGGCGGGGTGGGGGAGAACGTGGGGAGATAGAGAATGAAGAGAGGCGGGGCGAGGGATTTAGCCCGCTCGATTTTTTTCCAGACGCGTGGGCATTGGGCAAAGCGGGGCGAGGGACTTCGGCCGTGGGAACAATTTCGGTGACCGCTAACTTTTCACCGAGGCTAAAATACATTATGCCTCAATCGGCTTAAAATAAAAAACAGAACGGAATATGGATACCAGTGACGGGTTTTTATAAATGACCGTCACTAAATAATTTTCTCTTTCTGCTGGACTTTCTAAAAAATATTAGTGACGGTCACTTTTTCTAGCCCGTCACTAGTTTTTTGTACTAGTGACGGGCTTATTCTTGCCCGTCACTGGTGATACTTACTAGTGACAGGCACAGTTTTGCCCGTCACTAATTACTTGGCGGCTATAAGCATTTCTGCAGTAGTGACAGGTGCCTAGGAAAGCGCTGGGGGAGGACACGTGTCGTGACCGCAAAGCCCGTCTTTAGTCCCGGTTGGTGTTACCAACCGGGACTAAAGAAGCACACAGATCGTGTGTTTCTTTCAATCGCTTGTGAGCCGTTGGATCAGGGGTGTGTTTCTTTTGAGGGATTGTGAGCTGTTGGATCAGCAGTATCACGACCACTTCGTGAGCCACATGACCCGGTTGGTGTTACCAACCGGGACTAAAGAAGCACACGGATCGTGTGTTTCTTTCAAGCGCTTGTGAGACGTTGGATCAGGGGTGTGTTTCTTTTGAGGGATTGTGAGCTGTTGGATCAGCAGTATCACGACCACTTCGTGAGCCACATGACCCGGTTGGTGTTACCAACCGGGACTAAAGAAGCACACGTACCCTATATATAACCGCCCTCCTCAGACAAGTTACTCACTCACACAAAACATTCCAGCGTCACTCGGAGAGGCATCTTTGGGCAACCAGCGGCAAGACGTCTCTGATGACCTGCGACCGTTCCAAACGGTTGCAGATCATCAGAGATGTGTTGCCGGACGGTTGTAGATCATCAGAGACGTCTTGCCGCTGCTTGGATCGAAGTGGTGCTCAAACACAAAACATTCCAGCGTCACTCGGAGAGGCATCTTTGGGCAACCAGTGGCAAGACGTCTCTGATGACCTGCGACCGTTCCAAACGGTTGCAGATCATCAGAGACGTCTTGCCGGACGGTTGTAGATCATCAGAGACGTCTTACCGCTGCTTGGATCGAAGTGGCGCTCAAACTCACGAGCCACCGTCGGGCTGTATGCAGGGGGAACTGTGTTTGGACGGTCGAAGCTGAGGTTTGAGAGGTTCCCACGGGAGGTGTGGGAGCCGACAACCACCTACCACGCGTGTTTCACCACATAAAGGTTTAATACATTACTACACATCACATAAAGGTTTAATACATTACATTGATTTACATAAAAGCCATGAACCCTTCTTCGCGTATGTCCCTGGCCTATGATCGCTTCAGCCGTAACCATGGAGCATCTTCATTATTTAACGGGATGCTTGGGTCAGTTCTCACTGTGAAGGGCGGAATTTCATCAAACTTATCATAATCTGCTGACATGTCTGTCTTGTCCTCGACTCCCACGATGTTTCTTTTCCCTGAAAGAACTACGTGACGCTTTGGCTCATCGTATTCGTTTGCTTGTTTTTTCTTTTTTTCGGTATTCGTTTGCTTGTTTTTTCTTTTTTTCGGTCTGGAGGACATGTCCTTCACATAGAAAACCTGAGCCACATCATTGGCTAGGACGAATGGTTCGTTCTTGTAACAACCAAGATTCTTGAGATCCACTGTTGTCATCCCGTACAGCTGGTCTACCTTTATCCCTTCTCCATTCATGTTGACCCAACTGCACCGAAACAAAGGGACCTTAAAAGTAGGTCCATAGTCAAGTTCCCATATCTCCTCTATGCGACCATAGTATGTGTCCTTTTGCCCATCGTCGTTTGTTGCATCATAGCGGACACCACTGTTCTGGTTGGTGCTCTTTTTATCTTGGGCGATCGTGTAAAATGTATTCCCATTTATCTCGTACCCTTGGAAATTCAATACAGTCGAAGATGGTGACGCGGCCAACAAGTAGAGCTGATCTCCGACAGTGGTGTCATTCATGAGCTGTAATCGCAACCAACTGCCGAAGGTCTCCATGTGTTTTTCTTTAATCCAGGAGTCATCCTTCCCCGGGTTCTTGGAGCGTACATAATTCTTGTGTTCCTCGATATACGGAGCCACGAAGGTGGAACTTTGTAGAACTGTGTAGTGTGCTTGAGTTAAAGAATGCCCGTCCCTACATATCAGTGCTTTCTTTCCTAGCGTGCCTTTTCCACTCAGTCTCCCCTCATGCCGCGATTCAGGAACACCAATCGGCTTAAGGTCAGGAATAAAGTCAACACAGAACTCAATGACCTCTTCTGTTCCATAGCCCCTTGAGATGCTTCCTTCTGGCCTAGCACGGTTATGAACATATTTCTTCAAGACTCCCATGAACCTCTCGAAGGGGAACATATTGTGTAGAAATACAGGACCGAGAATGGCAATCTCGTCGCGTAGGTGAACCAGGAGATGCGTCATAATATTGAAGAATGATGGGGGGAACACCAACTCGAAGCTGACAAGACATTGGACCACAGCCTTCTGTAAACTTGGTAGAGTTACTGGATCGATGACCTTCTGAGATATTGCATTGAGGAATGCACATAGCTTCACAATGGGTACTCGAACATTTTCCGGTAGAAGCCCCCTCAATGCAACCGGAAGCAACTGCGTCATAATCACGTGGCAATCATGAGACTTCAGGTTCTGGAATTTTTTCTTTGCCATATTTATTATTCCCTTTATATTTGACGAGAAGCCAGCCGGGACCTTGATACTGCTCAGGCATTCAAAAAAGATTTCCTTCTCTGCTTTGGTAAGAGCGTATCTGCTTAAGTATTTACGCCCTTTATCCGTCTGCTTGTTGTATGGGTCTTTCATACGTTGCTGGTCTGCCCGTGCTTCCGGTGTATCTTTTGTCTTCCCATACACGCCCAGGAAGCCTAGCAGGTTCACGCAAAGATTCTTCGTCACGTGCATCACGTCGATTGAAGACCGGACCTCTAGGACTTTCCAATAGGGTAGCTCCCAGAATATAGAGCACTTCTTCCATATGGGTACGTGGTTGTCAGCGTCATTCGGAACAGATAGACTGCCAGGACCCTTTCCAAAGATTACTTCTAAATCCTTGACCATGTCATATATAACATCACCATCAGGGAGGTTAGGCTTCTTCCGGCGATCTGCCTCACCGTTGAAATGCTTGCCGGGCTTTCTTACGGCATGACCGTTCGGAAGAAATCGACGATGCCCCAGGTACACATTCTTGTTTCCCAAATGTATACTTTCAGTCTTATCTAAACAGTGCGTGCATGCATTGTATCCCTTGTTTGACTGTCCTGAAATGTTACTAAGAGCAGGCCAATCATTGATGGTTACGAACAGCAACGCTCGTAGGTCAAATTCCTGTTGTTTGTGCTCATCCCACACACGTACACCTGGTTCGGACCACAACTGCAAAAGTTCATCAACTAATGGCCGTAGGTACACATCAATGTCGTTGCCGGGTTGCTTCGGGCCTTGGATGAGCACTGGCATCATAATGAACTTCCGCTTCATGCACAACCAAGGAGGAAGGTTGTAGATACATAGAGTCACGGGCCAAGTGCTATGACTGGAGCTCTGCTCCCCAAAAGGATTAAAGCCATCTGTACTTAGACCAAATCTTAAGTTCCTTGCGTCATCTGAAAATGTCGGGAACTCTCTGTCGATTTTTCTCCACTGGGACCCATCGGCGGGGTGTCTCAACTTCCCGTCTTTCTTACGCTCTTCTTTGTGCCATCGCAACAACCTGGCATGCTCTTTGTTTCTGAACAGACGTTTCAACCGTGGTATTATAGGAGCATACCACATCACCTTAGCAGGAACCCTCTTCCGGGGGGGCTCGTCATCGCCCTCAACATCACCAGGGTCATCTTGTCTTATCTTGTACCGCAGTGCATTGCATACCGGGCATTTATCCATGTTCTCGTACTCACCGCGGTACAGGATGCAGTCATTAATGCATGCATGTATCTTCTGCACATCTAATCCTAGAGGGCAGATAGCCTTCTTTGCTTCGTATGTAGTCTCGGGCAATTCGTTATCCTTTGGAAGCTTCGGCTTCATTATTTTCAGTAACTTCTCAAATCCCTTGTCAGAACAACCAGTCTCTGCCTTCCATTTCAGCAGTTCCAGTGTGGTACCGAGCTTTGTGCTGCCATCTTCGCAGTTTGGGTACAGCAACTTTTTGTGATCCTCAAGCATGGCCTCCAACTTTAGCTTCTCCTTTTCTGTATCGCATTCTCGCTTTGCATCAGAAATGACCCCACCAAGACCATCAGCGGGCTCATCTGATGCCCGATGTTCACCTCTTTCTTCTTCAACGTCTTCCATAACAGTATCACCGCATTCCTCAGGGAACATAGGATAGTTGTCATCATCCTCCTCTTCTTCATTGTCTTCCATCGTAACCCCTCTTTCTCCGTGCTTGGTCCAACAATTATAGCTGGGCATGAAACCTTTCCGAATCACGTGGTCTTGAATGGTTCTCGGGTCAGAGTACTCCCTGACGTTCCGACACTTCTCACATGGACAAGGCATAAAATTATTCACTTTGTTTGCCTCAGCCACATCGAGAAATTTATGCAGGCCTGCAATAAACTCGGAACTGCGTCGTTCGCCGTACATCCATCGCATCCGTGCATCCATCTGCATCATATATATAATTAAGTTTATCAAATACCATTACAATAACATCTTGAATAGTGAAATGACCACCGTACATCGACACGTGCAATATTTCTGTATCAATTACAGACGAAAAGGATAAAGTTGCTAACCTCGGTGCGGGTCGGGCATTTCATCGAACACATCTTGTGCGTGGCAAAGAGAAAAAAAACTAGCACCCCCACTTCCCACCAATCCAGGAAAAAAAAACAGAGGAGAGGGGGGTGGGGGCAACAATATATAGGCAGGGGAGGGGTATTGGTCCCGGTTCTTGGCACGAACCGGGACCAAAGCTCCGCGGCATGCCACGTGGTCCGGCTCTGGAGCTTTGGTCCCGGTTCTTGGCATGAACCGGGACCAATGCCCCCAACCGAACCGGGACCAATGCCCCACGGGGCCCTGGCAGCTCGAACCGGGACCAGTGCCAGGCACTGGTCCCGGTTTTTGCCTGAACCGGGGCTAATGGCAAAACAGTACTCCGGACCAAAAGTCCTTTTTCTACTAGTGTTTGATCGAAACCGGGTGCCGTGCCTCCCCGGGGGCGGCGCGACGCGGAAGTGTTTAGAACACTAAGATCAGCGTCGTGAGACTAACCGCTCTGATACCATTTGAAAATTGTAGAATCCCTAATATTTGTTGTTATATTGATCTGACCCTCGTGGGGTATATAAGGAGTACAAGACTTGGGAGGCAAGATGCCTATGACTTGTAGTGCAAGTTGATCTCTAATCCTAGTCTAATACGTATCCTAACAATATGATCAAGATTAAGGATCATTACCTCTTTAAGTCATCTGAGGAATCACATTTGTTCGAACAAGCATGTTACTGAGAGGGGCATGCATGAACCTAGAAATAAACTCACATGCAACTAGAAATCAAGTTTCCGAACCTAACGAACCCTTTGGATTTCCACCTCCCATGTATTTGTTTGAAATGTCAGAACCGATTTTTATCTTGGAACTTGTAAGATTCATTTCACGGTGAAAATAATACAACTTCTGATCATAGTGCCCCCTTTTTCTATTTTTCCGGATGTGGGATGATTATCTGATATTTTCACAACCCTTGCCATTCTTGTTCTAGATGCGGCATGAACCTAGAAAAAATTCACACGCAACTTGAAATCATGTCCAAACCTTTTACATTCTCATGTTTTTCTTCTAGAAATGTCGGAACCACTTTTTATCTTGGAGCTTGTAAGATTCATTTCGTGACGCAATTTTTTTTTAAAGTCATATGGTTTCTCTTCTATTTCTCTGGATGTGGGATAATTATCTAATTATGTGGCTCCTATAAACTTTTATCTACTAGTGGTCTTTTTCGCTGGTGAAGTTTCACCCACTTCGCCCCATCACTGATGGCAGGTCTTCTAGGTGCTCTCCTGACCTTAAAAACTTGCCTCCACACACCTGATCAGTGGCGGACCCACCGTAGGGGCGAGCAGGGGCGGCCGCCCCGGGTCTCCTGTGGCGCAGCAGGGTACTCCTACCTTGCCTCCAGCGGCCGAGCGCAGATGCTCGCCACGGATCTATCGATGGGAAGCTTTTTCTGTCAAGGAAGAGTACGGGAGAAGAAGAGAAAGAGGCCTGGACTGGGTGTCCCGTCTTAAGTGAAAATGGCCCATTAAGAGAAACGGGCATCTCTCCCATGTCAACACCTAGCAGTATTAGAGATTCCAAATCTCCAAGAGTAACAAGGAGATGTTATTTGGCTATAACTCGCTCTTGCTTGGTGCTCAGTCAAACTCAAACTCCAACTCTCAAGAATTTCTCGCAGGAACAAGTGTGTGAGAGGGAGGGGAACTCGAAATAGTATATGGAAATCAAGGAGGTAAGCTCAAGTCGCCAACCTTACCCACTGGGGCTCGGGTGCTATTTATAGGCGCGTAATGGTCTAGTATTCCAGTGAAGTTCTCCTCAACTGGTGTTGTCCTCAAGTAGGGTTACCGCCAGATATTTGTGTACGGACATGAGTAACAGTCTAGTATTCAAGCGAGGTTGTCTTCAAGAGAGGTTGTCCTCAACTGCTGTGTTGTACTAGTGGTTATGGTGGCGGCTATGGTGGAGGGTACGGTGGCGGCAGCGGATATGGTGGAGGTGGAGGATATGGTGGTGGTGGAGGGTACGGTGGTGGATCTGGTTATCCGTGAGGTGGATATGATGCAAGATGTCACAATGGTTGGCACTAAGGAAATAACTAGATATAAATGTGTGTGTTTTAAATAAGGCGTGTGTCTTTATTTGTGATGTGCTTGAATAAAAAAATTGTCCCGATGCTCGCATATAGGAGCAAGGTCCATAAGAGTGAGAAATTTGGCGATCAAGCTAGCCTTGTGTCGTCTCCTATATGTATGCAAAAGAAGATATGTATTGAATTGGAAGTGTTTAGCTCATTGTATTATTAATAATAAGATAATTAAGGGAATAACATGTGTATCAAGTATTCAAGTGTTGACTTAGTTTAGTCCAAAAAGTAATGTTAAACCTAGCTTTATCAACACCAAGTAAAAAATCTAAGGAATGAAGGAATATAAATGGAAATTAAGGATGTTTGCCTCTCTAGTGGTTTTCAAGAATTACATTGTTTTTAGATCAACCATAAGGAGGGCATGTTATTCATGTAGAGAGAGACTCACACGTAACTAGGAATCAATTTTCCAAACCTAACGAAGCCTTTGAAAGGATTTACATTCCCATATTTTTTCAGCAATATCAAAATTATGAGATCTATCTTGTAGCCTTTAAGATTCATTCCAGGATGAAAAGCACGAAACTTTGTAGATATGTAGTGTTCTTCTTCTATATTTCTATATGTGGGATTAATTTGTAACTTTCAGAACCTTGGAGTTCTTATTCTAGATATGTGCCTAAGTTCTTGTGGAGGGATATTCGGAGAGCTATCAATAGGCCGGGCTAACAGTCAAGTGTGGGGAACGTAGCAGTGCAAATCTAGGAAGGGGATATACACCAGAGTTTACCCAGCTTCGGCACCGGGCTGAGGAGGTAAGGATCTACTCCTCCTCATGTATATTATTTCTCAAGACCTTGTCCAATACAAGTGTTTGTCTCTAACATTAAACATGCCCTCGATGGATCCCAAGACATGCCCCACATAAAGGGCATGGCCGGATTACAATGATGATAGTAATGGGTAATTACAAGCCTCTTCTCAGTGATAATGAGAAATCAATTCATAGTGGCGCCGCTAGTAACGTTGGTCTTGATTACTAGTAGCGCTGGTCTTCATTGCGTCACTGGAATAAGTCGCCTCTCCCGTCCTAATGCTTGTCATGTTTGACTCCTCAGCAGATTCGACATCTCCTACTCGGGCCTAGGAATTCAATAATGGGGTCTACCACGACCTTCTTAGCCCGAATCGTGGACTTCCTGGGCTTCTTTGAGCTTCACCTTTGACTTGGTCCTCAGTTTGGCCTACTGGGCCTATCTGATAATAACCCTGCTGGGCCTACTTCCCAGCTTGCTTGTCGAGGACGATACGGCCGTCAACTTCCGTGTTGTTTAGAACGGTGGTGACGGCCCCTGTTGCTCCAAGCATAATCCAACAATGTCGCTACCCAGCAGGCCATCACTTTCCGCTATCGTCTTTGGTGGTTTCTGTGATAGCATAACATCAAATGAAAAAGCAAAAGAAATATGTCACATATCGCTACACATGCATGACAACATAAAAAGATAAGAAGATAAATAATTTTAGAAACATACCAGCACATGTTTGTTGGAAACATTTGTGTGCGTCCGCCGAGTTAGAAAAGGCACCCCGGCGTAGCTATCTCTTCGTGGTAGAATCTGAAGGAGGTAGTCCTTCCTCACGCTCCTCGTGATCGGCTCTTTGGGAGATGATGGTAGACTGCAATGGTTTATCTTTCTCCTCACTCACCTCAACACTCTCGTCGTCTCTCTCCTCAGAACTGCCATCATCCTCGTCAGTGTCGCTATAGTTTATATAGGCAACACTGATACTTGGTTGTGGTCCTATCAAAGAAAACACTAATAGTTGCCCCGTTGAAAATTGTTCCGGGTGTCGAACTGCTCCCATCATTTTGTCACTTGACATTTAGATGTATTAGATGATTGTATGGTAGATGCACTATAAACTACGTATGAAGCAATGATTGCTTTATTTAGTGACAAAAGGATGGTGGCAGTTTGTCGCCCGGAATAATAAACGCAGACACCTATTAGTGTTCTCTTTTGACATGCCCACAACCGAATACCAGTCTTGTCCATGTAGATCCCCGTTTCGCGGTAGTATATAGTGTAGGACCAGTAGGTTTGCAGCCGGCGGAGCCATGGAGGTGGTGGAGTCGCCGGCGGTGTGTTTGCTGCAGGTTCGCGACCCCTTCGGCGGCGGTGCTCGGCGTAGCTTCGCGGTCAGGCGCCTGCTTCCTCGCCGCTTGCGGATCGGTGGATCCGAGCGGTGCGGTCTTCCCCAGCCAGATCCCGTGCGGAGGATCTGGATCTTGAAGTTGTTGAAGACGACGACGTGGTGCGGTGCGGCGGAGCCGATGGTCCAGGGCGTTGCCCCTTCGGGGGCGGTGAGTTGGATCTTCCCGGTGGCCTTGGGGATGCTTTCGTCGATCCTTGGCGTGTGGACGAGCAGAGGCAGCGGCGCGATTCTCTCTCGTGCTGGACGCCGGCGAAGCTGGAGCTCAGGAGGTCTTCCTTGTAATTTCCTCTGTTTCCTGGGTTTTTCTGTAAGAACATTGCATCTATGAAATCGTCTTCTTCTCGCAAAAAAAAAAAAAAAAAAAAAACTATAGCGACACTGACGAGGATGATGGCAGTTCTGAGGAGAGTGTTAAGAAGAGTGACAAGTGACAGCAAGATAACCCATTGCAGTCTACCATCCATCTGGTTTGAACGGGCTGCAGCCCATGCTCAAACGGAGAGGAGCGGACAGAACGCTGCGCTGTTGTCTCCCTCGTACCGACCAGGAGAGCGCTCTTCAGTCGGAGCAGAGCGCAAGAAATGCATGGAGTGGTGCGTTGCCAAACGGGCACTGTCAACACACTTCCAAACACCACTGATTGCATTAGCCTGATGCATCGAACCAAACAACAGGCTTCATATTTTTCCTATCCCTATGCAGCCAACCAAACAATTTGCACACCAGGCCCCTAAGCCTACATACGGCAAAACGGGTTCCCTAGGTCCATGCTGCAAGGGCGGAGAAATTGTCCAATACGAAACACGCTCAGTTCGACCATTTAATGGTCAAATTCTGAAATTGCATATCTCCACCGACCAAGAAACCATCTTCAGCCCAACATTCATGAACCATGAACCAAAACATAGCTCTTTGCTTGAAAACCAAAAAGGATTTCCAGCTCACCAGCAAATTCATGTGGCGCCATATCTTACCAGTGGCGTATAATATGCAAGACACGCCAGTGGTAATTGTATTACTATAGGCGTGCCCTCTCCACGCCACCGATAGATGAAATACTAGTGGCGTGGGCTCCACGCCACTAGTCACAAATACCGCCGGCACAACAATTTGGATTTGGGCGCCCTCATGGCAAATTTGCCACGCCACTGGTATGTTGTTTCCTACTATAGTGTTATTTGAATTTCTGTTCGAATACTAGTGCGCATGGATTGAGATTGTGAAGATCTCCCCCTATATCTAGAATATGTGGGGTGCATGCATTGTGTATGATATGCCTGACAAACATGAAATGCACTAAAATGTGATTGCACCGGTAGTTACGATGAACAAATAAATGTTCCAAATGAAGAAGTATGGTATGCAACACCAAATCCAAACTGCAAGATATTATGAACCACTCTGCCTTCATTGGTGAAAAACATTGCATTGCAATAATTCTTTATTGGGGTGTTTGGTCTGAAGATAGGTGCAAAGATTGATGGATCAGAGTATTCAATATAATGTAACTTGATACCTTCTAGTACATCATGAGGATGTGTCATTTGATACGCGAAGAATGTTGGCATACTGAAGGTATATAGATACTCATTTGCCATCCATTCCATGTTCCATGTCAGCGATTTCATCGGTCCTTGCGCTAAGTCTTCAGACTTTGTGAAGTAAACCTTGTCGAGAACTAGAGCAGGGTTTCCTTATCCCAGTGCTACTTCATGGAGATCCTGGGCCACTTGGTTGTAACGGACTTCCAACGAATTGGTTCGCTGATACATATTGATTTTCCTCGAACTTCCAGTTCTGAAGAAGTTTTGTTTCATAGTAATCATGTTGAAATTTGGACTAGAAGAAGGGGTCGGTTGGAGTCTTTGGATGTAGGTAAGCATTGATGTCATATTGCAGCACCTTGAATTGATCTGGGTCTAGCTTCAAAAAGTCAATTGCGCCAAATTATCTGTGAGGTATTGTATGGGCCTGTGAGGTCTTGGACGCTATTGGTGGGTTAAACAAGACGCCTTTATATGTTCTAGCTTGATCTTAATGATGTCCTCTCTGAAAGTTTCTTCAGCTGAAGGTTGATAAACATTCATGGTTGTTTTCTTAGTCATGAAACCATGCACCAGATCATTGTTGAAGAAGTCAAGTATATCTGATGATGTGGCTTCGGCTCAAGTTGCAACTTCTAGGTTCACCTCAAGTGCATGTTGTCTATGGAGATGGCATATGTATGCATATAGACGCATCGTGCCGAATGCGTTCGAGCAAATATGGCTTGTTGGCGAAATCGGAACGTAAGCTGTATGCGTGACTGACCTGCGTGCCTAGAACTTACGGGCGGCGCATGGGTCGCACTCTGGGATAATATTTGGCTTGACCATGTTTCATGCTGCTGACGGGACAAAGTGGTTGGACCGACATGTAAGAAAAAGTTTTAACATCAATTGTTTCATCTCAGCTAAATTGGATAGGAGGTGAGACCCACATGTAAAGGCCGTTTGTCATATAATTGGGGTTACAAAATTCTTATTGAATGCCTTCCTAGTTTCGTTAGGATTCCTGACATGAGCTCAAACCATTCCTTTTATTTTGAGAATTTAAATGCACTTTCTCTCCGTTCCTGTTTGCTCGATTTCCTCTCTTCAGTTCTTCACAATCTCTGTGTTTATTTTCTATGCATTGGCCTGCAATTTTTGTTTGGAAATCTTATGAACATCGCCACTACATATGATAAACCTCAACTATTTTTATTTTTTCTGCATTTACGTTTTCTACTATGTGTAAACTAATTAAAAAGGCTGTGTAAGTCAAATCAGCAGTACTGGCAAACTGATGTGACATCGAGCGCATGCATTAGCTGACCATTTCATGCATCACGTACAGTCTCATGCTCATTGTTTCATCTCAGCTAAATTGGATAAGAGGTGAGACCTGCATGTAAGGAAAATTGTTAACACCATTTGTTTCATCTCAGCTGAATTTGATAAGAGGTGAGACCCACATGTCATAAATTGAGTCAAACATATGAAAAGTTGGCTAGACATAATAGGAGCCGACGTCAAGTCCGTCGAGTGCTGTAGAAATAACAAAGTCACTCGGAGTTAGTGGTTTCACGGCCCGAATTTCGGAACTTGTGACACGGCCATAGTTTACCGTATATTGAATCACTTTAGTTTGCAATTTTTTGGATGGACGGACAAAGTTTTTAAATCAGAAAAGAATTATAATATTTTATTTTTGCCATGGCATTTCGGTAGCTTGGATATTTCAAACCACCACCAAACAGGAATGTTGAGAGGATCTGAATTGTTAGGATTTGTTTTTGATATAAACGCCGTTTCTCATATAATGGGGTTACAAAATTCTTATTGAATGCCTTCCTAGTTTCGTTATGATTCCTGACATGAGCTCAAACCATTCCTTTTATTTTGAGAATTTAAATGCACTTTCTCTCCGTTTCTGATTGCTCGATTTTCTCTCTCCAGTTCTTCACAATCTCTATGTTTATTTTTTGTGCATTCGCCTGCAATTTTTGTTTTGAAATCTTATCAACATCGCCACTACATATGATAAACCTCAACTATTTTATTTTTTCTGCATTTACGTTTTCTAATATTTGTAAACTAATTAAAAAGGCTGTGTAAGTCAAATCAGCAGTACTGGCAAACTGATGTGACATCGAGCGCATGCATTAGCTGACCATTTCATGCATCACGTACAGTCTCACGCGCACCCGCATCATAAGTGTCCACGCGAAACTGAATTCACGACGGGCTAAGTCAATAGAAGCAAGCTGCATCGATCGCATATGTGTCTATAATCTATATCAGTTTATGAAATTGTTACAAGTGTACATGTATTTGTCGTTGTTTCCAAACCGCGTATTAATCTGTTAATTAGTTGTGCCGACAAATCATCACTTTTATTTCATATATATCTATACGAATTTACGAACATGTTACGAGTGAAAATCATAGTTAAAATTGTGCGTTGTCGACAAAATAGTCAACCACGCGTTACACTTTGGGAGGGAGGGTTTATGCAAGACTTGTAGTGAAAATTAACCTCATAACAGATATGGCTGTACGCATGCAGAGACCGGGATATCCCCTATTCGAAAAAACAGCTCAAGTGCACACTTTGCACATCAGACATATGTGTGCTACTCCACTTTAGTGTCCGTGTAAGTAGACGTATACTCCCTCCGTTACAAAATAAGTATCTTAAATTTTCCCAAAACTGAATCAGTCGCAAAGATTAAGATCGATTAATAAACCTGATAATTAATGCACGGATGCACAACCACGATCTCTGATTTGTTAGCTGACCTTATGTAGTAGCAAGTGGGGTTCTAGTCTACACACATGTAAATCCACGGAGGGATAACCAATCAAGTGTGACAATGAGATGCTAACAAAGCACGGCATGTTCGATCATATCCTAGCTAACAGCCAACTGTTATCAGTACGTGAAGTTAATGAAGGTTGAAAGTTTAGCTCCCATCCATTAACTCAGATGATAGGCATTGGCGTGCATGCATGCCTAGCCTCTTCTATAAATAGGGCAATTCCACAAGCGATACCATCTCATCCCAAGTTAGATAAACTGATCATATCAGAAATGGCAGCCAAGTCGATACTTCTGCTTGGTGTCCTACTAGTCTCGCTCATGCTTCTCTCCCAGGATGTGGCGCATGCTAGGGAGCTTACTGAGCCTAAAGGTTCATCTCTCTCTCTCTCTCTCTCTCTCTCTCTCTCTATCTATCTATCTACATATCTATCTATCTCTCTCTCTCTCTCTCTCTCTCTCTCTCTCTCTCTCTCTCTCTCTCTCACTGCTTATCTGATGCTAAAGGTTCTCACACACACACACGGGCACGCGCGTGAAGGATGTGTGCATTATATTGCCTACAAGTGTTATAATGGCTAGCTGAGTAGGATAAATTTCACTAGTAGACAAAAATTAAGTAATCTAGCATCCTATATATGCATGAATATATAGTACCTCAAGTTGTTCACTAGACGTTTGTATACATGCAGAGTCTGAGGAGAAGAATGTGAAGCCTGCAGGAGGGCCGGGCCTCAAGGACGAGAAGTGGGGAGGTGGATACCAGCATGGTGGAGGATACGGATACGGAAACGGTGGAGGGTATGGAAATGGTGGGGGATACGGACATGGTGGAGGGTATGGGAGCGGCGGTGGATACCAGCATGGTGGGGGATACGGGAATAATGGTGGAGGATATGGAAATGGTGGTGGATACGGAAACTATGGTGGAGGATACGGAAATGGTGGTGGATACCAGCATGGTGGAGGATACGGAAACAATGGCGGCGGGTATGGTGGAGGATATGGCAACTATGGGCATGGTGGAGGTTACGGGCCTGGCTACGGCGGTGGAGGCTATGGACCCGGATATGGTGGTGGACATAGTGGCGGGTATGGTCATTCAGGCAACAGCGGTTATGGCGGTGGCTATGGTGGAGGGTACGGTGGTGGCAGCGGATATGGTGGAGGTGGCGGATATGGTGGTGGTGGATCTGGTTATCCGTGAGGTGCATATGGTGCAAGATGTCACAATGGTTGGCACTAAGGAAATAACTAGATATAAATGTGTGTGTTTTATATAAGGCGTGTGTCTTTATTTGTGATGTGCTTGAATAAAAAAATGGTCATGATGCTCGCATATAGGAGCGAGGTCCATAAGAGTGAGAAATTTGGCGATCAAGCTAGCCTTGTGTCGTTTCCTATATGTATGAAAAAGAAGATATGTATTGAATTGGAAGTGTTTAGCTCCTTGTATTATTAATAATAAGATAATTAAGGGAATAACATGTGTATCAAGTATTCAAGTGTTGACTTAGTTTAGTCCAAAAAGTAGTGTTAAACCTAGCTCTAACAACTCCAAGTAAAAAAAATCTAAGGAATGAAGGAAGAAAAATGAAAATTAAGGATATTGCCTCTTTAGTGGATTTCAAGAATTACATTGATTTTAGATCAACCATAAGGAGGGGCATGTTATTAATGTAGAGAGAGACTCACACGCAACTAGGAATCAATTTTCCAAACCTAACGAAGCCTTTGAAAGGATTTACATTCCCATGTTTTTTCAGCAATATCAAAATTATGAGATCTATCTTGTAGCCTTTAAGATTCATTTCAGGATGAATAGCACGAAACTTTGTAGATATGTAGTGGTCTCCTTTTTCTATATTTCTAGATGTGGGATTAATTTGTAACTTTTAGAACCTCAGGGTTCTTATTCTAGATATGTGCCTAAGTTCCCGTCGAGGGATATTCAAAGGGCTATCCATAGGGCTAACGGTCAAGTGTGGGGAACGTAGTAGTGCAAATCTAGGAAGGGGATAGACACCAGAGTTTACCCAGCTTCGTCACCGGGCTGAGGAGGTAAGGATCTACTCCTCCTCATGTATATTATTTCTCAAGACCTTGTCCAATACAAGTGTTTGTCTCTAAACATTGAACATGTCCTCCCGAGACATATCCCACATAAAGGGCATGGCCGGATTACAATGATGATAATAATGGGTAATTACAAGCCTCTTCTCAGTGATAATGAGAAATCAATTCATAGTGGCGCCGCTAGTAACATTGGTCTTCATTACCAATAGCGCTGGTCTTCATTGCGTCACTGGAATAAGTCGCCTTCCGTCCTAATGCTTGTCCTGTTTGACTCCTCGGCAGATTAGACATCTCCTAGCCGGGCCAAGAAATCGAATAATGGGTCTACAACGACCTTCTTAGCCCGAATCCTGGGCTTCTTTGAGCTTCACCTTTTACTTGGTCCTCAGTTTGGCCTGCTGGGCCTATCTGATAATAACCCTGTTGGGCCTACTTCCATGCTTGCTTGTCGTGGACGACGCGGCCGTCAACTTCCGTGTTGTTTAGAACGGTGATGACGGCCCCTGTTGCTCCAAGCATAATCCAACAATGTCGCTACCCAGCAGGCCATCACTTTCCGCTATCGTCTTTGGTGGTTTCTGTGATAACATCAAATGAAAAAGCAAAAGAAATATGTCACATATTGCTACACATGCATGATAACATAAAAAGATAAGAAGATAAATAATTTTAGAAACATACCAGCACATGTTTGTTGGAAACATTTGTGTGCGTCCACCGAGTTAGAAAAGGCACCCCGGCGTAGCTATCTCTTCGTGGTAGAATCTGAAGGAGGTAGTCCTTCCTCACGCTCCTCGTGATCGGCTCTTTGGGAGATGATGGTAGACTGCAATGGTTTATCTTTCTCCTCACTCACCTCAACACTCTCCTCGTCTCTCTCCTCAGAACTGCCATCATCCTCGTCAGTGTCGCTATAGTTTATATAGGCAACACTGATACTTGGTTGTGGTCCTATCAAAGAAAACACTAATAGTTGCCCCGTTGAAAATTGTTCCGGGTGTCGAACTGCTCCCATCATTTTGTCACTTGACATTTAGATGTATTAGATGATTGTATGGTAGATGCACTATAAACTACATATGAAGCAATGATTGCTTTATTTAGTGACAAAAGGATGGTAGCAGTTTGTCGCCCGGAATAATAAACGGAGACACCTATTAGTGTTCTCTTTTGACATGCCCACAACCGAATACCAGTCTTGTCCATGTAAACTATAGCGACACTGACAAGGATGATGGCAGTTCTGAGGAGAGTGTTGAGAAGAGTGACAAGTGACAGCAAGATAACCCATTGCAGTCTACCATCCATCTGGTTTGAACGGGCTGCAGCCCATGCTCAAACGGAGAGGAGCGGACAGAACGCTGCGCTGTTGTCTCCCTCGTACCGACCAGGAGAGCGCTGCATGGAGTGGTGCGTTGTCAAACGGGCACTGTTAACACACTTCCAAACACCACTGATTGCATTAGCCTGATGCATCGAACCAAACAACAGGCTTCATATTTTTCCTATCCCTATGCAGCCAACCAAACAATTTGCACACCAGGCCCCTAAGTCTACATACGGCAAAACGGGCTCCCTAGGTCCATGCTGCAAGGGCGGAGAAATTGTCCAATACGAAACACGCTCAGATCGACCATTTAATGGTCAAATTCTGAAATTGCATATCTCCACCGACCAAGAAACCATCTTCAGCCCAACATTCATGAACCATGAACCAAAACCTAGCTCTTTGCTTGAAAACCAAAAAGGATACCCAGCTCACCAGCAAATTCATGTTGCACCATATCTTACCACACCACAACAGCACAACTTGCCATTCAGGAATCCTGGATAGCCACCGGGGAGCTGACATATGCAAATGTGAAATCTAAACCTAGAAGAACCACGAGCACAATTGCATGACAATGCAGCTCAATTTACTCTTATTTTGAGCATGAAGCGCAATGGGGACGTTATGACACATCTGCCATAGAAATTGTTCTCCCTAGTACTACCACAAGCGAATTGTAATTTCTTTCACTTGCTATCACTGTCGATGCAGACGTTCAATGTAGCATCACACCATAGTCAATGAGAGTAAACAATGCAATGTGGCCCATGTCATACAGGAGCTTCAGGGTTTTTCAGGCCTCGTTGAACTTGAAGACGCAATCATAAAGCCTTCCTCCCAAAAATTGTGCAACTTCGGGATGCTTAACCTGGAACATAAGAGGAGAACAGTAGTTTGTTAAATTCAGTAACCAACTCGTGTTGAATCATAATCTGCAGCTAAGCTGGATATTCTTCAACATAAATTGCATAATCACAATGGACACAGAACAACGCACCATTCCAATTTTGATCGAGTCACATTTCATTTGTGCATATAGGTTGGTTTCGATACCTCTTCCCTGCAGACGACATGAAGAAGGTAGAATGCGATTAGTAGATGGCCTTGAAACAAAAGGATGTGCAAACTTGTGAATGCACTTACCATGCCTTCTAAGATGACCAAGTCAGCATCGCTTGCCATATAGGCTAGTTCTGGTGACACACTAGATAAATCTATTACCTGAGAAGAGGTTGTTGTCTAGTTAAGCATCTTAGGTGATCAGAAGTAACTTATGAAGCCACCACCATAATGGATGGCAGAGTCAGGTTCAGATATTCTTACAGGCAGATCGTTACCAGAGTTGGCAACAAGGAGGTCAGATACATCCACACCTGCAAGCTTTCCATTTTCATCCTTGAGCTGAAAGCAATTGCAGAATAGGAATTAGATTGATCTATACAAGATGATGTATGATTTATTTTTTTAAGTTACCTTGTTTACAATCTCAACCAGCTCTAGGTAAGTGACATCATTGATGGAAGGCATGTCATTGGCAGCAAGTATCACCTGCGCCAACCAAGAACAGCTATTTATTAATATTCTTGACTATATTCATAGGAAGAAGAGATCCTGAATATCGGAAAATTTATGCAAAGATCACAATTAAGATTCCAAGCTGTACATGTATGCAACACACACGTCATATTATATTTGATGGGCATTTGCCTGTTCATTTCAAAAATACACTCATTTATCCAGATCCCTTTAGTATGGTTTCGTAACCTAGAATCTCAGTTCCTTTTTAGAGAAACATTTGCCATCGCTACAACTATATGATACTACATCTACTCATTTATGGACACACAAACACATCTTAGCTTAACTTACAATCTCATGGAGAAAGGACATGTCAAGTCTTATCCATGCGTAGCATAATTTCTCCGGTAGTTCTGAATGAATAGCAAGAGCGACAGTAAAACATTAAGACAAACCTTTGTGCCACGTCGGAGCAACTCCCTCGCAAATGGTAATATGCCCAATATGATGTCAGCACCAGAATTATCAACAAAAATAACTGCCTACAGCATATAATTGAAGAATAATTCAGCTAGGTATAAACTTAGGTTGGATGTACAGTATCCGCATTGTTACGATATACAAGCTGAAAGATAAATGTCAATGAGTAAATATAGTTTATGTCCAGCTGCTCATTAATGGACTTCCCCGTAACTGATGTATGGATGATCTTGCATCGCTTTTTCCAATAGTAATAAACATAACTATATAAATAACAAATCCATCTACAAAGCTACAAGGATATAAGGAAAGGAACAAATTGAGGGAATTAATGATTATTAACAATGTACAGACTACATATCAACACACTTCTAACTAGGTCAGTAACAACTAGAACCACAACTAGTAGAGTAGAGATAGACATGTGACCAGAAGTGCTAATTAGGAGAACTGCAAATAAACTCTATAAGGATATATAAAACAGTACAATGTCACTGAGCCTATAGTCAGTTACGCATAATGCAGACCAAGACATCTCTTGGCATAGGATGGATATCAGGCTATCTCTGGCATTTACTATGACGTGCAGTTTCAAGAAGTTCCCAGTGAGATGATAAATTTACCTTTTCCCAAGATTTCTTGGTCCATTTGTTTTTAAACGCATCTAGGTCATCAATAACCCAAGGGCGAGATAAAAGATTCTGGCAACTTGCCAAGAAGGACATACCATCTTTAGCAAAAACTTCTGCAAGCTTCAAAAAAATGCAAGAATGGAGTTGTTTAGAGGCAGAATATGTAACACCAGAGGATGTGGATAAAAAAAATTGTCAACAGCAGACAGATTATTTCAGAAGGATTGAAAAATAAATAGTACGAAATGATTTCAGCATCCATGACTTCAGGTTGACTGGACTTTCACACTAAGATGTTTCAACTTTTGAAGCAACCTAAGGTAAGGCCCTTGAAGTCTCATGACGTAAAAGACCAACAAAACATTAATGCAAGTGAGACCACATACCTGTGCAGATCCTAAATCAAATATATTTCCTGCTAAGATTCCACGAATCAAGTTCTCTGCTCGTTTCTCATTG
This sequence comes from Poa pratensis, assembly GCA_947311845.1. NCBI lineage: Eukaryota > Viridiplantae > Streptophyta > Magnoliopsida > Poales > Poaceae > Poa > Poa pratensis. The sequence continues at coordinate 22,209,814 of CAMZMU010000101.1, read as the reverse complement.
TCTTCTATTTCATCATTTCGCTGAACAACTCCCTCAAACAGTGACATAGCCTTAGCATTCTCCTCGTCCTACACATGAACAATAAAATCATCAAAGGAGCTTAGAGAATTATGACCAGAAACTATCACAACCATGAACAAAAAAATTAGCCCAGCTTGAAGACACTTTGTTAGAACTTACCTTAACCTTTTTGAAGATATCGTTAAATCCCAATTCTCTAAGGATTAGCTCACGAAGCCTACAGAGAAGCTTGAGATCCATTCCAAGAGTTAGAAGTAATCCATCAATTTCTTTCATTGTTCAATAAAATTTCATCTTACTAGGCAGTCAGGAGGTCCTCCGTGGCTCTCTGGATTCTTCTTCAACTCCTCAAGCATAGAAGTGTACCTTCACCACAAAACAAGATGTACATAATAAAATGTTAAGACCATTTCTACAAGCTGGTTCCGCACTAATATGAACAAAGTGCCATCTTGGCCATTTTCGTGAGTTATTGCTGAGGCACATTATCTCAGCGTTTAACCCACACTAGCAATCGTGTACGTGCAATCAACATGCTGACAGCTCTAAATTAAGCCACACATACATATAATATGTTGTAATGAAAGCACTGAACCTATGACTAGAGCTCCTAGACATAAAATTCAGAACACGGTCGGGAATATTTTCATAAAAAATAATCGACAAATATCTATCCAATACAAACCAATAACAAACAAGAGAAATCGCCATCTGAACCTTGAAGGCGAATACAATGAATCTTCCATCAGTCATTCAGGTTTTAGTAATTGCTATTATTACAACGGAGCATATGAAGGTGCTGTGCGAATTGGTGCCGCAGGATATGAAAAGGTGCGCTTAGAGAGTGAGAAGGGGACAGAATGGCAAAGGTGGAAGGAACGTTATTAAGGGGATTAATTGTGCAATTAGTACAATGGATATGAAAAGATTCACTCAGGGAGCCACGATTAGTGTACAGTAGGGTCTAAGTTTGTCGATAGCCTTTAGGACAAGAATTAATGAAATCGGGGAATAAATCATCTCAAATGGTTGAGATGGAAAATAGCCCACCCCAGCAAAAGGACAACGCAACACTCTGCTGAGCTGCTGCACAAAGGCACCTGTCAGTGCTGGATCCAACTAGATCACTGAGCTTTTGACAGATGTTAGCTATTTGTAACTGTCAATATTAATGTACCCCAAGTTCCACATGATGTCCAAAAGAGTTGAATAGTTCATCAGCCTGTGCCAATGCACCATCTCTTAGCACGATTTCATAGGAGCAATAAATATTTAAGATACGATTAGTCTAATGCATTGTTTCTTATGAGTTGTATCTACATTTAATGATTTTAGGCTAATGCAAACATATGATTGGGTAAAACCATTTTTTGCCTATGGCCACGTGCAAGTGTTGTATCTTAGCTAAGCTACAACAACATCATCTCTCTTCATTAACTAGTGTGCCACGTCAGCAAAATGCATATGAAACCGCGCTAAGAGACTTGCATTGGCACAGGCCTAATACAGTTTCGTTGGCTCAGTTAAGGAGCATTGAAATTTTCCATCTCAATTATCATCTAGCGTTGCACAATAATAAACATCAAAGTTCATGTGTTTGTATGGGTTCTCCTTGTAGCTTCCACCGAATACTCTTCTGCAAAATCAAGATCAGACTTGTACCGTCATTCCCTGACGGAGAGGTTTTTTCCCAAGAGAATATTAAATATTTGAGGAGGTCCCCATTAACATGTATCAAAGTTCATTTTCAGGGGCCTGATCTTTATTAGAACTTTGTGACAGTTTTGTTCGTTTTATGAATGGAACCAGGGGGTCAAATCCCTGATGATTGAAAGAAAAATATTTGCCATCCCCAAAGGCAACCAGACCGACACCAGCCGTGGTGCCACTACAGCACGTGCAGACACCACCATCTGCACACCCGCACCCCTGTCCTCACCATCGTCACCTGCACGGGAACTGCCATCAGGCCCAATGAGTGTGCCATCAATCTACGAGTCGAAACCGCTAATGTCACCACTGGTCTCACCATCGCCATTTACCACTGGCGAACGCTCTCACCATCGCCACCCGCTCAGGCAACACCACAGAGGCTAGCCTGCAGCACACGATTCCTAGCTTGTCGTGGCACTTATGCAATCTGGAGTGGGGCGCACACAGCGACTATAGAAAAGGAAACTGGCCAAAAGTCACCCCAATTTATTAAGGCTGTTCATGCAGAAGCTCTCGTGCCTAAAATGAATTCAAACCAAAATACAGTGCCTTCGCCTATAAAACAACCTCTCAGGCTAACAAACAAATACCTTCCACCCCTAAATTATCTTTGCAACCAGTATCTTGAGTTAAACGTAACGACATGATCAGTCTGATACTGATAATCACCAGTGATCACTGATCAGATGTCTACAGGGTGAAAATGATGCATCAGACAGACATACCTATGGGCAAACTTCTCGGCCTTGGCGGGAGCGTCGGGCACTGTGGGGTCGTTCTCCGCCCGCTGCCTGCAAATAAGAAGGCAAGCAGAGTGAGAACTGATGCAAGTACGGTTGCAATTCGAGGGGTCGGGACCGACGGTACCTGAAGGAAGGTACGGATTTGAGGAAGAGGTCGATCCACTGGATCTCGACGGGGGTGGCCTTGCGGGGGTTGTCGGAGGGGAAGCGGTAGGGTATGGTGCAGGCACGGTACGCGCTCTCCACCGGCCCCTGCAGCAGCGGGAACGGCACCGAAGGCGACGAGCTCTCCATGCTGCTGCTCCTCTGCCGCCGTCCGCCGCGGATCGCTCCTCCTTCTCCGCTTGTCGGCGGAGGTTAGGGTTTACTCGGCTACTAGTACTCGGAAGCGGTTAGCTCGGCCTCGCCGTGGGATCTGGTTGCGCCGTACGCAACGGCCGCCCCGGATGATGGAGGAAGCCGGCAATTGCGGAGATGCTACGGATATGCTGTTTTTTTTTGTTTTTTTTTTAGGGAAAGAGAGAGCGGAGCTCCGAGCTGCTATGCAGATTCTCTTGCGGTTTTTTTTTTTTTTTTTTTTTTTTTTTTTTTTTTTTTACCCTAGTATACCCTATACCCTAGTAGCGAGTGTATAATGGCTGGACAAAATCGCGCGCTGAGAGCACCCCACGTACTGTAGCAGCAACATAGCGAGTGTATAATGGCTGGACAAAATCGCGCGCTGAGAGCACTGTAAAATTAAAACAGTGTTCTACAGTGTGTGGTGGGGCCCGCATGTCAGCGACCCAGCGCGCTGCCGATTCTTGCAAAGAAGCACACGGGCGCCCGGAAATTCCACGTCCTTCACAGAAAATTCGACGCGGAGGACCTGTTCGCAAAATTGAAAAATGCCAGGGACTTCTATGCAAAACGATCGCAGAGCATCTCCTTCCTTTCCTCCTCCTCCCGCGCGGCCGGAGGTCGCCGTCTCCGCCGACGCTCGCCGCCGCCGTTCCTCAGCTCCCCATTCAAATCGAAGGTCACGGAAAGGTCCGCCGTCGCGTCCTCTGCATGCTCGCCCAGTCTCGCGTGCCGGAGCTCCCAAAACACGGCGGAATCGACGCCGGCGCGCTCGGTCCCCGCCGCTGCCTGAATGCTCGCCGGCGGCGGCTCCGGCGGCCATATGGCCCACCCCGCCGCCCATTCGGCTCCCCGCAACGCCCCCGAGCGGATCCGCCCGCTCCAAGCCCTGCGCGCGCACCGCTGCTCCACCGCGAGCTTGGCGGCGCGGCCGCGTCCGCCGCCGTCGCCGGTGACGTCACGCGCGCGTCATCGGGGGCCCTAACTGCCTTTTTTTTCTGTGATGAATTCCAAAATGGAAAAAAATCTTACGGGTGGGCCCCACGTGTCAGAAAATTAACAGATACATAAAAAAATGCTAAAATTCAAAAAAAAACACACACGTTCCAAACTACAATTCAAAATAATACAAATAATGCATCAAAATCTTCTAAATTTACTAGATTTCCAAACTTTCTACACATTATTTGCACCAAAAGATAGAAAAAAACATAATTTCCATACTACAATTTAAAATAATACAAAAAATACATCAAATAATGCATCAAATCTTCTAAATTTAATAAATTTCCAAACTTCCTACTCATTAGTTACACCAAAAGATAAACTATGCACAACATAATACAAATAACGTATCAAATTTTTCCAAAGTTAACCAAATTTCCAAACTTGCCACACAAAAAATGGAAAAAAAAACATTGTGTATAATTTACAGTTTATAAACTTCAAAATTTAATATCGCACGCGTCTCCACCTGTTACATTTTTTTTAAATGATTTTCAGTATAGGAGAAAAAGCCTAACATATGCGACCCACGTACCAGAAAAATAACAATTACACAAAAAAAAAAAAATTCGTAAAATTCATATCTTCCAATCTACAATTCAAAATAATATAAATAATACATCAAAATCTTCTAAATCTAATAGATTTCCAAATTTCCCCCACACAAAAAAAAAACATAAACGAAACAAAAAAATGCTAGCTACTTACGTTGTACAGTCAGAATCCAGTTTTGAAAATTTCAAAAAAAAATGCCTTCAAATCTTAACATTTAATAAACATAAACAAAAATTGAATAGAAACAACTTCTCACATTTAACATTTTTTTGAGATTTAAACAAATTACAAGTGCGAGTATTTAAAGTATTATTTGAGCAAAAAAAAAAATGAGAGAGATATAAAACGTGAAGTATAACAATAGCTTCAAATCTATACGTTGCAAGATATGCCAAATATATCAACTTAAAAAAAAACTACCTACTGACGTTCTACAGTCAAATTTCAAATTTGAATACCCCAAAAAAAAAATGCTTTCCAAATCTAGGACCTAATTCTTTAGCTGCCACTGCTATATACTTCGCATGTAAGATTGGTATCATATTCGCAGGAATGTGTTCACAGATATATCCTAAAAATAGGTATCCTACAAATAACTCAACAAGACCTGTAACGGGTGATAACTGATAACAACTAACATGGATTTCTAACAAATCGAACCAATTTACTTAAACAATTCCTACAAAATGAAGAACGTTAGAAAAAAACTACAATTTTGAATCTATCCATTGAACAATATGAATAATACATGCAAACAGTCAGAAAATAAAAAATAATACATCCAAACAGTCAGAAAATAAATGCTAACTACTGAGAGCATAAAAAAAATGCTTGACTATTTATATCGAAAAACAAACACGCTTAAATATTCCAATTTGATAAATACTTAAAAAAAATTACATCCAAACAGTCAAACAATAAATGCTACCTACTGACACCATAAAAAAAATGCTTTACTATTTATATCAAAAAAAAAACATGCTTAAATATTCCAATTTGATAAATACTTCAAAAAAAGAAATGCACCACCTCATACAATGCGTTTCCTCTAATTACAAACTTAAATTAAATATTTCAAATTCATGATTATTTAGATGCAACCTAATTTAATTTACTCTAATTACGTAATTCAATTCGACAAACGTACAATCCCACCACTATAGACTTAAATTTAATAACAATGTGAAAAATATAACTTTACCATTTCAGTTCGCTAGATATTTAGAGATACTCCACACAACAAATTCTAACGAATTTCAACATTTCAAATCCCATTATTCCTTTTTCTAACAATAGTTTAATCATTACTTTTCACGCTGACAAGCAAAGCTACCAATCACATGACCATGCCGTTAAAGTACAAATATATTTAAACACTTAAATTTGCTAAAAAATATGCAAATACTCCATCGACGAACCACAACAAATTTTAACATTTCGAATCACAACGTCGACGGTGAGCTTTATTAGATGATGGAATATAAGGGCTGCTTTCATTTAATTTGGACGATCATTTTTTACGATCTACAAAACATAACAAAAAAAAAATTCCGAATGTTGTTTAAGCAAAAGAAAAAGATAGAAAAGGAGGTACTATTTAAGCAATGTTCCAATTCTTTAAACAAATGATAGTGGACTCATGTTTTTCCCCGATACTCCAAACATTTAACATCTCTCTTAGTAATGAAGCCATTTGTCTAAAAAACATAAACAACGTTTCAATTTATAATAACAAAGTCCCATGTCTAAAAAAAAGCACAAATATTTAGAGTATTATTTACAAAAAAGAAAAATATAAGAGAAATGTGAAATGTGAAGTATAACAATGACTTCAAATCTATACGCCCGCAAAATATACCAAATATATCAACATGAACGCGACAAAAAAATGCTAGCTACTTACGTTGTACAGTCAAATTCCAGCTTTCAATATTTCAAAAAAATTAAATGCCTTCAAATCTTAACATTTAATAAATATAAGCAAAAAATGAGTAGAAACAACTTTCCAAATTTAACATTTTTTAAATATTCCAATAAATTATAAGTTCGACTATTTAAAGTATTATTTGAGCAAAATAAAAATTATGAGAGAGATATAAAATGTGAAGTATAACAATAGCTTCAAATCTATACGTTAGAGGAACCTGTTACTGGGCTGGGCTACGCAGAAGGACCCGTTGCTGGGCTAAGCTGGCTCCTCTGCGGCCCGTTCGGCCCTTTTTTTCCCCTTCCTGTTCTATTTTTCTTTTTCCAAAAACTTTTATTTCTTTTTTTACTTCCAAAAACTTCTGCAATTTCAAGATACAAATTTAAATCAGACCAAATAAAATTCTTCGAACTTTTAACAAGTTAAAATCAACATTTCAGAAACTTTGGTAAAAAAAAACTTCAATACTCAATTTTAGCAAGTTAAAATCAACATATTTATACAGCTCACATAAATAAAATCTTCAATATTGAATTTCCAAAAATCCAAGCAATTTCTAAACACAGACTTTCTTTGCATTTCAAAAACTTTCATCTCTCTGCAATTTTTAAATACCACCATTTCGAAATTTTATTTTCAGCCCCACATACGCAACATTGAAATATGAAATACATATGCAATTACGCAAACTATATATTCACTTAACTAAATGCTCATATAATGCACACCTCCTAATTACAAAGCAAAAAAAAAACAATTAGTAATGTTATCATAAAAACATAACCAAACATTTAAATTTACTAACTATTCGAAGGTACCCTACCATTTTCGAAGAAAAAAAAAGAGTAACATTCAGATACAATTTAAACACATTTTCTCCAATTACATTTAAAAATTCATAGCAACATACAAACATACTTGAATATTTCAATTTTGCTACGTATTTCGATATTCTCTAATACAGCTACAAAATAATTAAGAGTAACTTAAATTTTTTTTTGTAAGCAACAAAATAACCATTCAAAATACTGTGGAACATTGCCCAAATTATTGCAAACTTGGAAATTTAAAATCCTACACATTTACATCAATTTACAATATATAGATCCCATAAATCTCCTTTCAAATCAAGAAGAATCTTAAAAAAAATACCAATAAATGAATTTCTACAACCAAAATTGACTTCCTCTAATTTGATGCATACAATTTTATTACATTTCATACAAATGGATGTATCTCTACAAAATCGCATATGAAAATAATGAAAGAACACAACAAAATGCTCCGATAAAACAAATATTAATTATTTACGTCAGAAAACACAGAATTTTAGCATTTTAAGTTAATGAATATTTTATGAAAACCCTACCGCACTTCCTCTTTAGAACAATTTCTAAAGCATGAAAATATTTCCATAAATACCCTCACAACAATAAATGCTGATTATTTGTACCGGACAAAAAAAACATATTTACATATTCCACAGTCTTTAATATCTTTGGAACCTACTCATTTTACAAACGCAAATTATTCTAATCTGAAAAACACCCCAACTTCAACAATTTCCAAAACCTAATCAATTTTTAGCTGCAAGCTTCTTTCAATTTCAGTAATAAAAAAGTAGAACCATCAGAAAATAAATTCTATAAATACCCATCGCCAAAATATAAAAAAATATATGAAAATACTAGATGAAAAAAAACACCTCTTTTCCACAAAAGACAAATAAGTTCGAACAATTCAAATTGCCCTACATGTGCACAATTTTATGAAAAAAACAATCATATTTCACCATTCCAATTCAAATTACAAATTTTAATATTTTCATAGTGTCATATGACTTCCAAGTCTCCTGATTCCGCAACCACTACAACTTCAAAATGTGGACATTTCCAAAAATTGAAATTCACCACATTTCCCCTGGTTTTTTTTCCCCGAGAAACTTTCGTACCTTCCGAAATACAGCTTCAACAATTTTCAAATCTGCACAACTTCAAAATGTAGACATTTTCAACATTTCAATTCCACCACATAACCACATCGTACAAATTTGAAAATTCCAAAAAATTCAAATCCTTCCGAATCTAACAATTCCACCAATTTTTGCAATTGAAAATTGTATAATCGTACAAATAATTAAAACCTGAAAATCTGCTCAGTTCCAATCACTTTTTAAATCTATTTGACCAAATTTTCCAACTTTGACCATCTCCTAGACGTCAACTTTTTTCGAATCTCACAAATTTTTTAAAGCTATACATTTTTTAAACGTTTAAGCGTTCCAGCCCACTAAATATTTCAAAACTGTACAAAATACCTAAAAAATGCACACAAAAAAATGCTACCTACCTACAACAGAATAAAAACATGTTTTCACATTCCAATTTGTCAAACATTTTGGTGAACAAACAATGTACATATTGTACAAAAAAAAACAACAAGGGCGTTGCGTGACGGCACACAAAATTTAAGTCAACATACCAGCATTTTCAGACATTTCCAATTGCTTAGTATTCCGATGTTCCACAAAATATAACGCAAATGCTCAAAAAAACAACTAACTACTGATAAAAAAATAGAAACATTTTCCAACCATTTCGATTTTAGATGTACCAACATGCTCACAAAAAAAAGTGAACTATTTAAGTCAACATACCAACATTTTCAGACATTTCCAATTGCTTAATATTCTGATGTTCCACAAAATATAACGCAAATGCTAAAAAAAAACAATATACTCATAGCAAATTACAAAAATATTACAACATTTCATTTTAGCCAATATTTCGACACCATACAAACGAACTTTCCGCAAATGTAAAATCAAATTCAAATGGATTTTCCTGATTTCACTTAGATATTGACGTCGAAATGCAAACATGTTTGACCATTCCGATCCACTGAATATTTGAATATTACATACAATATATCCGAAATGCACACAAAGAATGCTACCTATTCATGACAAAATAAAAACATGTTCCAACATACCAATTTAGCTAACATTTTTGTTAACAAATAATATATATACTGCACAAAAATAAACATCAAGGGCGTGCCGTGACGGCACGCCAAATTCAACTAGTAGTATATTAAGGGAGGAAACTTTCTCGCCCTGTGGTTGCCCCGAGTACTGTTCATAAGTACAGTTGTACAGTGCTCTTTTTTTTTTTGCGAATTTTTTTTCCCAGAAATCTTTTTAACATTTTCCCCCCAAAATTATATACACGAAACGTATGCGCGTCGACGGGTAGGCTACATCCCCGTTAACGGTTTCGAGTTCTACCGACTCTAACTCTTCAGTTTTGGATCCAAATTCGCACAAACATTCAACGATTTTGTCCAATTTTTTTGCAAAAAAGCCCCCATTTTTCCAAAAAATTATATGCGCGACGACGGGTAGCTTCCATCCCCGTGAACGGTTTCGAGCTAACTCCTCAGTTTTGGATCCAAATTCGCACAAACATTTGACGCATTTTGTCCAATATTTTGCAGAAAAGTCCCCGCGTTTTCCAAAAAAAATATATACACGCACGTGAACATTTGACGCATTTTGTCCAATATTTTGCAGAAAATGTGAGGGCCCCTCAGATTTACCAACGTCCGAGGTGCCCACGTTATGTAAACAGATCACGATCCCAATGATCAGTGCATCGCGATCACATAACCAACTGGTATACAAAGTTACATCATTCAAACGTACATACAAGTCTTACACAAATAATTAGTGGTCACATGACCAAGTCTGCAATCAATGTCACGCAGGACAGAATTAACTACGATATAGCGGAAGCTCTCGGCTAGCGTCGGCCCTCGTCACAACAGGACGCACTCCCACAGAGCAGTTGACCGGTGACACTCAGTTGGCGTAGTCGTCGGCGTACTCCTCATCTTCGGCGTAGGTCTTCTCGTTGGAAATCTGGACATTGGAATATCCAGGGACACAGCCATGAGTACAATTACGTACTCGCAAGACCACCACCAGGCTTAAGTTTTTCATGGTAATGCAATAAAAGCGTTTTCGAAAACTGGGATAGCTGCTATATATGACTATAGGGCTTAATTTTCGCAAAACGATGCTTTTAGACATAGAGAATACAACATCTCTATATCTTTGTTAAAAAGGGCATTTGGAGATATAATTCTCCTTATAGAAATGGCAGAAACCGTTTCCACTTTTGAAAACACTTTTGTAAAACTTTTTCAGAAACACTAGGATAGGGATGCCCCTTTTTCCTTTCCGGGTTCCGACTGGTTGACTCCCCGAGACCAACCATCTTCTCCCAAATTCCGTACCTCCCAGGTACCTCCTTGATGCCTCCTTTCTCCTTTGCCGAAAACAGTTTCTTTTTAAAACATAAAAAATGCCCATACGCCTAGATCGGGGGCCTTTCCAACCGTCCATGACCGAGGACTCGGCTATTCGAATAGATTTACACTCTGCAGAGGTGGTACACTTTCACCACAAGATTCGGATGGTCTGCCGTGGATCAACCACGGACTATACGGAGACAGCATGCACACATCAGACGGCCGATCCTAACTTCCACTATGTCAGTGCTAGTATAAGAATATCCTCTTCGAGTGGGTTTGTTCTCCCCGGCACCGAGTGAGCTATCCGTATCAATCCGGTTTCCCCTAGCCTCACACCGCCATGACAGGAGACCCACCGTTGCTTCCCGGTGGCACACGAAGTCCACACTTTGTATGCCCATTCCCTTGCAGCATTCGGTTCCGGGGACTCTAACCCCTTCTAGCCAATTGAGGAGTATTCGAATACTAACACCAACAAGCTTCCGCTAAGCCCGTGCCCATTTTGGGGTAATGTGGTTGTACGGGTTAATTGTTCGGGCGGCCACTAGGGCTGTACTTTGTTTTTCAAAACATCTCCACCTCCGACTGCTCCCAGCAGCTCGGGTTTTCGTAAACTCACCGAATGCTCCCAGCAACTCGGGTTTTCGTAAACATCTCCGATTGCTCCCAGCAACTCAGGTTTTATAAAACACTTTCTCGCCGATTGCTCCCAGCAGCTCGGGTTTTTCCTCTGAAAACATTTTATCAAAACCAGGCTCCCATCCTATAGTTTTGAGATAAGAATATAAGGATATACTACTAGAAAATATAATTTTATTGATAGCGCCTTCAGTAGAAGGCTTCTCAAGTGAAGACCTATTTTTATAAAATCTATTATATACTAGTAGATATCTTTGGCCAAACAATATTTTGTAAAATAGTTTTTGGGTGGCAAAATGCCACAGAAGAAATAAAACATGCATTATTTTATTTTGTAAACAAAACATGCTTTGTAGAAATAATAGGATTTCAGAAGGGTGGGGAGGTGGCTTGCCTTGCTTAGCAAAGTGTCCCTGATCTGGTTCTGCTTCGTAGACCTGTTCAGTTTCCACGTACTGTTCCTCCTCCTGCGGATCTAATGTACCGGAAAAATAAACGGAACTACCGTCACTCTAAGAAGCGGGTTGACAACAATCTAAAGTAAATAAACAAAACAGCAAGCATTGCACGAAACACTAAGCTAGCTAACAAGAGCAAGCGATTCACTTAGTTATACAACCACCACCAGAAGGTCCATAAAGCTAAGACAAACAACACACACACCTAAGCATATATACACAACAATCCTAATAGTTAAAAAGGTGGTTTTAACTAAACCCTAAAGCAAACTCCACTTAGGGTGGTTAGGTCACTTAACAAGGGCTGTTACCGTAGTTTAGGAAATACTTCAGACAAAAGTATCTCTTTAGTTTTCAGGAAATACTTCAGACAAAAGTAAAATTGCTAATTATTTTCTATTATTAAATTATTCCACCAAGTTAAGATAGGGACATTAACAAACTACTCATGCTAGTATTAGACTTAAGGGCTATCAAGTTCAATTAACAAGGCAAACATATCAAACCACACAACCATGTTTGGCAACTACAAAACCATTTATTATTTATTTACAAAATAAGGTTAAGGTGATAATTAGACCACCTTTTTGAATCACTTTCAATTTTGTAAAACTAAACATCACTAATAAACTTAAAACAACCAGTAGCTAAGAAGAACTTTATTAGTGAAGTTTACTTTATTCCAATAATCATGTAATTAAGCAAACAAGCATGATTAATTTATTTTATTTCCTTAGGCATTAATAGCATTTTATAACTAACTACATTTTATTTCTACTCAAGCACTAACAGTACTAACATATTAAACATTTCTAACAATCATCTCACAAAGCAACCCACAACAAATCACATCCAAGAGAAAAGTGTAGCACCCAAACCATTTTGATTTCTTTTCTTTAAAGGATTTAATGGACAGAAAACTGTACCCAAGCCATTTTAACACACACACAACCTCTGGATAAAACAACTAAAACAATCCTAAACATAGACAAACAAAGGCAATCAATTAAAATGGGGCTTTTTATAGTAGCAGTGTTGCTGTTTTTGGGGAAACATCCACAATTCCTAAAATAATGCTCTTAAAAATCTATCCTTCTACCTCAGTACTGCTATAAGTGATACCAAGCTAGGGGAATTGGATTCATGTCAAAAGCTAACACCAAATTGGAACTAAAAATCCTACAAAGGCTACTGGTCTCAAAACCAAAAGGAGTAGAACTCCAGTTCTAGGAATCTCCTGCATGCAAGGTTAAATCCTATGGAAAAGTATTGATTTTAGCTTTCTGTAGAAATTGGATTCACCTAAAAAGAACATTCATAGCTCAAGATATCCTAAAAAGAGTGGAAAACACACTTTCTGCAATATTTAATGTGCAGCACAAAATACAATTTATTTTTCTTCCAAACTGGTCCTGCATGTTTAAGAAAACACATAGTCATCCAACAAAAATAACCCTAAATAATCTACACACGCAGATTTGCCACAACTGAATTAAACTAGATGCAAACAATTAGCAGAAACTAAAAAAAAATTAAATCTGGGAAATAAAAACGCTGGCGGGCCGTGCATGGGCTGGATCTGGCAGCGGCCGGCACGGATCTGGGCCGTGCGCGAGACAGGCCGGCCCAACTCGGCGTCCAGCGCGCGCCCGCGCGAGAAAACGGTCCGCGCCGTGCTGGATTCAAACAGGGCCGTAGATCTGAAGATCTACGGTTCTCCTGCATCGCCTCCAGCGCGACGCGCGCAAGGCGAGCTCGAGGCCGGGAAAAATGGCGGCGGCGGGGAAGCCCACCTAGGGGCTGCGTGCGGCTGAGGGAGGGGTCGGGGTCGAGGGAGGAGGCGATGGCGAGCACGGCGGTGTCCTCAGGCGCCGCATGCATCGCCGGAACCCATGGCGACGGCGGCGGCGTGTTCCTCGGGTCGTGGATGGAGGCGACGTCAACGGCGGCCTATGGGCGAAAAGAAGAGGGGGAGGGGTTAGGTATTGCAGAGGGAAACTCCACGGGCCAAAAATGGCGGAGAAAGGGGGAGTAGAACGGCGGCCACAGCAAGATCTCGCCGGCGGTGACCTTCGGATTTTTGGACGTTTCTCGAGCAGCAGATGGCACGGGAGCGGGCTGGGCGTCTGGGGTGGAGAGAGGGGATGAGTGTGCACGGTCTGGAAGAGGAATGGGGAGCAGGGAGGCACGGGGTCGAGTTTTTGGACAGTGGCCTCTTCTATGGCTTGTTCGGACCAGGGGGTCCAAGGAGAGGGAGAGAGGCACATCCATTGGCTCGAGTGGGCGGTGCAGGTGGGGGCAGTGTGGTGCTGGTCGGAGACGTGGCCTGGCCAGTGGGAGGAGAGGGGATGAAGTTCCATAGGGCCACGGTGGAAATAGGAGGAAGGTGAGTGGAGAAGAGGGGTGGTGGAGAGGGGGATGGGTGAGTGACATGAGGGCTCCAGCTGACTAGGACGTCCTCTCTGTCCAGGGGTGAGAGGAAAAGATGAAGGAGAGAGGGATGGGGTCGGTTTAGTTAGTTTTAGGGTTTTTAAACTAACACTAATTCGATTTTTTCTAAATTAAACTCACAAGACAAAATGTGGTCAACACAAGAGCTAACTCAAAAACATGAGTGTGGTGAACTAAGTGAGGTGGTGCAAAAAGTTCTAATTCTAAAAGCATGAAGACAGAATTTTGAAAACCAAGAAATTTGAGAAAAGTGACCAAATGGTCACTGTTTTGGTTAGCCCTAAACACCAAGATGGTATTATGCTCAAACAAGCTCTAAAAAGGTCAAACAAAGCATAACCTGGAAGTAGAATGTTCAAGGAGCAAGATGGTCGAGGTGCATTGCAAAAACCACACCACAGATGCTTAATCCAGGGCTCTAGATTGGCTATGTTTTAGAAATCGAGAAGATCCAATCTACCCAATTTAAAACTAGAGGAAAATATAAAAGTGATACTAAAAAGATTCAACACAACCAAAAAGGGCTTAAGGAACCAAACATGAGCTCCAGCAAAAGTTGTCTAAAATAACACAAAAGTTTTTGTTATTTCTGAAAATTCTAACTTAACACCACAATTCAAAATTTAAGAAATACAGACCTTCCCCCCTTAAAAGAATCTCGTCCCGAGATTCCTAAGCGAGGGCTAAGAGAGTGCAAGGTTAGGGGTGTTGGATGCTCCTTCACTTCCAAGGTTGTTGATTCTCCACGGAGGTCTCCTTGTCGATACATCATCGGATTTCTTTCGGAAGGCTTTCGGTCTCTGCTGAAGGTGCCGTCATGAAGGTCGATGCTGATCAGCGTTCCTGTCGAGTTGACTTCAAATACTCCAGTGTTAGGGCGCAAAGGACAGTTTGCCAAAGCTCCCTAATAAAACTAGCGTATGTCTTCCCCCCTTAAAAAGGGGCCTTGAAGGGTAACTGTTGAAGGTAC
This sequence comes from Poa pratensis, assembly GCA_947311845.1. Classification (NCBI taxonomy): domain Eukaryota; kingdom Viridiplantae; phylum Streptophyta; class Magnoliopsida; order Poales; family Poaceae; genus Poa; species Poa pratensis. Next base: position 22,194,679 of record CAMZMU010000101.1, on the reverse strand, counting down.
AAGTTGTTGCAGACTTCAATATGTTGTTGTTTCTTGGGTATCACGGCGATCTTTGTCTTGGTCGTAGCTCCTTGGCACTTGCGGTTGATGTAGACACTTGTCCAGATATTGCCGTCTTGAGAGGTTAGCAGTTAAATCTCCGCCAACAGTTTTCAAGCCTCACAGGGGTGTCAGGTTCGTAGACTTGATTCTCTCCGGTTTTTCCTAATAGTCAAAGGGTGCTACAAGCTACTAAAGGCGTCTAACTTGCTTAGTGTGTTGTCAACAGCAACAGTCTTCGGGCCTTTCGTCGTTCTTGGCGTCTTGTTGGATATGATGTCTTCTATCGTGCCCACCTTCGGTTTAGCTGACGAACAAAGTTGATGAAGACTTCCTTGGTTCGTTGGCTTCATGACTCCACACACTATCCTTCAGAGGTCGGGCCTATCTTAGTTAGCCTAGAAGATTAGTTAAGATACTTAGTGCTATTAGTCTCAAGTCGGGCAAGTCGAGTTAATATTGTTGGCGCCTAGAAGGCACTTATGACTCTTGCTTCAGGGTTCAATTTGATGTAGAGGATCTTCAATGCTGGTTGCCATCGTTGTTGCTGACCTCGATTTCCTTCGGACTTCATGACTTGAGGGCTTCACAAAAAAAATCTTCAAAAAGTAGTGGCTCTTGCCAATCCTTGAGTCCTCCTTGTTTCCGTTTGTAGGTCTCGAGGAGGTTAGCTAGTAACATGTCACTGGTGTTAGATGTTACTCTAAAGTTAGATACGCCAAATTAGTGATGGTATACTGGTAATTCGAAAAGTTAATTAAAATAGGCAAGGCTCGTTGCATCACGGGGATGGGCGTTCTCGGGGTGGTCTTCTGTATCGGGTGTGGTTAAAAGCTCTCACGTGCCAAAGTTTAGATCAGAGGCATATCATTAAAGAGAGGTTTTCTAAACAAGTTTTGAAATGCATCACGATGCATCTGACGCTAAAAAGGGGCCAAAAAGGTATTTTGTGTAGAGGCAAAAAGATTTTTAAACAAAAGGGAAGGTTGGGTCTAACATGTGCTACCGACGAAGAGCGCTGGTGAAACACACCAGGAAAACAACATACCACGACAAGCAATCTGAATCATTGTCAATCACTAGGTGCATCAGGTCTCAACAGAAGCAGCACACACGACATAGTTCCGCACATGGGCATAGTTTTAACCCTAAACATAACAACAAACTAATTTGCGACTGGGAGGGGAACATGACTTCATTCAACCGTCACAAACTACTAGATGTGGCGCCTCTTGGAAGATTCGTTCTTGGGGAGGGACTCTTTGTTTGCCTTCAAAGCTTCAATCTCCTCGTAGGCTTCCTTGAGATCCTTCCGGGTGTTGAGGACTCGGTACCTGAGTCTTTCTCCCATTTCATCAATGGCGGCCCATGCAGCGCTCCTTGCTGACTCCATAAAGGAGGCGTACTGAGACTCTGAGTTGGTGAACATCATATATCCCGTTTTATTTGATCATCACCTTTGTTCTTGTAGAGGTGGAGTTGCACCCACCAAAGTTCTTGTCCATTCTCCATCCAGGGAAAACCCTTGTAGACTGCGGGCCCTTCTAGTTCGAAGCTCAGCATGAGGTTCTCCAGGGCCTTGGGAAACTCAGTGGTGCTTTCCAAAGTCATGGTCATCGTCGGGCCCTTCTTGAGTGATTCGATGAGGCTCGACATCTATAAATAAAGAAAACGTCTTAGGAGGAGGCGTAAAAATAAAAGAATCAAGGCTAAGGTATCTCGAGGAAAGGTAGGGTTTTCAGTCCTCAGGTTCGTTCCTAGTTTGACGTCATTCCTAAGGTTCTTATTTATGTCTAGCAAGGTACACACAGACACGGAGCACACATTCAACCAACGCTTCAGCAAAAAGCACACAAGCAAGACACACACTTAAGCAAAAAGCATACCAGCAAAAGAGCACACATGACTTTATAGTACCAAAAAGGGCACTCAACAATCGTGAGAGTCGGGTAATTCAACCAAGGGTCATATCCTACTTCATCCTATGGGGTTTGGTGTCACATGGCTACTGAAGTCTTCATTGGATCCCTTGGGTTCCTGCCGAAAAGTTTGAGATTGTCTCGTTTGCTGAGGGAGTAACACTGTTGAGGTTGAGTCGAGGGAGCGAAGATGATTTTGCATTCTTGTCCTGCATTCTGCACACCCGAGGTATTTGGAGGTCCGGGTTTTGCTGTCATCGACGATTTTCGTCTTGTGGACTATGCATCTGAGAACTCTTGTTTCCGTCTTAGCTCTAGCTACTTAGGTCTCACTTGGGTCCATCGTCAAGCGTAACCAGTTTTGAATAGGGACAAGAGAGTAGAGAAAACTCTTTTGAAATCTTTGAAATTAGAGAGCTAAGATCAAGAAATTTTATAGAATAGGTGAGGAGTGGAAACCATACTAGGCTCTCCTTGAAAAAATAGATTTCTGTAGAAATAAGTTTTAGCAAAGTATTTCCTTCCTAAGCTAACGACCATGCTAACTAAGGTCTCCTAAGGTCAACGATGGCTCTGATACCAAGTCTATGAGGGCCCCTCAGATTTACCAACGTCCGAGGTGCCCACGTTATGTAAACAGATCACGATCCCAATGATCAGTGCATCGCGATCACATAACCAACTGGTATACAAAGTTACATCATTCAAACGTACATACAAGTCTTACACAAATAATTAGTGGTCACATGACCAAGTCTGCAATCAATGTCACGCAGGACAGAATTAACTACGATATAGCGGAAGCTCTCGGCTAGTGTCGGCCCTCGTCACAACAGGACGCACTCCCACAGAGCAGTTGACCGGTGACACTCAGTTGGCGTAGTCGTCGGCGTACTCCTCATCTTCGGCGTAGGTCTTCTCGTTGGAAATCTGGACATTGGAATATCCAGGGACACAGCCATGAGTACAATTACGTACTCGCAAGACCACCACCAGGCTTAAGTTTTCATGGTAATGCAATAAAAGTGTTTTCGAAAACTGGGATAGCTGCTATATATGACTATAGGGCTTAATTTTCGCAAAACGATGCTTTTAGACATAGAGAATACAACATCTCTATATCTTTGTTAAAAAGGCATTTGGAGATATAATTCTCCTTATAGAAATGGCAGAAACCGTTTTCACTTTTGAAAACACTTTTGTAAAACTTTTTCAGAAACACTAGGATAGGGATGCCCCTTTTTCCTTTCCGGGTTCCGACTGGTTGACTCCCCGAGACCAACCATCTTCTCCCAAATTCCGTACCTCCCAGGTACCTCCTTGATGCCTCCTTTCTCCTTTGCCGAAAACAGTTTCTTTTTAAAACATAAAAAATGCCCATACGACTAGATCGGGGGCCTTTCCAACCGTCCATGACCGAGGACTCGGCTATTCGAATAGATTTACACTCTGCAGAGGTGGTACACTTTCACCACAAGATTCGGATGGTCTGCCGTGGATCAACCACGGACTGTACGGAGACAGCATGCACACATCAGACGGCCGATCCTAACTTCCACTATGTCAGTGCTAGTATAAGAATATCCTCTTCGAGTGGGTTTGTTCTCCCCGGCACCGAGTGAGCTAGCCGTATCGATCCGGTTTCCCCTAGCCTCACACCGCCATGACAGGAGACCCACCGTTGCTTCCCGGTGGCACACGAAGTCCACACTTTGTATGCCCATTCCCTTGCAGCATTCGGTTCCGGGGACTCTAACCCCTTCTAGCCAATTGAGGAGTATTCGAATACTAACACCAACAAGCTTCCGCTAAGCCCGTGCCCATTTTGGGGTAATGTGGTTGTACGGGTTAATTGTTCGGGCGGCCGCTAGGGCTGTACTTTGTTTTTCAAAACATCTCCACCTCCGACTGCTCCCAGCAGCTCGGGTTTTCGTAAACTCACCGAATGCTCCCAGCAACTCGGGTTTTCGTAAACATCTCCGATTGCTCCCAGCAACTCAGGTTTTATAAAACACTTTCTCGCCGATTGCTCCCAGCAGCTCAGGTTTTTCCTCCGAAAACATTTTATCAAAACCAGGCTCCCATCCTATAGTTTTGAGATAAGAATATAAGGATATACTACTAGAAAATATAATTTTCTTGATAGCGCCTTCAGTAGAAGGCTTCTCAAGTGAAGACCTATTTTTATAAAATCTATTATATACTAGTAGATATCTTTGGCCAAACAATATTTTGTAAAATAGTTTTTGGGTGGCAAAATGCCACAGAAGAAATAAAACATGCATTATTTTATTTTGTAAACAAAACATGCTTTGTAGAAATAATAGGATTTCAGAAGGGTGGGGAGGTGGCTTGCCTTGCTTAGCAAAGTGTCCCTGATCTGGTTCTGCTTCGTAGACCTGTTCAGTTTCCACGTACTGTTCCTCCTCCTGCGGATCTAATGTACCGGAAAAATAAACGGAACTACCGTCACTCTAAGAAGCGGGTTGACAACAATCTAAAGTAAATAAACAAAACAGCAAGCATTGCACGAAACACTAAGCTAGCTAACAAGAGCAAGCGATTCACTTAGTTATACAACCACCACCAGAAGGTCCATAAAGCTAAGACAAACAACACACACACCTAAGCATATATACACAACAATCCTAATAGTTACAAAGGTGGTTTTAACTAAACCCTAAAGCAAACTCCACTTAGGGTGGTTAGGTCACTTAACAAGGGCTGTTACCGTAGTTTAGGAAATACTTCAGACAAAAGTATCTCTTTAGTTTTCAGGAAATACTTCAGACAAAAGTTAAATTACTAATTATTTTCTATTATTAAATTATTCCACCAAGTTAAGATAGGGACATTAACAAACTACTCATGCTAGTATTAGACTTAAGGGCTATCAAGTTCAATTAACAAGGCAAACATATCAAACCACACAACCATGTTTGGCAACTACAAAACCATTTATTATTTATTTACAAAATAAGGTTAAGGTGATAATTAGACCACCTTTTTGAATCACTTTCAATTTTGTAAAACTAAACATCACTAATAAACTTAAAACAACCAGTAGCTAAGAAGAACTTTATTAGTGAAGTTTACTTTATTCCAATAATCATGTAATTAAGCAAACAAGCATGATTAATTTATTTTATTTCCTTAGGCATTAATAGCATTTTATAACTAACTACATTTTATTTCTACTCAAGCACTAACAGTACTAACATATTAAACATTTCTAACAATCATCTCACAAAGCAACCCACATCAAATCACATCCAAGAGAAAAGTGTAGCACCCAAACCATTTTGATTTCTTTTCTTTAAAGGATTTAATGGACAGAAAACTGTACCCAAGCCATTTTAACACACACACAACCTCTGGATAAAACAACTAAAACAATCCTAAACATAGACAAACAAAGGCAATCAATTAAAATGGGGCTTTTTATAGTAGCAGTGTTGCTGTTTTTGGGGAAACATCCACAATTCCTAAAATAATGCTCTTAAAAATCTATCCTTCTACCTCAGTACTGCTATAAGTGATACCAAGCTAGGGGAATTGGACTCATGTTAAAAGCTAACACCAAATTGGAACTAAAAATCCTACAAAGGCTACTGGTTTCAAAACCAAAAGGAGTAGAACTCCAGTTCTAGGAATCTCCTGCATGCAAGGTTAAATCCTATGGAAAAGTATTGATTTTAGCTTTCTGTAGAAATTGGATTCACCTAAAAAGAACATTCATAGCTCAAGATATCCTAAAAAGAGTGGAAAACACACTTTCTGCAATATTTAATGTGCAGCACAAAATACAATTTATTTTTCTTCCAAACTGGTCCTGCATGTTTAAGAAAACACATAGTCATCCAACAAAAATAACCCTAAATAATCTACACGCACAAATTTGCCACAACTGAATTAAACTAGATGCAAACAATTAGCAGAAACTAAAAAAAAATTAAATCTGGGAAATAAAAACGCTGGCGGGCCGTGCATGGGCTGGATCTGGCAGCGGCCGGCACGGATCTGGGCCGTGCGCGAGACAGGCCGGCCCAACTCGGCGTCCAGCGCGCGCCCGCGCGAGAAAACGGTCCGCGCCGTGCTGGATTCAAACAGGGCCGTAGATCTGAAGATCTACGGTTCTCCTGCATCGCCTCCAGCGCGACGCGCGCAAGGCGAGCTCGACTCCGGGAAAAATGGCGGCGGCGGGGAAGCCCACCTAGGGGCTGCGTGCGGCTGAGGGAGGGGTCGGGGTCGAGGGAGGAGGCGATGGCGAGCATGGCGGTGTCCTCAGGCGCCGCATGCATCGCCGGAACCCATGGCGACGGCGGCGGCGTGTTCCTCGGGTCGTGGATGGAGGCGACGTCAACGGTGGCCTATGGGCGAAAAGAAGAGGGGGAGGGGTTAGGTATTGCAGAGGGAAACTCCACGGGCCAAAAATGGCGGAGAAAGGGGGAGTAGAACGGCGGCCACAGCAAGATCTCGCCGGCGGTGACCTTCGGATTTTTGGACGTTTCTCGAGCAGCAGATGGCACGGGAGCGGGCTGGGCGTCTGGGGTGGAGAGAGGGATGAGTATGCACGGTCTGGAAGAGGAATGGGGAGCAGGGAGGCACGGGGTCGAGTTTTTGGACAGTGGCCTCTTCTAGGGCTTGTTCGGACCAGGGGGTCCAAGGAGAGGGAGAGAGGCACGTCCATTGGCTCGAGTGGGCGGTGCAGGTGGGGGCAGTGTGGTGCTGGTCGGAGACGTGGACTGGCCAGTGGGAGGAGAGGGGATGAAGTTCCATAGGGCCACGGTGGAAAGAGGAGGAAGGTGAGTGGAGAAGAGGGGTGGTGGAGAGGGGGATGGGTGAGTGACATGAGGGCTCCAGCTGACTAGGACGTCCTCTCTGTCCAGGGGTGAGAGGAAAAGATGAAGGAGAGAGGGATGGGGTCGGTTTAGTTAGTTTTAGGGTTTTTAAACTAACACTAATTCGATTTTTTCTAAATTAAACTCACAAGACAAAATGTGGTCAACACAAGAGCTAACTCAAAAACATGAGTGTGGTGAACTAAGTGAGGTGGTGCAAAAAGTTCTAATTCTAAAAGCATGAAGACAGAATTTTGAAAACCAAGAAATTTGAGAAAAGTGACCAAATGGTCACTGTTTTGGTTAGCCCTAAACACCAAGATGGTATTATGCTCAAACAAGCTCTAAAAAGGTCAAACAAAGCATAACCTGGAAGTAGAATGTTCAAGGAGCAAGATGGTCGAGGTGCATTGCAAAAACCACACCACAGATGCTTAATCCAGGGCTCTAGATTGGCTATGTTTTAGAAATCGAGAAGATCCAATCTACCCAATTTAAAACTAGAGGAAAATATAAAAGTGATACTAAAAAGATTCAACACAACCAAAAAGGGCTTAAGGAACCAAACATGAGCTCCAGCAAAAGTTGTCTAAAATAACACAAAAGTTTTTGTTATTTCTGAAAATTCTAACTTAACACCACAATTCAAAGTTTAAGAAAATTGGGGTGTTACAGAAAAGTCCCCACGTTTTCCAAAAAAAATATATACACGCACGTGAACAGTACCCGAGTGCTCTTTTTTTCCCTTTTTTTTGAAAAATTTTCCCCACAAGTTTTTTAAACATTTTTTTTACCAAAAAATATATACATGAAACGTATGCGCGTCGACAGGTAGGCTCCATTCCCGTGACCGGTTTCCAGTTTTGTCGACTCCAACTCCTCAATTTTGGATCCAAATTCGCACAGACGTTTGACGAATTTTGTCCAATTTTTTACAGAAAAGACCCCGCGTTTCCAATAAATTAGATACACGAAATATATGCGCGTCGACGGAGACGCTCCATCCCCGTGAACGGTTTCGAATTCTGTCGACTCCAACTCCTCAATTTTTTCATACATAAAATTTCTCTTAAAGGGTGCGGCGTGTCGCCGCGCCGAATTCAACTAGTCAACTCATGAAAGGCCCACGTCGTGTGACCAGATCCGTGGATGCAAGTAGGGGTGGAAACGGATCATATGCGGATCGGATAGTATCATTCCCACGTCCGTTTTATATTTTCAAAACGAATACAAATACAAATACGGCTGTTGTCGAATATGAATGTGGAGTGAATATTACTCGAATACAAATGCGGATCAGATGTTTTCTTAATTCAAAACGGAAAACAATATACGAAATAATAGACATGTGGCTTATAACGAGTCAACTATAAAACGGTACAGTTATTAGTAATAAGCTATATAATACACAATTGTTATAAAATTCAATCATAGAAAAATATATTTGACCATTTTCTTACACTTTTAGGGTGGGTAATTAACATATCATGTTAGAATTACCACAATTGACTAACATAATTTTATTTGGATACGGATATACCCATTTTCTCCATATTTGTTTCAAAATTGAATACCACATTTGTTTGTATTTGTAAAAACCAATCCGGATATTTACCCTTTCTATTTTGTTCAAATTCGGATATTTACCACTTCCATTTTCAATTTCTCAAATACGAATGTCGGATAATTCAATTTATCCGCTGCCAGTTCCCACCCCTAGATGCGAGGAAGAGGCCATTCAAGATTCTCACAAACTGCTCAAAATATTCAAGATTCTCTTTTTTTTTTTGAGATTTCCAGGACTTAGTACATCTGTAGTATCTGAACTCACGCACTACACACTCCACACACACAACACCACACGAACGCCACCCGTGCGCAAGCTAGACCTAACCAGACTATACTAAGACTTTGAGCCTTCCGCGAGCCTAGATCTTCTGGGAAACCTTTGCGGTGGTGGGCACACCACAATACCAGTATCGAACCGCGGTGGAATCGGCTCAGCGCAAACACTGTTCACGTGAAACACTGTTCACGTGAACAGTGCCGCGCGGGTGAGACAACCCGGAATTCGCTCCTGAGGAGTCGAACCCGGGTGGGCAGCCTAGCCACCGCTAGTGCTAGCCACTGAGCTAGAGCTCAGTCCTCAATATTCATGATTCTCAAAAAAAAAAGGAAGAGGACATTCAAGAGGGTCGAGGAGGTCTCTTGTCCACCTTCATCTTTAGACAGGACTACAGGTGTACACTGGGAGCCGGACATTTGAAAAGGTTACTCTTTTATAGTGATTTTCATGCAACCTACTTTATCCCGTGTCAGAAAAGAATATAACCAAAACTCTCTTGTTGTGATACTTGTCAAATATGCAGACATAGCACAAAGTCCTTGCAGAAGCAGAAATTGACACTTGGCGAGACAGCAGCGTGCGCGCGTGAAATGATAAGTGGACACTTGGCGAGATGGGAGTGTTGGATGTATGCCCAAAAGGCAATGTATTTATACATCTTATTCATATATTATGTTTCATGTTTATTATGCTATAATTGCTATGATTTCTGAATACGTGATTCAGGAGAAAGCTCGTACGCACGTGTATAAAACATGAACAGTAAAAGTTACCCTAGTCTTATTTACAGACTAATTTGTTGAATGCTTGATGATCAAGATTTCATGGTCATGGACATTGTATATGTCAGCATCAATAAATGGCATATTGTGGGAGAACAATATGGCTGGGTAGACCCAAGTTTTGGTATGCTAAGAGATTCCGTTTGTTTTGTCCTTAGCTTATCTCAGAAAGGTTATTTTACAACATGTTCTTGAACCATGAGGTTATTAGGGTTGTGTATACTAGAGTAATTGCTTTGGTGTTGTCAACCATCACGACCGTAACTGGGTGATCATAACGGCAGTTACTGGGTAGTTACAAAGGTATGCATGATCGTAATGTTCTGAGATGGAAGATTGCTCCTCTGTCAAAAGAGAGATACGCCCTGGGCCCACTCGGTATGAAAGGTATCCATTACGTTCTGCAGACAATGCATGGTGAAGTTACATCTTGTGGGATATCGTAATACAGGAACGAGTAAAGGGAACTTGCCGGTTAACGAGATAGACAAAGATGTAGTGAATCAGGAAAGATTCATGGCAACATCATCGGATATGTATATCTCGAGTAAAGTTCTGTATCGCGAGTAATGGGAATGATGTATTAATAATCGACAGGTTCAACAGAGTGTCTTCGCATAACGGTAGCAGTTATTCAGGTCGTCCTCGGATCTGACCCTGGCCGGTGATTAGATGAGCAGATCTAATTATAGCTACACGTTATCGAACCTGTAGGGTGGACACGCTTAAACTAGGATTTGGTTAGTTGTGTATATTGGTTGGTCTGGAACATAGTGAGAAAATATCACCGGAATGGTATCTGCGTGATAGATATATTTATATATCAGAGAGATATTAAAGGCAGACGTTGGATGTCTCGGAATGATAGAAGTTACTATCATAATCAGATTTATTCCAAGGGTGTTTATATAAGTGGTAATATTTATCTAGAGTATTTTGTCTGCGGACACTTGGTGTCCCGGATCATATAAAAGTGTTTTATATGATAAGTAATTAATTCAGAAAATATTCTGTAAAAGGAAATATTCAAATAAGAATTAATTAGAAAAAATATTATTTAGTTAAATATTAATTAAATATTAATTTATTTAATTGATAAATAATTATGGAAAAATATTAAATAAAAAGGCCAATAAAAAGTGGTTGCTACATGGACCCTAGGGCCCACATGGTGGTGGCCCGAAGCCGAGGGGGGGGGGGGGGGGGGGGTCCCCCCACGGCCGAACCCTAGTGGGTCGAATGGCCCATGGGGGAGGCGGCGACCAGGCGGGCCGGGCGGCGCGGTGGGCCAGGCGGGCCCTACCCGAGGCGGTGCAGCGGCGGGCCCCACCCGGGGGTCGGTGCGGCGGCGGCCACACCCGGGTCGGTGCAAGGAAGGAGGGGAGGGGAGGTGAGTTGGAGTCCTACTCCAACTCTCTCTCCCAAACCGAATTGGGCTAGGGGTCTTTCCCGTTGCCCAAGTCCCTCCACCCCTTGACCATCTATATAAACCCCACCCCCTCCTATTTGGAGAGACATAAGAAACATACAATAGAGACACAAGTTGGTCTCAAGTTTAGATCTCTTCTAGTCGGTTTAGAGGGAACCCCTAATTAGAGGCAACCTCTCCGATTAGACTAGATCTAATCTCTTTCTTTCTCTTTCTCATGTGTTGAGAACTCCACCTTCATATACGCCAGTGGTGCTTCAAGCTTGGACGGCGAAGCCCTGCTGAACCTTTCCCGGCGTACGCGTGCGAGCTCTCAGAGGGGTGAGACGTCTGACCCTCACTCTGCTGAACCAAGGAGATCAAGCAAGGAGAAGACAGGCGAGATCTCTCTACCAGGCCTGGTTGAGAGAATCGGCGACAAGCTACATCGACTACATCATCGACATCGACATCGGCGACGGGCTACATCGACTACGTCATCAACACTTCTTCCGTGACTTCGGTGTTGGTAATGTATTCTATCTAGATCTTCGGATCTTTGTATTTCCATGTATCTTCATAGTATAGATCACTAGTACAAAATCTTAAATGGGAGACGGGAGCTAGAGTAGGTCAAACCAAAACAAATTTTCATCCGTTTGGGACATATCTCCTCAAGCGGTTTTATTTTGTGGGCGTCTCTAATATTACCTGAGACGGCTGATACTGCTAGCCGTCTCCCATACAAAACATTTAGAGACGGCTAGAAATCTGCACCGTCGGTAGAAAACAGTAGAGACGGCTGGAAAATTACGCAGTCAGAGAAATAGCTCTCCTGTGCTAAATGAAAGGAAATGTACGCTGAAAATAGAGTGCGCGCGAAAACGTGAACAAAATCATGAGCAGAGGACTAGGAATTAGTTAAACAGATATTCAATCAAAGTTCATAACTTACTCTTATAATTAGTAGCAAAATACACTGAATTTGGTATCAAATTTTCACCGTACCGGCTGCCGGCGCCAACTCCTCCGATTCGATCGATCTTAGCTAGTGCTAATTAATACGATCGATCGTCTATCCTAGCAAATTATGTACCGCACGCCGCCCCTGCACAACTCGCGCGCGAACATGTTATCGATCAATGGCTGATCGATCGATCGATCCTGGCCCCCGGCCGCGGATCGATCAAAGCTAGCTATCCTAACAAAATGTACTAATTAATAGCCAGATCTCGAGCTAGATCTAATACTACTATAGCAAGAGATCGAGCTTAATTACCTAGTACTAGAACGACCGCTCGACGATCGATCGGTCTAAACGAAAGGGCTGGGCAGGAAGATCTAGTCGTCATCCTCGATTGAGGATTCACAGACACCGTCCTCATGGTCGGGCATGTCCTCATCGGAGTCGGGCATGTAGTCCTCATAGAAGGCCGCCAGCATGCCCTCGTGGTGGCCGTCGTCATCGTCGTCGCCCGCCTTGGTGTCCGGCATGTCCTCATCGGAGTCGCCGTCCTCACCGCCCTCACTGTCGTCGCCGCCCTCACCGTCCTCGCCCGCGGTCGCCGCGCGCGCCGCTGCCGCGGCCTTTAGGATGTCGCAGTTCTGCTCGACAAGGTCAGGGTCGGCCCTCATCTGCCCGATGAGTGCGGCGTCCACGCGCTCGGCCTGGATTTGCTGCCAGGCCGCGTGGTTCTCTTCCTTGACGGCTTCCAGATAGGCAAGCGCCATGGGTGCCGGCGCGTCGCCGCCACGGCCTAGCCCTGGCCCTCGCTGCCATTGCCCACCGCGAGGCCTGGCTCTCCAACACGGCCTCGCCGCCATTGCCCACCGCCGAAGCCTGGCTCTCCACGCCCGCGCCGTCATCTGCCGCCGCCGCGGCCAGGCGCGCCGGCACACCTTTGCGGCCAGCGCGTACCGCCGAGAACTCCACCACGGCCTTCGCTATGGCGAAGACAAGTGCAATATAGCCGGCGGGCGGGCGCATCTCCTGCACAGCCTCCGCCATGGCCGCCGCCAATGTCTCCGCCGCATCTGGGATGTTGGCCGCCGGGCGCATCTCCGCCGCAATGGTGGCGTAGCGCTCACGCGTGAGCTTCGAGTGGATCGTGGCCAGGCGGCGAGGCATGATGCGCGCGGCGGCGGATCTTGGATTGGCCGGTGAGAGGCAGATGGAGGTGGTGGACAAGGCTAGCTATGGTTTGATGAAGGGGAATGTCGGAGGGGATGGATTTCTACCGTCCGGCGCCGTAGTTAATAAAGCTCACAAGTTCGGAGGGGAATCTCGGGCGCTGCGCCGGCTGGCCGCGGTACCGGGTGGGATCCGGAGGTCATGTCTAGAAAAAATAGTTCGGAAAAAATAGTCCGGGTGAGACACTGCGCCGTTCACACTGGAAAAAATGTAGTTAAATCCTACGCATGCAGACATCCATGCGATCTGGTCATCCATTTCAAATAGACCGGAGGGTACGGATGTTTAAAGTATAGAAAGATCAAAGTTTTGATTATTTTGATATATTTGGAATATACATGATAAATTCTGAGCTATATGTATGCATCCACTATTCGTCGTTATATGGCTCAAATATTGCGCGAGATCCAAATATTTGCTAATTTAATATCCGGAGGGTCCGGCTATGATCCAAATGTTTGCTAATTCAATCTACCGAACTAATATTTCTTCAAAAATGATGTACATGGATGAATAATCCGTATTATGGTAACTCTATGAGTCCACTATCTAAAACCATAAAAATTTCTCATATTTTGTGAAAAGTTCATTCATATGTTTGAAGTACAGCTGTAGAGAAGAACATTATCGTTAATACAACCAGACCTTTCCATGTAAGCTACAAGTTTTCTACTACCTGATAAATTATCTTCGGTATATGAACCTATTTCACCTTGTACAACTCAGTGTAACATTAATTATGACGCATAAATCATTCATCTTCACTTTTGTTTGAATATTTTGTAAATATTTGGGATTATGGTAAATCTCGGAGTGAACAAACATATCCGGACGGTGCGGATTGTGAATAACTGGCGGCAAAGTGAAAAATTTCGGGCTCCAAATCGATAATGGGAGGGTGAAATTTTCCCCTCTTGCCGTCATGCCACAAATCAAAATCTCGCCCACCTCCCCACCAAACCCTCGCCCGCCTCCCCGCCGCCACCCCCCTCACTCCCCGCCTCCCCGCCGTCGTCCCCCTCACTGCCCGCGTACTTGCCGCCGTTCCCCATCGGTGTGCCGGTCCGCCGTCGTTTCCCGCGGTTGCGCCTCCCCGTCGCCGTTCCCAGATGTGCCGGTCCACCACCGTTCCCCGCGGCTGCGCCTCCCCGCCGCCGTTCCTAGTCGCTGCGCTCGTCCGCCGCCGTCCCCCGTCCCCCGTCGCTGCGCCTTCCTGCCGCCGTACGTGCCTCTACCTGACGCTGCCAGCCGCCCTCCGAACCGGCCCATCCCCACAGCACATCTTGCCTCGCCATGCAGCTAACTCCTTGGTTTGCTGCATGTTCTAACCCTAGTTTTCAATTTATTTTAGAAACTGTGTTGCGCATTTTTAGGAATTTGTGCTGCATGTTGTCTAGTTTTAATTAGTTCTCAATTAGATAGCTTCTTGGTTTGCATATATATCATGTGTTACGAATTTGTGATGCCCACATCTGTATCACTTGAACTCATATTTGTTTGAAAACTAGCTTGAATTGCTAGGAGATAGGAATTCGTTATGCAAATGTTACTTAACAGGAAATGACATGCCCATTATGCGAGCACGAGTGCTCTAGCCTCAGTGGAGCCAATTTTAGTGTTCATCTGCACACTGAGAGTCGTCATAGCAAGTCATTCGTAAGTAGGACGACAACTTCTAATTTTCTCTTTAACGTGTTTTTGTTGCATAGTCATAAGTAGTACTGTATAATACCGTTTATTATCATGTTTATGTTGCACAGGTAGTACCGTGCAACGCTCAGAAAGCGTTCAACCGGGTAGTAGGTGACACTATGTTGTTTCGTGCTCTTGAGAAAACATACACCATTTATGTGACCAAAGGACGGAGGACGACCCGCTTGCATGGCTTAGGATGGGAACACTTTTACTATTGCAGGAAAAATCCCAGGATCTCTGTTGCCTTTATGGAATATGCCAACAATGAAGAGCACAATGAGGAGGATTGTGAAAGCTCTGTCTATTGTTCTGGGAGTTCTGTTGGGAGTGACGAAGTGGCTAGTTACATAGTTTCCTCAAAAGTTCATCTGAAGACAGATGAGAACGCCCGCCTGGTTCAGCTTCTACCCGTAACGGCCGATGTTGGTGTTCCTTTTGTGACCCGTTTGACGACCACAAGTTTGAAGAAACATGATATGGTATATATGTGCCTCTTTCCAAACTTAAAATTCAAGAAGAACTGCCTCTTTACCCGATATATATGCCTCTTTCCTAAGTTAATATATTGTATATGATGTCCTTTATCTGCAGAAACTACCTAAGACCATAGTGCAAGGCGCTAGCCTACCAACTCATGGCAAAGCTGGACTATGACTTGGAGCAGCTGGGGCCGTCACAACCATTACGTACAACAAGAAAAATGATGGCCGCATTGAGTTCGACAAGCTGGGGTGGAAGAATTTCATTGAAGGCAAGCATTTTAAGATCAATCAACCTGCTTTGATCACTTTGAGGAACACCAATCACCTAAGCTTGGAGGTCATGATTGAGATGCAGATCATATAGAACAATATTTCATCTAGATTGTTGATCAATTTTCCAGGTAGTTTGTTTGCACGAAAATGTAGTTTTGAACAATCTATCTAGTTAGTTTCCTGAACATTTTCTACATGTATGTGTTGTATAACTGATTTCAATAATGGTAGCTGATGTCTACGCACGCTTCTTATTCTTGTAGACAGTGTTGGGCCTCCAAGAGCAGAGGTTTGTAGAACAGCAGCAAGTTTCCCTTAAGTGAATCACCCAAGGTTTATCGAACTCAGGGAGGTAGAGGTCAAAGATATCCCTCTCAAGCAACCCTGCAATTAAGATACAAGAAGTCTCTTGTGTCCCCAACACACCCAATACACTTGTCAGATGTATAGGTGCACTAGTTCGGCGAAGAGATAGTGAAATACAAGTGATAGGGATGATTATAAGTAGTAACTGCAATCTGAAATAAAGATGGCAGCAAGCAAACATGTAGCAGAACTTGTTGTAAACGGTGTTTCAATGCTTAGAAACAAGGCCTAGGGATCATACTTTCACTAGTGGACACTCTCAACAATGATCTCATAACTGAATAAGTAAAAGCTACTCTTAAACACTCTCTTGTTGGATAACAAACACCATTCATTGTGTAGGGCTACAAAAGCACACCTCAAGCCGGAGTAAACAAGTGCCACAACGTCATAAAGGAATCACACACGGTGCACACACTGTCACCTTTACACCGTGGAGAGTACCGGAGTTCATATTAAAGTAACCTATAGAGTGCATAATAGATAAAGAGTAACATCTACATATTCAACTAGATTAGCACAACTGAACACAAGTAAATACTACTCGGGATTATTCTCCTTCTTGATAAAACAAGAGTACTATGCGTAGGGCTGCAAAAGCACACCTCAAAGTCTGAGTAAACAAACACCACAATTCCCAAGAATAAGCCATGATACATGTCTAAATTATTCATAGAGTCACACAAGTACCCACACTGTCACCTTGATACCGTGTTGTCACAATGACTCCAGAAACTAGACAAAATCACTTGAGTAGCATAAACATTATTAATGTATTCAGCGATACTAGCAATACACACGATCACATAAAGATCACACCATGGGAGAGAGAGATGAACCACATAGCTACCGGTAGAGCCCTCAGCCTCGGGGGAGAACTACTCCCTCCTCATCATGGGAGTCAGCAGCGGCGATGAAGATGGCGTGGAGTTGATGGAGATGGCTCCGGGGGCAATTCCCCGTCCCGGCAGCGTGCCGGAACAGAGACTTCTGTCCCCCGAAACTTGTCGTCGATGGCGGCGGCGCTGCGGAACTCTTCGTGGAATATGACTTGGTGTTTTAGGGTTTTTGCGTCTGAGGCAATATATAGGCGAAGGGGCGGCGTCGGTGGAGTCCGAGGGGCCCACACCATATGGCGGCGCGGCAGGAGGGGGCCCACGCCGCCAGGTGGTTTGGCCACCTCCTGGCTCCTCTTCGTCTCTCCTTCGGACTCCGTGTACGTGTGGAAAAATAGGGACGTGGCCTTTTGTTTCGTGCAATTCCGAGAATATTCGCAGAAGTACTTTTCTGAAACCAAAAACAGCAGAAAACAGGGAACTGGCACTTGGCATCTTGTTAATAGGTTAGTCCCAGAAAATGCATAAAAGTGATATGAAGTGTATATAAAACATGTAGCAATGGTATAATATAAGCATGGAACATCAGAAATTATGGATACGTTGGAGACGTATCAAGCATCCCCAAGCTTAGTTCTACTCGTCCTCGAGTAGGTAAAACGATAACAACAAATAATTTCTGAGGAGACATGCTTTCACACAATCTTGATCAATATATTGCAAGGCTCATGTCATGAATGAAGTGACTCAAAGCAATGTCTATAGTTTGCTAACAATAGATAAAGAGTAAACAATGAATCATATAAGCAAAAACTTTTCATGAATAGTACTTTCAAGACAAGCATCAAAAAGTTTTGCATAAGAGGTAACTCATAAAGCAATAGATTCAAAGTAAAAGGCATTGAAGCAACACAAAGGATGATTAAGTTTCAGCAATTGCTTTCAACTTGTAACATGTATATCTCATGGATAGTTGTCAACATAAAGCAATATAACAAGTGCAATAAGTAAACATGTAAGAATCAATGCACACAAAGTTGACACAAGTGTTTGCTTCTAAGATAGAAAGGAGTAGGTAAACTGACTCAACATAAAGTAAAAGATAGGCCCTTCGCAGAGGGAAGCAGGGATTAAATCATGTGCTAGAGCTTTTTAAGTTTTCGAAAGCATATAGAGAGCACAAAATAAGTATTTGAGAGGTGTTTGTTGTTGTCAACGAATGGTAGTGGGCACTCTAACCCCCTTGTCAACCAGACTTTCAAGAGCGGCTCCCATGAAGGACGTTATCTCTACCAGCAAGGTAGATCATCCCTCTTCTCTTTTGTTTACACATGTATTTTAGTTTCTTTATAGATGACACTCCTCCCAACCTTTTGCTTACACAAGCCATGGCTAACCGAATCCTCGGGTGCCTTCCAACATTCACATACCATGGAGGAGTGTCTATTTGCAAATTAAGTTGCTTACTGATAAATCAGGGCAAAACATGTGAAGAGAATTATTAATGAAAGTTGTAATTAATTGGGGCTGGGCACCCCGTTGCCAGCTCTTTTTGCAAATTATTGGATAAGCGGATGTATATGCCACTAGTCCATTGGTGAAAGTCTGTCAGAAGTAAATGACAAGATTGAAAGATAAAACACCACATACTTCCTCATGAGCTATAAAACATTGACACAAATAAGGAGTAATAAAGTTTTGAATAGTTTAAAGGTAGCACATGAAATATTTACTTGGAATGGCAGGAAATACCACATAGTAGGTAGGTATGGTGGACACAAATGGCATGGGTTTTGGCTCAAGTTTTGGATGCACGAGAAGCATTCCCTCTCAGTACAGAGTTTAGGCTAGCAAGGTTGTTTGAAGCAAACACAAGTATAAACCGGTACAGCAAGAATCACATAAAAACATATTGCAAGTATTATAAGACTCTACACTGTCTTCCTTGTTGCTCAAACATTTTACCAGAAAATATCTAGACCTTAGAGAGAACAAATATGCATCCCAAGTCTCAACAAGCTCTACGGTAGTTCTCCACTACTAGGCTTTAACTACATGATGCAAGAGCTTAAACATGATCTACTTGAGAGCTCAAAACAATTGCAAAGTATCAAATCGAAACAAGACAATGATCTACAAGAATGCATATGTCTTTTCCAATACCAACTACTACATGTAGCATTTTCTTTCTTCCAAACAAACACCAATCAATTTATTTAAACATAAACTCTCCAAATGATAATATAATGCAGCAAGAGAGTATTTATAAACAAGTGCTAACAGCTCGAAGAGATGCATGAAAAACAGGAGCTAAAAGCACTGCAGTAGCTAGTTAAGAATACTCAACAAATATAAGTGAAGAACATGAGTATTCACATGAAAAAGCGGAGCGTGTCTCTCTCCCACACAAGGATTGCTAGGATCCGAATTTATTCAAACAAAAACAAAAAAAAATAAAACACAGACGCTCCAAGTAAAGCGCATAAGATGTGAAAGAATTAAAATATAGTTTCACTAGAGATGACCTGATAAGTTGTTGATGAAGAAGGGGATGCCTTGGGCATCCCCAAGCTTAGACGCTTGAGTCTTCTGAATATGGGGATGAACCACGGGGGCATCCCCAAGCTTAGGCTTTTCACTCTTCTTGATCACATAATATCACCTTCTCTCTTGATCCTTGAAAACTTCCTTCACACCAAACTCAAACAGTTCTCATTAGAGGGTTAGTGCATAATCAAAAATTCTCATATTCTGTAATGACACAATCATTCCCAAAGCTTCTGGACATTAGCTACAGCCACCAATGCTTTGTGGAGCAAAGAAATCCACAAACACGTAAAAGAGCGAATGCAAAACAAAAGGCAGAATCTGTCAAAAACAGAACAGTCTGGAATGACGAATTTTTTCGAGGCACTTAAGTTGCTCAGATGGAACTGGCCAATAATGAAAGTTGCGTACATATCTGAGGAAGATGCGTGATTTTTTCAGAATTTTTGAATTTTCTACAGGAGAAAGCTCAAATCGTGACAGCTAAAAATCTGTCTGCGCAGAAATCCAAATCTTGCATCAACTTTCAATAAAACTTTACTTGGCACAACAATGCAATAAAATAAAGATACAAAGGAGTTGCTACAGAAGTAACAAGCACCTTGACTCAAAAAAAGAAAAGCAAAAATAACAGAAAATAAAAACAATGGGTTGTCTCCCATAAGCGCTTTTCTTTAAAGCCTTTTAGCTAGGCATAGTGATTTTTATGATGCCACATAAAGATGAGAGTTGAAACATAAAAGAGAGCATCAAGAAGCATATATAAAACATGTTTAAATCTAACACTCTTTCTATGCATAGGAGTCTTGTAAGAAAACAAGTCAATGAAGAACAAAGTGACTAGCATAGAAATGCAAAACAAGTGTAACTTCAAAAATTTCAACATAAAGAGAGAAGACTTAATATTATTGTGATATATGAAATCGTGTCTCCCTCTCTCATAAGGACCAGTAGGTCTTAAAGTACCCAGCAAATAAAAGCAAATCAAGAGAAAGCTCAAAACTTCATCATAAAGAGAGGTGGTTTAGTAACATGAAGATTTCTATAACCATACTTTCCTCTCTCAAAATAATTTTCAGCGGCATCATGAATAAACTCAACAATATAGCTATCACATAAAGCATTCTTATCATGATCCACATGCATAAAGTATCATTACTCTCCACATAAGCATAATCAATTTATTAGTAATAGTGAGAGTAAAACTATCACAACCATCATTGTAATCATCATAAATTGCAGGCATAGTATAATCATAATAAACTTTATCCTCCATAGTAGGTGGCACCAAAATACCACTATCATTATAATCATCATAAATTGGAGGCAAAGTATCATCAAAGAAAATTTTCTCCTCAAAACTTGGGGGACTAAAATATCATATTCATCAAAACCAGCTTCCCCAAGCTTAGAGCTTTGCATAGCATTAGCAATAATGGTGTTCAAAGCATTTATAGTAATACATTGCTACCATCATGCAAACAATCCATAGGTTTTTTAATTTTCTCTTCAAAAGCATCATGTCCTAATTCAATATAAAGTTCATAAAGATCTCTAATTTTTTTGTTGTTTTCCATTAAGCCTAACTAGTGAAAATAAAAACAAGAAACAAAAAGAAATAATTGCAGAATCTAAAGGAGATACCTTCCAACGCTTACCTCCCCGGCAACGGCGCCAGAAAATAGCTTGATGTCTACGCACGCTTCTATTCTTGTAGACAGTGTTGGGCCTCCAAGAGCAGAGGTTTGTAGAACAGCAGCAAGTTTCCCTTAAGTGAATCACCCAAGGTTTATCGAACTCAGGGAGGTAGAGGTCAAAGATATCCCTCTCAAGCAACCCTGCAATTAAGATACAAGAAGTCTCTTGTGTCCCCAACACACCCAATACACTTGTCAGATGTATAGGTGCACTAGTTCGGCGAAGAGATAGTGAAATACAAGTGATAGGATGATTATAAGTAGTAACTGCAATCTGAAATAAAGATGGCAGCAAGCAAACATGTAGCAGAACTTGTTGTAAACGGTGTTTCAATGCTTAGAAACAAGGCCTAGGGATCATACTTTCACTAGTGGACACTCTCAACAATGATCTCATAACTGAATAAGTAAAAGCTACTCTTAAACACTCTCTTGTTGGATAACAAACACCATTCATTGTGTAGGGCTACAAAAGCACACCTCAAGCCGGAGTAAACAAGCGCCACAACGTCATAAAGGAATCACACACGGTGCACACACTGTCACCTTTACACCGTGGAGAGTACCGGAGTTCATATTAAAGTAACCTATAGAGTGCATAATAGATAAAGAGTAACATCTACATATTCAACTAGATTAGCACAACTGAACACAAGTAAATACTACTCGGGATTATTCTCCTTCTTGATAAACAAGAGTACTACGTAGGGCTGCAAAAGCACACCTCAAAGTCTGAGTAAACAAACACCACAATTCCCAAGAATAAGCCATGATAATGTCTAAATTATTCATAGAGTCACACAAGTACCCACACTGTCACCTTGATACCGTGTTGTCACAATGACTCCAGAAACTAGACAAAATCACTTGAGTAGCATAAACATTATTAATGTATTCAGCGATACTAGCAATACACACGATCACATAAAGATCACACCATGGGAGAGAGAGATGAACCACATAGCTACCGGTAGAGCCCTCAGCCTCGGGGGAGAACTACTCCCTCCTCATCATGGGAGTCAGCAGCGGCGATGAAGATGGCGGTGGAGTTGATGGAGATGACTCCGGGGGCAATTCCCCGTCCCGGCAGCGTGCCGGAACAGAGACTTCTGTCCCCCGAAACTTGTCGTCGATGGCGGCGGCGCTGCGGAACTCTTCGTGGAATATGACTTGGTGTTTTAGGGTTTTCGCGTCGGAGGCAATATATAGGCGAAGGGGCGGCGTCGGTGGAGTCCGAGGGGGCCACACCATATGGCGGCGCGGCAGGAGGTGGGCCCGCGCCGCCAGGTGGTTTGGCCGCCTCCTGGCTCCTCTTCGTCTCTCCTTCGGACTTCGTGTACGTGTTGGAAAAATAGGGACGTGGCCTTTTGTTTCGTGCAATTCCGAGAATATTCGCAGAAGTACTTTCTGAAACCAAAAACAGCAGAAAACAGGGAACTGGCACTTCGGCATCTTGTTAATAGGTTAGTCCCAGAAAATGCATAAAAGTGATATGTGGACACAAGCTAGTGATTTTCTTAACTCCATTATCTCTAAAAAACTCCTTCATGGGCGAACTCAAGCTAGTTTCGGTTCATGCACCGATGATTCAGCGGGGACAACGACAAGTCAAATGGTTGCCGCCGCCGCAATGTGGACACAACACTGTGAGAGACAATGACTGTGGGAGTTGTCGGAGCTGTCTACCAAGATGAATATGTCGCATTCCTTGGAGCTTCGGTGGACTAACTAGATGTCTCGCGAGAAATAAAGGAAGGAAGCATGTCATTGTATAGATCAATCTTGAAAGAGATCACTGGAAGAAGATCGTTCAATGTTTAAGCCCAAAACTTTGTCAAAGTTCAGTAGCTTTACAAACCAGTTGACATGTTTGTCCCAGTCATTGTACCCATAAACATTATGGTGAAATGAAAGAATGATCTTTCGACAAAAAACTAGATCCCGACTTTGGAGTGTCCTAAAGTTGGATATGATGAAAGCTTACGACCGTATTGAATGGAGCTATGCAGAGCCGATAAGAACGAATCTAATTGAGGCACATTATATGGCCTATTGTCATAATAATCATCAATATGTTCTTTTGTCAAAAGAAAATAGGTGTAGCAAAGTCACTATCTCGCACTCCTTTGCCAAAAACAACTTTTGGAGGCACAAGAAAATTACCCCTCCCACCCGTGTTGTCGTCTCCCCTCTCTCGCCATAGTGCCCCCTCCTTGCCGATGCCATGTGTTCGATGTATGCCCGAGAGACAATAAATATACATTTGTTTCATGATTAATGTATTATGTTTTTATGCTATAACTGCTATGGTCTATAAATATGTGATTTATAGGGAAGCTCATATGCACGTGTAGAAACATAATCAAACCTTTTACCCTTTGTCATGTCTCTGACAAACTCGTTAATACTGGATGACCTTTCTTTCCGGTCATGGACACAAGTATGTGTCATTATTAATGAGAGCGCATTGTTGTCTCAATAATGTGACTGGGAAGACCCAAAATAAAGATATACTATGAGATCAAGGTTTTGGTGTATATGGTATAGTCTTAGATTGATCTACTTGTTTATTCCTTAGACCATGAGAATTTATGGTTGTGTATATTGGAGAGATTGCTTTGGCACAGTTAAACGTCACGATCGTAACTGGGTGGCCATAAAGGCTGTCGCTGGGTTGTCTTGAAGATATGCATTTAATCATAGTAGTTCAAGAATGGGAATTGCTCCTCTGGTTAACAGAGAGATACATCCTGGATCCACTCTAGTGGGAAGGTATCCATAGATAAGTCTGCGCAAACAAAGGTCATGATATTATTTCATGGGGATACTGGAACATGGGAAAAAGAGTAATGGCATCTCACCGGTAACGAGGATAAAGTGACATAGTGAATGAAAGCTCTCATTCATGGTAATGTCATATATCTCACCTCGGGTGGTAGATGAGTATCGCGAAGTAATGGGAATATACTTGTTAGTCAAACAGGTTCAACAGAGTGTTCTTCGTTAACGATAGCAGTCATTCAGGTCGTCCATGGATCTGACCCTGACCGGTGATTGGATTGGCAAATCCAATTGTACCTACAGTTATCAAACTTGTAGGGGTCACACACTTAAGTCGTCATAGTCTGTTGTGAACGTAGGAGGTGATGCATCCAAAATGCATCTACTTTTCCAAGTACTTTGCCTCATAATTTGCTCCGGAATCTCTCATATTTGAATAAAACTGCTGAATCTGACGCTGTTTTTAGCAAAGTCTCTTCTCTGGCTATTTTTGCAGGAAATTAAATCGGGGAAAATACCACGTCAATTTTTATGGAAAAGGAAGGCAATGGACAAAGATGGACACAAGGAAGCGCTCGAGGGCCAAAAGGGGGGTCCCACGCGGCCCCTGTACCTGGCCGCGTGGGCCCACCCAAATGGGCCTCGGGCACCGCCTCGCCTTCGGTCTTCGACGTACCCCCTCATATATACAGAAAAGTGCTGCCCTAGAAGGAGAGGAGTTTTCGCGAAACAGAACGCCGCCACCATCACGATCTTCGTTTCGGGGACAGATTGATCCAGGATTTCTCCTCCGGTGGAGGGATCCGGAGGCCGTCTTCACCGCCTTCATCACCGCCTTCATCTCCATCGACCATGAGCCCCTTCACCATCACCATGTGTGAGTAGTCCGCTGTAGGCATGTGAGGTGGATGGGGATTGGATGAGATTGATCATGTAATGCTACCCGTTGTTCGGGATTTTAGGGTTTTATCTTGAGGATACTTTTGTATTGTGTTGATGCACTCTTGCTATGTTTAATGCTTGCTACTAGGGCCCGAGTGGCATGATTTCAGTACTGAACTTATATTGCCCCATCATATATTTGAGTTTGGTATTTATCTGCAAAGTGTATCACCTGCTATTATGTTGAACCTGCGAACCCTAAACGTGACATATAGGGAAAACAAGGGGGAGATGTTTTAGTTTGAGGATTCTATGTGTTCATGAAGTGTTAATGCATTGTTCCGGTCTATTCGAAAGGGTAGACCTTAATTACCTGTAGTTCCAAGTTGGCCCCGGTGAAATGGGCAGGTTGGACAATAGATGTTGTGCAAATTCTCTTGGTTAGTACGCACAACTAAATATGGAACACATACCTACATATATCGGAGTTAGAGATAGGTCCCATTGTTATTTGTTTCTTATTATATGATCAATCTCATTCTTGCAACACCCCGCTATCACCTCATGCCTACGTTTTAAATCTCTGAGTTACACTTTCACTTTTCCGGTGAAAACTGGGAAACACTTGTTCACTGCTACTGTTCTGCTTGTTACTTGAATCATACTACTGCCATCACTATTACTGCTGCAAGTTATTGATATACAGGTGTGGTTGAGAGTGACGCCTCAATTGCCAAGGTCTTATTGATATTCTTGTGTTCCCATCGAGTCGAACTATAAATTTGGGTAATACTTCCCAACGAAGACTTCAGCGATCCCCTATACTTGTGGGTATCAAGACGTTTTCTGGCGCCGTTGCCGGGGAACCTAGCTTTATTGGTAAGACAACTTGTTATCATCTATTTGCTGCTTTTGCTTGTTCCTAACCATGGGAAAGGAAAAGACTACTCCGAAGGAAGTGAGGCCTTCAACTACTCGCAGAGGTACGGATTTGCCAAGTAGGCCAAACTTTTCACCTAATGTTGCTTCTGCTGTTGCTCCTAAGAAAAAGGAAAGGTTTTATCTAGTTCACCATTGTCTAAAATGTCTACTAGTAATGAAAATGATTTATTATGTGGTAGCATAGACAAAGAAGTGACACCTGAAACATCTGAGATAACTGAAACACCTGAAAATCTGGAATCTTCTACTAATGAAAATGTGGAATCTGAGTTAGAAGATAATGAATACTGTGATGATGAATTTGAAACTTCTTCTGAGGAAGAGGAGGCATTTACTATGGCTTTTATGAATTCTGACTTTGATAAATTGGATAAACTTGATAGCTATAAAAATTCTCCTCTTGATGGATATTTTCCTATTACTGAGAAAATGAATGCTCCTGCTATTAAAATTAAAGATAAAGATTATGAGTTTAGTGTTGATCCTGAAATAATTGAAAAAGCTGAAAAATATAAGTTTTATGGTAGAGAGGATGAGTTTCCTTTTGAACACATTGCTGTCTTGCATGACTTATCTGTGTTATTTGGTAAAGATGAAATCCATCAACGCTACTATTTCTTAAAGCTGTTTCCTTTTACTTTGGGAGGAAGTGCTAAAACTTGGTATAATCGTTTAGAACCTGGATGTATTACTAGCAAGGAAGAATGTTTGCAGGTATTCTATAATAAGTATTTCCCTGCTGATAAGATTCATGGTTTGACTGTTGCGATTAGCAGCTTTTCACAGAAAGAGAAGGAGGATTTACCCCAAGCTTGGGGGAGGTATAGTAAGATGGTTAGGAAATGTCCTACCCATGGCTTCAAGAGTAATGAAATACTTGATATATTTTACAATGGTCTAACCGAAAACACCAGAGGCTATCTTGATGGTATTGCAGGTAATGTTTTCAGGGAAAGGACCGTTGATGAAGCAACTGAGCTATTGGAGACTATCTCTAGGAATTATGAAGACTGGAATATTGAAGAGATATTTCCGGAGAAGAAAGGAGGCATGCTCAAATTGGATAACGAAACAATGAAAGAAGCTTCCAAGGCTATTAAAGAGAAGGGAATTAAAACCTCTCATCTTAAGGAATTATCTGAAATGGGTGTTAAACTTCCTGATGATCAACCATGTTTTCCAATTCAAGTCAATGCTATTAGCTCCATAAAAGGTAATGAAAAGGTAACACCTCCTGTTGATGTATCCTACATGAATGATTTTGCTTATCATCATAATCCTGAGGAGCATAATATTAGAATGACTATTATGGAGAACTCTCACAAAATTAAATCTCTTCGAGAAAGTTTACATGCTAGTGTGGGAGAGGTAAAAAGAATTGTTAAACACTGTGAGATGATGAATAATCAAGTTGAACAAATGGTTTCTCTTCAAAATCAATTGTATGAAAGTCTTATGGTGAAGAAACAGGTTTGTGGAGTTAACACTAGGGGAGGTGCAAGTACTCAGGATCCTGATTTTCCTGAAGGCCATCCCAAGAGAAAAGAACAAGAAGCTCTCAAGAAGAAATCTTCTGCAGGAAAATCTCCCAATGAAAACAAGGACATTGATGACTCTGAAGAGCAAGATAAGGATATTTCTATTTCTGATGCTGAGACTGAAGATAATAATAATGAAGAAGAAGAATCACCTTCACCTGAAGAAGAGCCACAAGAGGATGAAAATATTGAAGAACCTGAACCTAATGATAAAGAAGACCCTCCACCATCTACTGAGAAGAATAAGAAGAAGAGCCATCCTAATCCACAAAGAGGTAAAGATAGGGATCCGTGGGTACAAAAACCCATACCATATCCCCAAGAGGTAATAAAAACTTTGGATGATGCTAGATTTGAGAAATTCTTTGAGTTGATTAAGTCTTTGTGTTTGCAAATTCCTCTTGTTGATGCTATTAAAATCCCTCCATATTCCAAATACATGAAAGACATTGTGACTAATAAAAGAAAGATTCCTACTGATGCAATAACTGCTATGCTTGCTGAATATTCCTTTAAAGGGAAAATGCCTGAAAAACGTGGTGATCCTGGTATTCCAACTATTCCTTGTCATATTAAAGAAACTTACGTGAAATATGCTCTATGTGACTTAGGAGCTGGTGTTAGTGTTATGCCTTTTTCTTTATATAAGAAACTTAACCTAAACAAATTGGTTCCAACTGAAGTATCATTACAAATGGCTGATAAATCAACTGCTGTGCCTATAGGAATATGTGAGGATGTCCCTATCTCTATTGCTAATGTGTTAATCCCTACAGACTTTGTTGTGTTAGAAATGCCTGAAGATGATAATTTGTCTATTATTCTTGGAAGACCCTTTTTAAACACTGCAGGGGCTGTTATAAATTGCACTGAGAGCAAGGTAACATTCAATGTCAAGGGAAATGAGCACACTATCTATTTTCCTAAGAAGAAATCTGTTACTATGGTAAGCCAGAGTGTGAACTCCATTAAAAGGAATACTCTTATAATAGGAAGCTTTGAGTTTGCATTGCCACCTCCTGAACCAAAATATGCTATCTTAATGATTGGAACTATTCCAATCAAATATGAGGTGACTTGAAATTGCTCAGAAACATATAAAATAAAGAATCATGTGTTATATCTTTTACATATTATTAATGAGACTTGATCAACCTCATTCTAATGTGAAATGATGCAAACTTGATTCCCATAAAAATTTATTGCATTTTAGTTGTATTCATTATAGAATTTTAGATATTTGCATGATATAATTATTTCAAAGTGCAGAAATTCCAGAAATGAGTTTGAAAAATTCTGTTCAGAAATTTCTCTAAAAATTCCAGAAAAATTGGAGGTAAGTTATTTTACCAGAGGAACTAACAGCCAAAAGGGAGACACCAGAGGGCCACCAGGGCCCAAAAGGGGGTGTCCCACGCGGCCACAGTACCTGGCCGCGTGGGACCCACTATTTTGGCCCACAGAGGGGGTTAGGTGAGTATCCAGTGCCCATCTCCTTCCCCTCGACAGGAAACCAGC
Organism: Poa pratensis; assembly: GCA_947311845.1. Lineage (NCBI taxonomy): Eukaryota > Viridiplantae > Streptophyta > Magnoliopsida > Poales > Poaceae > Poa > Poa pratensis. The sequence continues at coordinate 22,166,096 of CAMZMU010000101.1, read as the reverse complement.
CCCAGGTATTTTTCCCAAATTTTCTCGAGCTCTCTTCCTGCTATCCTTGGATCTCCAAGTTTAGGGCAGATTTTTCAAATCTGTTTGGTGGGATTGCTCATTGGTATGTGACTCCTCCACTCATCCAATTACTTTTTGTTCTTATGCCTCATGCATGAAGTATTTTGCTGCACTAGGTGTCACCCTTTTATGCTTAGGAAATCCATAGATTCAAGTTTTTAGTTGATATTGATGCATGATATTGATGTGGAGACTATTTATGGATGGCTTAATGTTGTTTTAAGGTGTTACATCTTGATTTTTGTTGAATATTGTTTTTGGGCAGCAAGGTATCATGTTTAGCAAGGGCAAGCTTTGGTTGGGATGAGCTCAAGACCAAGAAGAAGAGTGCAAAGTCTCCCTCAATTATGATGACCACCATCTTGGGAGGATGATGCATTCTTTGTAGGGGAGAAGTGAAATCATACAACAAGATGGCAAGATCCCTATGTTCTTGAATGGGGATCAAAGAGGACTTCGACACCTTCGTCTACAACTGGTTTACTTCGGTTCTCAGAACCCCAAGATACATATGAGAACTCTCTCGGGAATTCTCTCTACATTCAGATTTGAGGGCCGGAGCCCCAAGCACAGGAAGAAAGTAAGGCACCCTCTTACCTTTGTTTGCAAATTTACTATGAGAGGTGAGCGCCTTGTTATGTCTCTAGGGAATTTTGCAATGCTATTGGTGTAGAAAATTCAGGGAGTTGGAGTGAAACTCGTGCTGATACCAACCATGAGCTTGTTGAGTTTTGGCATACTATATCTGTAAACTCTCATGATAGATTAAATAGGGGTAAATTTACTCATATACAGCACCCAAGTTTGAGATATTTTGCGTTGTTTCTTGCAAGAGGATTTCTTGCTAGGGATAACAATTCTGCTTGCACTGGACCAATGGTTTATCTACTAAAATGTGCAAAAGAAAATACACCGTGTGAATATAACTTGGGAGTCATACTTGCTAGATCTTTGCATACTGCTGTGAGTAGAAATATTACTGATCAAACTCCTATTTATGCTGGTGCTATTGCTACTATGGTGTACAATTACATTAAAAACGAGAGAGGATATGGTGATAACATGGGTACTCTAGTGCGAGAGTCCAAATTACTTGATTTTGCTTTGACTACTCGCATGGATATAAGTACGTTGTATGGGGAACATTATCTGTATAACTATTTGAGCACTAGTGGGCAGCGAGTGTCCATTAGGCTCCCCCGTACTGACTTTTTGACAGGAGTACCGGAAAATGGATAGTGGAAGAGGCGCCGCCTCAGGAGGAGCCACAAGCTCCAGAGACACAGGGGTACATACCTCAGGCGGAGCCCCTGTACCCAAGCATGCAAGGCTACCCATATAGTTACTACCCTGGAAGTGGAAGTGGATACGGCAACTACCCAGGATACTAGCTTGATCGCAAGCTTGGGGGAGTACTTCTCTTACTCTCCATTCATTGTTTTATATCACCGTTATATTGCTATGATAAGTTTCTTGAAAACGCAAAAACACAAAAAGATTTTATTTGTTTCTTTTACTTCTGGTTGTTTGTCTTTTGTTTCTTAGAACGAAAAATAACAAAAATATTTTCGTTTTCTTGAAACAAACGCAAAAACGGAGGTGCAGAAATTGCTGAAATCTGCTCGCTGTTTTATTTTTCATTTTTTCTCTGTAACTCCGATTGAGCTGAAATTTTAACCACTGCTGCAACACATCATAACCTACACACACGTAAAATATGAGATTTTTCTGAGGTGTCTAGGTAGGGTAAAAACAGTACTGTATGCAGTGACATTTTCTGGCAGATTTGAGTTTTTATTGCGCAGTTCAAGATGGGAGAGGAGAACAACGATGATGAGTTGATGGTGCATGAAGTGGATGAAAGGTATGACACCTTTGCCGTGTTTATGTGGACTTTTAATAACAGCAAGTGTGCACATCATAGTTTCTTTGACATCTAGTAAAGTGGTAGCAAATGTTTATCTTTCCGTGTTCTAGTATGTTATATGATGATGCAAGTGAAATAATATTAAGTGACAATACTTGGTTATGGATTGATTAATTGTGGTTAAACAAAGGTCTACGCATCCCATTGTGCTTACTAAACTTGCCAATAAAAGAGAGTAAAATAATTTTCAAATGTTAAACATGAAGTCATATGCTTGACAGGTTAGTGGTTGAGTTAGCTGAAATGTGCTGACACATGGAAAGCTTTCAACATTGCACTAAATTATATTCAGTTGATATCATGTACTTTTGTTATGGATGCTATCATGTGCGAAATAAAAGCGGAAACTTAGTAAGTTTGTTGAGTGAGAATATTTGGCTAGAGAGACGCCTGGGCCGCCAACTTAAGCCATGCATCATTCATGGTGGAAATTTACAGCACCATAGTGAACATTCAGTGATGCACTCATAATAAAAAGCTACACAAATAGTAAATAAAAGAGTGCTGAGATTGTTCATTGTCTGTTTATCTTGTTGTTTGGACACGGGTTTTTCCATGTCCTGGGATAAGAGGTACCCCAGTTGACGCTCTTGATGACGCTATTATTACTTGCAATGACTGAAAACTCGAACTTACCTAGTGACCCAAGTTGAGTAGCCATGGTGTAGGTACTCGTATTCACGGGGCATGAGACTTTCAACCATGAGTTGGTCAAGCATATGAGTCATATTAATGATTGCCAAAGGTTTGATAAAACTAAGAGCAAGGTTGTAAGCACAATGATTTTACTAGTCAACAAAAGAGAGAATCAAAAGATCTCAAAAATCTTGTCATGATTCTATCAATAGCGATGCAAGAACCTTTGTTTATTTCTACAGTTGAGCAAACTTATCCAAGTGTTGACACTACATGTTATTCCTCTTGCAGCAAATATAAATGCTTTAACATTGACTAGATATACCTTTGCTAGCATCTTGTTATTTGTTATTGAAGCTATGTTTTGAATGCTTGTTGTATTAAACGTGTTACATATGCAATGCAAAGTTCTTGTCAAAGTCTTTTATCGCTTCTGCACTATGTTTGAGTTGTTCGAGGACAAACAACGAGCTAAGCTTGGGGGAGCTGATGCATCCAAAATGCATCTACTTTTCCAAGCACTTTGCCTCATAATTTGCTCCGGAATCTTCTCATATTTGAATAAAACTGCTGAATCTGACGCTGTTTTTAGCAAAGTCTCTTCTCTGGCTATTTTGCAGGAAATAAAATCGGGGAAAAATACCACGTCAATTTTTATGGAAAAGGAAGGCAATGGACAAAGATGGACACGAGGAAGCGCTCGAGGGCCAAAAGGGGGGTCCCACGCGGCCCCTGTACCTGGCCGCGTGGGCCCACCCAAATGGGCCTCGGGCACCGCCTCGCCTTCGGTCTTCGACGTACCCCCTCATATATACGAAAAGTGCGTGCCCTAGAAGGAGAGGAGTTTTCGCGAAACAGAACGCCGCCACCATCACGATCTTCGTTTCGGGGACAGATTGATCCAGGATTTCTCCTCCGGTGGAGGGATCCGGAGGCCGTCTTCACCGCCTTCATCACCGCCTTCATCTCCATCGACCATGAGCCCCTTCACCATCACCATGTGTGAGTAGTCCGCTGTAGGCATGTGAGGTGGATGGGGATTGGATGAGATTGATCATGTAATGCTACCCGTTGTTCGGGATTTTAGGGTTTTATCTTGAGGATACTTTTGTATTGTGTTGATGCACTCTTGCTATGTTTAATGCTTGCTACTAGGGCCCGAGTGGCATGATTTCAGTACTGAACTTATATTGCCCCATCATATATTTGAGTTTGGTATTTATCTGCAAAGTGTATCACCTGCTATTATGTTGAACCTGCGAACCCTAAACGTGACATATAGGGAAAACAAGGGGGAGATGTTTTAGTTTGAGGATTCTATGTGTTCATGAAGTGTTAATGCATTGTTCCGGTCTATTCGAAAGGGTAGACCTTAATTACCTGTAGTTCCAAGTTGGCCCCGGTGAAATGGGCAGGTTGGACAATAGATGTTGTGCAAATTCTCTTGGTTAGTACGCACAACTAAATATGGAACACATACCTACATATATCGGAGTTAGAGATAGGTCCCATTGTTATTTGTTTCTTATTATATGATCAATCTCATTCTTGCAACACCCCGCTATCACCTCATGCCTACGTTTTAAATCTCTGAGTTACACTTTCACTTTTCCGGTGAAAACTGGGAAACACTTGTTCACTGCTACTGTTCTGCTTGTTACTTGAATCATACTACTGCCATCACTATTACTGCTGCAAGTTATTGATATACAGGTGTGGTTGAGAGTGACGCCTCAATTGCCAAGGTCTTATTGATATTCTTGTGTTCCCATCGAGTCGAACTATAAATTTGGGTAATACTTCCCAACGAAGACTTCAGCGATCCCCTATACTTGTGGGTATTAGGAGGTTAGAAGTAGAGGAAGAGTATCATTCGGTATGTTCCGGCATGATAGAATTTTGTTCAGAGATTTGATCAAAGTAATATTGAGGAGGTATCGGATTTATTCCGATAGAAATATTTCTCCAAAGTTTTGTTTGCGGACACTGGGTGTCCCGGATCATATAAATAGTTTATATGATAAGGTAATTAATTAAACAAAACAAATTAAAAGGAAAAATATAAAGTAACCGGAGCCCACCGAAAGGAGGCTGCCGAGTGGGACCGTAGGACCCACAAGGCAGCCGCGCCACTTGTGGTGGGTGGGGCTCGCGGTGGGGCCCGCCAGTGGGGCGGACGGCGCGAGCGACCAAGGTGGGCCGAGCCCACCAAGGCGTGACGCGGCGATGGCGCCAACAACCCAGTTAGGCCGAGCCCACCAAGCCGCAGCCGACGCGGGCCGAGGCGACGAGGCGGCCAGGCGGGCCGGCCTCGCGGGCCAAGGCGAGGAAGCCGGGTGGGCCACGGCTTGGCCCACCACGGTGGCGACAGCAAGGAAGGAGGAAGGGGAGCGAGTTGGAGTTGGACTCCAACTCCTCTCCCATATCGAATTGGAGTTGGGGTTCTACCCCCTCTCCAAGTCCCCTACCTCTTGGACACCTAATAAACCCCCCAAGGCCTCTCTATTTGAATACACAATTTAGACGCGGATTTAGAGGCTCTCCTACGTTGGGGTTTCTCTAGGTCTAGATCTAATCTCTCTCCCCCTCTCTCATGTGTCGGGGTTCTCTCCACCTCACGTACACCAGTAGCTCTTAACTCTGGCACGGCGAAGCGCTGCTGGACTCTGACGGACGTACGTGTGCGAGCTCTTGGAGGGGTGAAGCGTCCTAGACGTTGACCCTCACTATGCTGGATCAAGAAGGCTGTACGAGGGTATCTACAACTTTCTCACCGCCAGGCTTGGTCATGGGAATCTTCTTCAGGCTTCATCGACATCGACTCGTCATCGACACCCATTCTGCATCTTCGTGTCGGTAACGATACAGTACTAACCCTGCTTGTATCTTCATAGTTGTTCCTACATGTTGCGTAGGTCAGAAAATTTTAAATTCTGCTACGTAACCCAATACCATGGACTCCACCCGACCATGTGTCTTACATCCCCGGTTTGGAGCCAGATCGATCCCGCTATTCCCCAACGCACCGCGCCACTAGCTCTCTACTGGCTCCGACAGCAAACGACACCAGCATGGATGACCTGGGCACGAAGGTGACATATCGGATTCCTCCATCGCATCGTCGACTCCTGACGCCGTCTAGACCCCGTATAACAATATGAAGAAGGTAACCACAAACTTCACTATGGCAGACGATTTTTCTCTTGTGATGGCATGTAAGGTTGCGAGTCTTGATATGGTCGCCAGGAAAAGAGCAAACAAGTGTACATTTTGGGAGGAGTATCAAGCATCGGTTCCTCCTTGGACATAAATCCCGTTGTTTGCTCAAATCTCTTACAAACAAATGGGTTGCAATTCACAAGATGTGCAACCGTTGGCTGATTGTTAAGTCAGCACGCTCTTACTTATATTTATAATTTCCTTATTTTAAGCATTTTTATCTTAGCACATTTTTTATGTTTTAGGATGATGAGATGTCAAGATCATTTTGGTAGTTAACACATGAGGCGATGAGAAGTTCTACCATGGCATTGAGCACTCAGCGCACATGAGAAGAGGAGGGTGGGAAGAGCGGACGAGTCTTAATTTCTACACTTTTTTTATATACTACTATTTTATGTTTTTTTCACTCAACTTGTTTTAATCCAATACTATAGCCTGGGTGGGTGGAGAATTGTGCAAGAAATTTTCACCCAATGACAAATGCGTCCCACATGAGAGAAATTATGGAGCCTTGTATTTGGCGATCATGATTTTTCCCACTAGCCCTTGAGCCTCTAATTATTATGGAGTGCAATCCAAAATGGTTTTAGAGACTCAAGATATGTTGACTCTGCTAGAGTTTTTTAAACAAGCTTTGCCCCCAATTTATTAATTAAGGAGAAGTTTTACAAGAAAGTAAAGTTATGTATTACAAAGGGCACTACTCTCCCGGCATTATTTCACTCAACTTTTTCCCACCGGCAATCAACAAAAAGGCGACACTCCCTCTTGAGCTTGCCGAGCACAACTAGGGGAGGGGCGTGTGTTGTTGTAAAAACGCGTGTGTTACGTTCGTTCCAAACTTCCCACGAGACAAGTAAGGTAAGAGAAGCCCATGCTTTTCGACTAGACATATGAAGCCACCAATCCTGGATGTTAATCATTGGCCAATTGTTGATGTCAAGGTCATCTAGGCCAAACCAATCTCGTATGATCCTCCATAGGCGAACAGTGGAGCGGAAATTGACAAGTAGGTGATTGATTGACTACAGAACTCTCTTGCAAAGGGGGTGAAAGGATCGTATGGCCACCTAGGGGGGGGTGAATAGGTGCTGCTCCAAATTTTAATTACTTTTCGATTAAGGTTTGACACAAAGGTAAATTCTCTAGATATGCAACTACGGTGAATTTACCTATATGACAAGTTAAGCCTAAACAAGATAAGATACAAGTAGTAAATAACGAGTAAGGAGTAACCGATCGGGAAGCACGCGGAGACAAGGATGTATTCCCGAGTTCCTCCTTTTTAGGGAGTATGTCTCGTTGGAGGGGTGTGAGTTTCAAACTCAAGACGCCACAAATGGCCTCACCCTATTCTCCGATGAACCTAGCCCAAAAGCTCGGTTCACCTTCCACTATCGGCATCCTTCAAGGCGAAATCTGGAGCCCTTACAATTAAGCTTGGAGCACAACCCAAAAAAGGATTGGAAGCTTCCAAGCACCACGAATCTGCTACACAAAAGTAGCAAGCAAGTAAGTACAACAAGATGCCTAGGTTTTCCTAGTGGAAAACCCTAGGCTCGAATCTCTCAAGTGAATGAGGGGAAATGAAGAACGCTTCGGTGGAGTTGTAGATCCGGGCCTTCTCCTTCAATCCTCCAAGTATGAGTGAGTTTGGGTGGAGGGATTGGGAGATCGTGAGCTTTGGTCTTGCAACAATGGAGGGCAATGAATTCTGGACGAGCTAGGGAGCTGGAGGTAGGTGGAGGGGAATAAATACCCCTCCCAGTTTTCTGCCCGTTGGAGACGAAATTTTCCCGCAGCGATAGTACCGGGGCTGACCCAGTAGTACCGAGCGCGTTGACTTGCTTGTCACTCGTGTCCTCTGCTAGCGCTAAGGTGACGAGGGAATATCTCCCCGGCAACAGCACCAGAAACAATGCTTGTACGTCACACGTCAGTTGGGAACCCCAAGAGGAAGGTATGATGAGTGCAGCAGCAAGTTTTCCCTCAGTATGAAACCAAGGTTTAATCGAACCAGTAGGAAAACGAGGTTTGCTTCGAAGGTGTTGGTGAAGGAGTGTAGTGCGGCGCAACACCAGGGATTCCGGTGCCAACGTGGAACCTGCACAACACAATCAAATTACTTTGCCCCAACTTAACAGTGAGGTTGTCAATCTCACCGGCTTGCTGAAAACAAAGGGTTAAACGTATCGAATGGAAATGATGTTTGTTTGCATAAAACAGTAGAGAACAATGATTGCAGTAGATTGTATTTCAGATGTAAAAGAATGGACCGGGGTCCACAGTTCACTAGTGGTGTCTCTCCAATAAGATAACTAACATGCTGGGTAAACAAATTACAGCTGGGCAATTGACAATTGATAAGTGCATATAACATGCATGTGTGAGCTGTGGTGTCTACTATGAGATTCATTTGGGCATTACGACAAAGTACATAGACCGCTATCCAGCATGCATCTATGCCTAAATAGTCCACTTTCCGGTTAACATCCGTACCCCTTCCAGTATTAAGTTGCAAGCAACAGACAATTGCATTAAGTAATGTGCGTAATGTAAACAATACATTCATCCTTGAATAAAGCATTGCTGTTTTACCCCTAGTGGCAACAACACATCTACAACCTTAGAACTTGCTGTCACTATCCCAGGTTAAATAGAGGTTGAACCCAACTATCATGCATAAATACCCCCTCTTGGAGTCACAAGTATTCACTTGGCCAAGGCTTCAACAAGTAACGGAGAGCATGCAAGATCACAAATGACATAGACATGATAATATAATATTCAGCTCCACATAGGTATCAATATAAGTCAGATCCCAGCAAACACAACATGTAGCATTACAATAAGATGATCTTGATCATGATAGGCAGCTCACAAGATCTAAACATGATGGCACAAGTGGAGAAGACAACCATCTAGCTACTGCTATGGACCCATAGTCCAAGGATGAACTACTCACGCATCACTCCGGAGGCGGGCATGGCGATGTAGAGCCCTCCGGTGATGATTCCCCTCTCCGGCAGGGTGCCGGGAAGAGCTTCAGAACCCCCCGAGTTAGGGTTGACGACGGCGGCGGCAGCGAATATGTTCTGGATGAAAGGCTCGGTGTTTTAGGGTTTTCACGTCTCGGGGAATAAATAGGCGAAGGGGCGATGTCGGCGGACCCCCGAGGGGCCCAAACCACAGGCTGGCGCGGTGGGCCCACTGCCGCGCCGCCAGGTGGTTTGGCCACCTCGTGGCTCTCCTTCGTCTCTCCTTCGGACTCCGTGTACGTGCTGGAAAAATAGGGACTTGGCCTTTTGTTTCGTGCAATTCCGAGAATATTTCCAGAAGTAACTTTCTGAAACCAAAAACAGCAGAAAACAGGGAACTGGCACTGTGGCATCTTGTTAATAGGTTAGTCCCAGAAAATGCATAAAAGTGATATGAAGTGTATATAAAACATGTAGCAAATGGTATAATATAAGCATGGAACAGCAGAAATTATGGATACGTTGGAGACGTATCAAGCATCCCCAAGCTTAGTTCTACTCGTCCTCGAGTAGGTAAAACGATAACAACAAATAATTTCTGAGGAGACATGCTTTCACACAATCTTGATCAATATATTGCAAGGCTCATGTCATGAATGAAGTGACTCAAAGCAATGATCTATAGTTTGCTAACAAATAGATAAAGAGTAAACAATGAATCATATAAGCAAAAACTTTTCATGAATAGTACTTTCAAGACAAGCATCAAAAAGTTTTGCATAAGAGGTAACTCATAAAGCAATAGATTCAAAGTAAAAGGCATTGAAGCAACACAAAGGATGATTAAGTTTCAGCATTTGCTTTCAACTTGTAACATGTATATCTCATGGATAGTTGTCAACATAAAGCAATATAACAAGTGCAATAAGTAAACATGTAAGAATCAATGCACACAAAGTTGACACAAGTGTTTGCTTCTAAGATAGAAAGGAGTAGGTAAACTGACTCAACATAAAGTAAAAGATAGGCCCTTCGCAGAGGGAAGCAGGGATTAAATCATGTGCTAGAGCTTTTTAAGTTTTCGAAAGCATATAGAGAGCACAAAATAAGTATTTGAGAGGTGTTTGTTGTTGTCAACGAATGGTAGTGGGCACTCTAACCCCCTTGTCAACCAGACTTTCAAGAGCGGCTCCCATGAAGGACGTTATCTCTACCAGCAAGGTAGATCATCCCTCTTCTCTTTTGTTTACACATGTATTTTAGTTTCTTTATAGATGACACTCCTCCCAACCTTTTGCTTACACAAGCCATGGCTAACCGAATCCTCGGGTGCCTTCCAACATTCACATACCATGGAGGAGTGTCTATTGCAAATTAAGTTGCTTACTGATAAATCAGGGCAAAACATGTGAAGAGAATTATTAATGAAAGTTGTAATTAATTGGGGCTGGGCACCCCGTTGCCAGCTCTTTTTGCAAATTATTGGATAAGCGGATGTATATGCCACTAGTCCATTGGTGAAAGTCTGTCAGAAGTAAATGACAAGATTGAAAGATAAAACACCACATACTTCCTCATGAGCTATAAAACATTGACACAAATAAGGAGTAATAAAGTTTTGAATAGTTTAAAGGTAGCACATGAAATATTTACTTGGAATGGCAGGAAATACCACATAGTAGGTAGGTATGGTGGACACAAATGGCATGGGTTTTGGCTCAAGTTTTGGATGCACGAGAAGCATTCCCTCTCAGTACAGAGTTTAGGCTAGCAAGGTTGTTTGAAGCAAACACAAGTATAAACCGGTACAGCAAGAATCACATAAAAACATATTGCAAGTATTATAAGACTCTACACTGTCTTCCTTGTTGCTCAAACATTTTACCAGAAAATATCTAGACCTTAGAGAGAACAAATATGCATCCCAAGTCTCAACAAGCTCTACGGTAGTTCTCCACTACTAGGCTTTAACTACATGATGCAAGAGCTTAAACATGATCTACTTGAGAGCTCAAAACAATTGCAAAGCATCAAATCAAACAAGACAATGATCTACAAGAATGCATATGTCTTTTCCAATACCAACTACTACATGTAGCATTTTCTTTCTTCCAAACAAACACCAATCAATTTATTTAAACATAAACTCTCCAAATGATAATATAATGCAGCAAGAGAGTATTTATAAACAAGTGCTAACAGCTCGAAGAGATGCATGAAAAACAGGAGCTAAAAGCACTGCAGTAGCTAGTTAAGAATACTCAACAAATATAAGTGAAGAACATGAGTATTCACATGAAAAAGCGGAGCGTGTCTCTCTCCCACACAAGGATTGCTAGGATCCGAATTTATTCAAACAAAAACAAAAATAAAAACACACAGACGCTCCAAGTAAAGCGCATAAGATGTGAAAGAATTAAAATATAGTTTCACTAGAGATGACCTGATAAGTTTGTTGATGAAGAAGGGGATGCCTTGGGCATCCCCAAGCTTAGACGCTTGAGTCTCTCTGAATATGGTTGGGATGAACCACGGGGGCATCCCCAAGCTTAGGCTTTTCACTCTTCTTGATCACATAATATCACCCTTCTCGCTTGATCCTTGAAAACTTCCTTCACACCAAACTCAAGACAGTTCTCATTAGAGGGTTAGTGCATAATCAAAAATTCTCATATTCTGTAATGATACAATCAATCCCAAAGCTTCTGGACATTAGCTACAGCCACCAATGCTTTGTGGAGCAAAGAAATCCACACAAACACAGTAAAAGAGCGAATGCAAAACAAAAGGCAGAATCTGTCAAAAACAGAACAGTCTGGAATGACGAATTTTTTCGAGGCACTTAAGTTGCTCAGATGGATCTGGCCTAAAATAATGAAAGTTGCGTACATATCTCAGGAATATGCGTGATTTTTTCAGAATTTTTTGAATTTTCTACAGGGAGATAAGCTCAAATCCGTGACAGCTAAAAATCTGTCACTGCGCAGAAATCCAAATCTTGCATCAACTTTCAATATAGAACTTTACTTGGCACAACATTGCGATAAAATAAAGATACAAAGGAGTTGCTACAGAAGTAACAAAACTCCTTGACTCAAAGAAAACAAAAATAACAGCAAATAAAAACGATGGGTTGTCTCCCATAAGCGCTTTTCTTTAACGCCTTTCAGCTAGGCGCAGAAAGTGAAAATCAAGTGTTGTCAAGAGAAGAAGCATCAACGGAGAGTTTAGAAGTTTTCTCAACGATGCATTGCACTTTATCTATGTAAGTTTCAGAAACTCCCCTTTCATTACTTTTAGGTAAACTATCCTCATCAAATAAATTTTCAGGCACAATCCAATTAAAGTTCTTTTCTAGTGCCTCATGCATTCCTGCAATCTTAAAAGGAATTGGTATTTTATTCTCTCCTTCATAACTAGTTTCTTTAGTGTACTTGGATCTTTCCTTCTCTAATTTTTCAAGTATATTGGCGATATCAATGTAATAACCAAGCATCCTATATCGCATAAAAACTTTTCTAGCTTCACTAGCTACATCTCCAAATTCTTTGAGAAGGGTTTCTAAAACAAAATCCTTCTTTTCCCCCTCTTCCATATCATGAAGTCTAAGAAACATATGCTGCATTATAGGGTTAAGGTTAACAAACCTAGCTTCAAGCATGTGGACTAAGGAGGCAGCAGCAATTTCATAATTAGGGGCAAGTTCTACCAAGGATCTATCTTCAAAATCTTTCAGCTTGCTAACATGACTAAAAAATTCTTCAATGTTGTCTCTTCCAATGATAGACCCACTCCTACAGTACATCTTTTAAATCAAACTTGGGAGCAGCATGATAAAAATAAAACACGAAAAATAAAATGAATGCAAGTAACTAATTTTTTTGTGTTTTTGATAAAGAGAGCAAACAAGACTAAATAAAAATAAACTAAGCAAGACAAATAACAAAGTAAAGAGATTGGGTGTGAGAGACTCCCCTTGCAGAAGCAATTCGGTTTTCCCCGGCAACGGCGCCAGAAAACGTGTTGCTAGCGCTAAGTTGACGAGGGAATATCTCCCCGGCAACAGCCAGAAACAATGCTTGTACGTCACACGTCAGTTGGGAACCCCAAGAGGAAGGTATGATGAGTGCAGCAGCAAGTTTTCCCTCAGTATGAAACCAAGGTTTAATCGAACCAGTAGGAAAACGAGGTTTGCTTCGAAGGTGTTGGTGAAGGAGTGTAGTGCGGCGCAACACCAGGGATTCCGGTGCCAACGTGGAACCTGCACAACACAATCAAATTACTTTGCCCCAACTTAACAGTGAGGTTGTCAATCTCACCGGCTTGCTGAAAACAAAGGGTTAAACGTATCGAATGGAAATGATGTTTGTTTGCATAAAACAGTAGAGAACAATGATTGCAGTAGATTGTATTTCAGATGTAAAAGAATGGACCGGGGTCCACAGTTCACTAGTGGTGTCTCTCCAATAAGATAACTAACATGCTGGGTAAACAAATTACAGCTGGGCAATTGACAATTGATAAGTGCATATAACATGCATGTGTGAGCTGTGGTGTCTACTATGAGATTCATTTGGGCATTACGACAAAGTACATAGACCGCTATCCAGCATGCATCTATGCCTAAATAGTCCACTTTCCGGTTAACATCCGTACCCCTTCCAGTATTAAGTTGCAAGCAACAGACAATTGCATTAAGTAATGTGCGTAATGTAAACAATACATTCATCCTTGAATAAAGCATTGCTGTTTTACCCCTAGTGGCAACAACACATCTACAACCTTAGAACTTGCTGTCACTATCCCAGGTTAAATAGAGGTTGAACCCAACTATCATGCATAAATACCCCCTCTTGGAGTCACAAGTATTCACTGGCCAAGGCTTCAACAAGTAACGGAGAGCATGCAAGATCACAAATGACATAGACATGATAATATAATATTCAGCTCCACATAGGTATCAATATAAGTCAGATCCCAGCAAACACAACATGTAGCATTACAATAAGATGATCTTGATCATGATAGGCAGCTCACAAGATCTAAACATGATGGCACAAGTGGAGAAGACAACCATCTAGCTACTGCTATGGACCCATAGTCCAAGGATGAACTACTCACGCATCACTCCGGAGGCGGGCATGGCGATGTAGAGCCCTCCGGTGATGATTCCCCTCTCCGGCAGGGTGCCGGGAAGAGCTTCAGAAACCCCCCGAGTTAGGGTTGACGACGGCGGCGGCAGCGAATATGTTCTGGATGAAAGGCTCGGTGTTTTAGGGTTTTCACGCTCGGGGAATAAATAGGCGAAGGGGCGATGTCGGCGGACCCCCGAGGGGCCCAAACCACAGGCTGGCGCGGTGGGCCCACTGCCGCGCCGCCAGGTGGTTTGGCCACCTCGTGGCTCTCCTTCGTCTCTCCTTCGGACTCCGTGTACGTTGGAAAAATAGGGACTTGGCCTTTTGTTTCGTGCAATTCCGAGAATATTTCCAGAAGTAACTTTCTGAAACCAAAAACAGCAGAAAACAGGGAACTGGCACTGTGGCATCTTGTTAATAGGTTAGTCCCAGAAAATGCATAAAAGTGATATGAAGTGTATATAAAACATGTAGCAAATGGTATAATATAAGCATGGAACAGCAGAAATTATGGATACGTTGGAGACGTATCAGCCTCCCTGCGCTGACCCGCATCGGTAGTACCGGACCGTATGGTCCGGTAGTACTCTCTTCGCGGTAGTACCGCGCCACTACCGTGCTAGTACCGGGATGAAAAATGGCGACATCAGTACGCCTCTTGGAGATGCGGTACTAGCCCCAGTACTGCCCGTGGTAGTTCCGCACGGCAAAAACTGGGTTCACCCGGTAGTATCGGGACGGGCGCGGTAGTACCGGCTGAAGCAGTAATGCCAGCACTTCTTCCTTTTTGAACCAAAACCTGTGCAACTATAGAAGATATATTCCTACACACTTTTAGCACACACATTAGACATCTAATTGTGTTGTCAACAAACATAAAAACACCTTGGGGAAAGGATATGCTCTTTCAATCTCTCCCTTTTTGGTGTTTGATGGCAACACACTTAGGAGCAACAATGATTTGCAAAAGATAGACGAGTTCTCCCAAATGTGTGTTTATTTGGAGTTTGCTTTTGAATGCAAAACACAACATTCAAATGGGCGGAGCTCCCCCTATATTTTACAAACCAAGTAAGTTCATATAGATATACACATATAACAACTTGCAAAGAATAAGACAAATAAGTAGTAACAATACTAGATAGGTCTTATTACAACATCACAAAGTCTTGGCTTGCCTTACACCATGCACAGAGGAGTTCAAAGCAATTATCCAAATAAAGATGAAACACAAGCATAAAAGATCAAAGAAAGGTGCAAGCTTGTGTTTCTCCCATGCAAATACCACGACAAGGTCCTAAATAGAACATATTCTCCCCCTTTGTCATCGAAATGCCAAAAAGGGAGAAGCGGGATGCT
The DNA here is from genome assembly GCA_947311845.1 of Poa pratensis. Taxonomy (NCBI): domain Eukaryota; kingdom Viridiplantae; phylum Streptophyta; class Magnoliopsida; order Poales; family Poaceae; genus Poa; species Poa pratensis. Next base: position 22,150,779 of record CAMZMU010000101.1, on the reverse strand, counting down.
AAACGTCCCTAGGAGATTCAATCTCCACCACCGTCGTGAGTAGGGCCCTCGGGCTGCGGAGAGGAGGCATCATCATCATCAGTCCTGTAGCCATGCTTGGAGATCCATTCTTCTTTTGGAGTGATCTTGCCCTCGGAGCCTGGAGACATAGTCATGCCCATCCGCACCATCATAGCCTTCTGTCGTTCAGCAGCTTTCTTGTGATACACATGGCTTCATACATGCAGTCTTGAAGATCTAACTTGAGACAAAAGGCCCTTTTGAGCTTAATCTGCCATTTCTTGAACCATGTGGGTTCCTCAAGTGGTGGTGCAACCCACTAGCTCTAGCAGCCTCAGCAGCAGCTGCAGCATCCAATGCTTTCTTCTTGGGAGGGTCATGGGGCTTGATCCGAAGTTGCTTAACTTCATGAGCCACAATTGGGCTGCCATCTTTCATAATGTCTTCCCCATTCTTCTCTAGTGACCACTTGCGACGAATGAGCTTCATGATATATGGCCCATAGATAGGAGCCCTCCTATCGATGACGGTGGACCAAAGCTCGTTCCACATAAAGTCCATAACATCGAGCCTTTGTCCGGTTCCTTGGTTTTCCTTGGAGAGCTTGAGGAGGTCAAACACAAACACATGAACTTGATCCCAATTTCCCACACGAGGTGCAATAGTCTTTCGATAAATGCGGTGCAAGATCTCAAATGGCACACAAGATGAGCAGTTTGGCCACAAGTTCCATATTCCATAGTGATTGGTTCAAGCACGTCCTTGGAGCTAGACTGGTTTCCTTCATGACACCTCCATCCACTTGATGAGAGCTCCCCATTGTCCTCATAGCCTAACAAAGCTCCAAAATCCTTGATGGTAGCGGAAAGCAAAGTGTCCTTGGTCATCCACTTGATGGTCCTTGCATCATCATCCTCAAAATACACGGTGGCAAAGAATTGGACAATGTAGTACTCAATGTATGATTGGTTGATCTTCATGATGTCAAGGAGCCCAAACTCTTCACACATTGCAAGTGTCTCATCAAAGTATCCCTTGTGCCTTGCCTCTTTCATATAGGGAATGTCAATAGTGCGGTGTGTGACCACTTTGTACTTCTTGTGCACATAGATCTCCTTGTAGATAGTCTCTTGATCATTGGTGTAGAAGTGAGGGTGACGCACAAGATGAGACCTATCCGTCACATAGGGATTTTCTTCATGGAGTTTTTGATAGTCATCATTCTTCCAAAGGTGAAGTGGTTTGCGAACTTGCTTCTTGGGGGGAGCAGAAGTGCGAGCAGAGGGCTTCTTTGCACAGGACCGGGCAGTGGTCTTTGTGGGCAACACTTCCTCTATTTCATCTTCAAGATCTTCCTCCATGAGCTTTTGCTTCTTACCACGACGGCTACCTGTGAATAGGAAGGATAGGCATGGAGGGAAAAGATAAGTGCACAAGTTCAAGAAAGTGAGAAACAGACTAGTTAAGATATGTAAATTTGAGTTGATTCAAATTGATTTTGTTCGGGCGGCAGTACCGGGCTGCTTTCGGTAGTACCGGGTTACCCGATTCAAACGGGAAGCGCCACAAAATCAAAAGATTCAACCACAAATCGACACAAATTTACTAGTACCAGGCAACTCACTAGCCAAAAGGATCTTCCTACCCATTTTAACCGTAGAATACGGAGCTACGGTGATATGCCTCAAATGCATCTAGGTTTCAATAAAGAGAACCAAGGAGTGCAACAAAAGAGGAAATACCGGAGGCCATGGAGGAGATCTACGAGGGGAGTGCTCCCGCGGAGCGGATCTGGCCGGAGAGGCACGGATTCCGGCAGCCGGAGACGGCGACCGGAGAGGAGCACTGAGGGGGCGGTGGTGGTGAGTCGTGCGGGGTGGGGAAATGGGGAATAACCCCCAGCCTAACCCGCACGTTGACTAGATGCGAAACCCGCACACTCGGTAGTACCGGGGCGGGTGGCTCGGTACTACCGGGGCCTGAATTTTTCTGAGCAGTTTTTTACTACTGCTCAAATTCAGAGCCCGGTAGTACCGGCCTCCACCCGGTAGTACTACTGGGACCTCCTCCGAAACTCCAGAATTTTGTGGAAATGGAACTTGTGCAAGATAGAAGTTGTTTTATGGGATAAGATAAGCTTAGGATTGAGAAACTCAAACTGAATATGGTACTTCACACTCAATTTGCAAGAAGCAAACACACATAAAACCAAATTGAGCATGTTTTCCATAGGAACACTAGAAAGGCAATAAAATCCAAATAAAACCAACTCTTCTTGTGGCCTAGGCCACCATGTATGAGTGTGTGGTGTGACACCGCGAAGATGTATCTTGGGTTCACGGCCACAACTCGTCATTTTAAGCTCACAATTCAATAAACGAATATAGAGATGCAAATGAATTCTTACTATCGGCATAATGGGGGAGGGATAGTCCAATGTATTAGGACCGCACCCCCCCCCTATGTCCATGCCTACACCTAAACCAAATAAATAGTCAAGAAAATGGTGTGTATGCAAGATAGTCAAGCCACGCTCCTTGAATCCATGATATTTAGCTCATGCCTCAAATAAGTGAATCTTGCTTCATCAATAGGCTTCGTGAAAATATCCGCAAGTTGGTCTTTGGTTGGAATATAGCCAAGCTCAATATCACCACGAGCAACATGATCTCGAATAAAATGATGACGAATCTCAATATGCTTCGTCCATGCGTGTTGCACCGGGTTGTGAGCAATCTTGATAGCACTTTCATTATCACACAAAAGAGGCACTTTGTCACAATTGACACCGTATTCCTTTAAAGTTTGCCTCATCCATAACAATTGAGTGCAAGCACTAGCGGCTGCCACATACTCAGCTTCGGCGGTGGAGAGAGATATATAATTTTGCTTCTTAGAAGACCAACTCACCAAGGACCTAACTAGGAATTGGCATGCCCCGGAAGTTGATTTCCTATCATCCTTATCACCAGCCCAATCCGAGTCCGTGTACCCGGCAAGAGAGAAGTTGGAGCCCTTAGGATACCACAAACCAAACCTTGGGGTATAAACCAAATATCGAATGATTCTATTGACCGCCTTCATGTGGCTTTCTTTAGGAGCCGCTTGATACCTTGCACACACCCCTACACTCAACACAATATCGGGTCTAGATGCACAAAGATAAAGCAAAGAACTAATCATAGAGCGGTAAAGTTTTTGATCAACATCAATACCCTTTGGATTAATTTCAAGATGACATTTGGTGTCCATAGGAAACCTTCTCTTTAGCATCTTGCATCTTGAACCTCTTGAGCATGTCTTGGGTGTACTTGGCTTGAGAGATGAAAGTCCCTTCACTCAATTGCTTGATCTCAAAACCAAGAAAGAACTTCAACTCTCCCATCATGGACATCTCAAACCTATCGGTCATAAGATTTGAAAATTCATCATTAAAAGCTTGGTTAGATGAGCCAAAGATAATATCATCAACATAAACTTGGCATATGAAAAGCTCCCCTTTAACCCTCTTGGTAAAGAGGGTGGGATCGATTTGCCCTACTTCAAAGCCACGGTTTAGCAATAGCTCTCTTAGGTGCTCATACCACGCACGAGGTGCTTGTTTGAGACTATAGAGCGCCTTATCAAGCTTGAAGACGTGGTTAGGGAAGTTTGGGTCCTCAAACCCCGGTGGTTGCTTAACATATACCAACTCCTTTAAAGGACCATTAAGAAAAGCACTTTTCACATCCATTTGTTGCAATTTAAAGTTATGATGTGATGCATAAGCAAGAAAGATACGGATGGACTCAAGGCAAGCCACGGGTGCATAAGTCTCTCCAAAATCAATGCCTTCAACTTGAGAGTACCCTTGTGCAACCAATCTTGCCTTGTTCCTCACAACCATTCCATGTTCATCTTGCTTGTTCTTGAATATCCAGTTTGTGCCTATAACATTGAGGCACTCCTTTGGCTTCTCAACTAGTTTTCACACTTTGTTGCGCTTGAAGTTGTTTAGCTCTTCATGCATAGCTTCTAACCAATCCGGGTCATCAAGAGCTTCAAACACTTTCTTTGGTTCCACCATGGAGATATGTGCTTGATGTTCAGTAAAGCTTGCCAATTGACCCCTTGTGGTAACCTTGCTATTTAGATCACCAATAATTGCTTCAAGCTTATGAGTCTTTAATTCTAGGTCTCTTGCAACTCTTGCTTTACGACAGGTTTCGATATCCTTATTGGAGCCAGGAAATATTGCTTGATCATCTTGATCATTTGAGTCCCCGTCTTGACCATAATGTTGACCTTGATCATCTTGATACACATCTTCAACAATGGAAAGAGAGGGCTGATCTTGGTCTTGACCTTGGCTAGCATCAACAATAGGAGTACTTGGTTCTTGCATAGCAACTTGGTCAACTTGAGGAGGGTCTTGAACTTGTTCTTGGGTTGGTGCATCATTGGCTCCATTGTTGGGAGTATGAAGATCTTGTGATGAAGAAGGCTCTACTTGGATAGAACTTGATTCTCCTTGAGGTGCCTCATGGTGGATCTCAATGGGACGAAAGAACTCAACGCCCATCCTTCTTACTGCATCTTGAGGTTCCTCATTATCTACATCACAAACATGAAATTGTGCCACTTGGGAGCCATCATTTTCATCGAACTTCACACTACAAGATTCCACAACAATCCCGGAGGCTTTGTCGTAGACTCTATAAGTGTGAGATTTGACACCGTAACCAACAAAAATACCCTCCAAAGCTTTAGACTCGAACTTAGATAAACAAACACCTTTGATCTTATAGAAACACTTACAACCAAACGCACGGTAGTAGGAGATGTTGGGCTTGTTGCCGATAAGCATTTCATAGGGAGTTTCCTTTCTTCCAATGCGAAAGAATAGCCGGTTTGACGAATGACACGCCGTGAAGATGGCCTCGGCCCACAAGTAGAGCGGAGAATTAAACTCCGCCAACATGGACCTTGCCATATCCATGAGAGTCCGGTTCTTCCTCTCGGCTACACCATTTTGTTGAGGGGTATATGCAGCGGAATATTGATGACGAATTCCCTCTTCACTAAGAAACTCATTTAAGGTGTAGTTCTTGAACTCGGAGCCATTGTCACTCCTAATAGCCAATATGGCAACATTGTGTTGGCGTTGAACTTCATTGGAGAAGTCGATGACGGCTTGTTGAGTCTCACTCTTCGACTTGAAGAAATAAACCCATGTAAATCTTGAATAGTCATCAGCAATCACCAAACAATATTTCTTCCCACCAAGACTCGGTTGAGGTACGGCACCAAAGAGATCAACATGGAGAAGTTCCAATAACCTCTTTGATGAGATAATGGTCTTGCTTATGTGGGGAGAATCATGCATCTTTCCTTCAACACAAGCCCTACAAAGACGATCTCTAGAAAAAGAAACATTCTTTTAGTCCAAGAATGTGGCCACCCTTGTGAAGACTTTGCAAAGTTCTCATATTGACATGGGACAAGCGGCGATGCCACAACCACCCCACGTCGGCCTTTCCGAAGAGGCATATTGCTTGAGTGTTGGTTGACCCCGAAAAGTCCACCACAAACAACTCATGTTCAACATACCCAATGAACATGACCTTTAGAGTCTTGCTCCTCAAGAGTACCACCATATCAATAGTAAAATGTACATCAAAGTTCATCTTATTAAGTGCACGAACGGACATTAAATTGTAACCGAGGGACTCGACAAGCATGACATTCACAAGGGTGATATCCCTTGCTACTACCACCTTGCCGAAGCCCATTACCTCCGATTTTGATTTATCACCATAAGGGATGGTTGAATGATTTGTATTTGGTCTCAACTCCATCATGATCTCCTTGCTTCCGGTCAAATGACTTGTGCATCCACTATCAATCACCCATTTAGACCCACCGGAAGCATAGTCCTACAAGAACTCATTGCTTGGTTTTAGGTACCCATCTCGCAATGGGTCCTCGTTTGTTAGCAACAAGGGTCTTAGGAACCCAAATAGAATAATTAATGAAACCATCATAGGGACCAACATATTTTGCATATGCATACCCATAATAATCAACATAAAGAATATAGTTGGGGTTTCATTTCCCGCAAAGTCATTACGAGTGGT